>VZTU01014209.1:9523-30315 GCA_013400835.1 Zapornia atra | reverse complement strand
TGTGTGTGTGTGTGTTCACGTGGTGGTGGTGGGGTTGAAAATGCAAATCTAAAGCACTGCGGGATCACTGCTGCTGGTGAGAGCAGGGATCCGAGGTCATGAGAAGGAAGGAGAGAAGGCAGGAGTTGGGGATGTGTGGGAAAGCCATGGGTAGGGTGAGCTTCTGGAGCCTGGGCCCCAGTGCTGTACACTGCTGCAGGGCTGCAGGTTCTGCCACTGATGCAGAATTGAGGGCATCTGGTTGCTGGGTGCGCATGAAGATTATTACCCACATTACTAATAATTTGGCTTTCCAGGCTTGCACTGCAAAAGCTTTACCTGGAGACTTGACTCACAGTTTATTTTTGTTGCACTCTCGAGCTTGTTTTGGTGCTGGGGGATGAAGCAAATTAGGGTGAAACTATTGAATTGAGTACACATATTTCAACCGCAGTCCTGCGAATGCCTCTCATTCCTGCTCTGCAGCTCTCTGTTAGCCCAGCCTGGGGCTTCTCGTAGGAGGAACCAATGATCCTTAATCCAGCCTCTGTGACCCCACAGTTTTTTCTCTCCTCACCTGTACTAATTCCCACCCATCATGTCTGTAGGCAGGAGCAGCATCATCCCTTCTTATCGGTGACTGACCCGCTGGGACCACCAACAGGAAGGAGGAGAAAGGGGTTGGGTTGGGTTGAGGAGCTTGAAGCCTAGTGAATGGTTTCCCCATCATGAGCACAGGTAAGAAACGTGACCAAAGTCCAAGTCCTTGCCCTAAATGTCCTCAAGTGACTTCTCTAGTTTGAGGCCATGACATAGTTGGCAGCTTAGCTCATTCACGCTAAGAAAAAAACAAGAGTCTGTGATCAAAGCAGAATGCACCCACCCCATGCAGAGGGCTGGAGGTGGGGAAGTACCCACCAGAGCTGCTTGCACCTTGCTGCTTCCCAGAGCAGTGCTTGCAGCTCCAGCCTCCAGTGCACCCTTGCCCATCTGACTTGGCTCCTGACCCCGTGCTGCACAGATCCAGACAAGACCCTCTTTTTGCACAGGGAGCTGCAGGCTGCCTTCCAGTGTTACTCCATTCTCCAATACCTCAGCCCCCTGGTCTGGGCAGCCCAGACCCTGCTCCCAATCACATCTTCCCCCTCCTTAATGGAAGTCATGGGCTCTGTATCTCTGCAATCATCTGCTAGTCACGGGGAGAAACTCTGCTTTGCACCGCAGTTTTTCACAATGAGACTCACCTTCTAGCTGCGGTTATGGTTTCACAGACCAGAGTTGCCTGTTATTAGCTCCTGCTTGTGCAGTTGCTGCAGCTCATGCTACTCAGTGCAAAAAAGAGCTTGCACCTGGGGCCTGGGTAGTAAATCCTGATTTTAATCTCCCTGTTACCTTTGGAGAAGTCCTTTGCTGGAGAGACTGGGAGAGAAGTGCTTGGGAACTCACTAAAGAGCAACATCTTGCATCTTCCTTGGCTTGCTGTCATGTATTATTGAGAGTTCCCTGCAGTCGTACAAGCCTTCTTTGGCTGGAGGATCTCATGAGTAACGTTCTTGCATCTTACAAAGCTTTCTTATCAACAGAGCAAGCATTTTCAGAAGATTCAAGATCGCCCTGCTAGTTCTTGTCTGCCCCACCCCACCCTGAGTTCAGAACTGCTTCTATTCTCTCATCACTGGCTACATCCAGAAGGTTTGTGGGGTGCCACCACTAACCTCTACCCTCTAATGCCAAAGTATCAGACAGTAGAAAGAGGGTCTGTCCCCAACACCCTGATCCTCTTCCAGGCCAGTGCTCTCAGCAATGGGGGTGGAATGGGAGACCCATCCTGAGGCCTTGGAAGAGAAGGAGAACTATGTGGAAAGTGACTCTCATTGCATTATGAGGATGTCCTCCTTTATGGTGATACCTCTGCTGCCTTCCTTTCTTGCCAGTGCACTGCCACACCTGGCTGTGCTGACCATTAGCATCAGTATTTCTGTAGCCATGATGACATGGGAGCCCTCCAAGCTTCTGATCTGAGCAGCGAGGTCAGAACTGTGACACATCTGAGGTAACTGCCCAGGCAGGGAGAGGTATCCAAGAGCCTGAGGACTTCCCAGCTATTTTCATAGGGTTTAAAAATGCCCCTTCATGTTCCAGCCAGAAGGATGAGTCCTGCTTGGATGAAAAGGGTGGTAGAAGCTTCTAGAAACCAGAGGAGATAAAGAAGAGGAAGAATATGAAGGGGAAACAGAGACTAGGGGAAATGATTGATTATAAATTATAATTACCAGAAATTTTAATTCACTGGTGCCCACTGGCTTTAGACAATGCTTCTGTCATTGCTTCTGCTTCCCACTCAGATGTGGTCCCAAAACAACTCTATGACACTGAAATACACAGCTCTTGCATTCACATACACAACCAGCTACCTTCCCTTTGCCCAGTCTGTACTCAACGAAGGGACACCCTGTCCACTCATCTCTTCTACCGTTCCTGTGCAGGTGCAGGTAGGGTAGGGCACAGGCACATTTACTTTGTGGTGGCTAGTTTGATCCCATTCCCCTTTGGAAAACTGTTGGCAAGAGCAACCAAAGCTTGCAGGGTGGAGAGGCAAAAATCCACCCTGAAACAGTGTCCCTGGAGACTCTCGGGGAACTGAAACGGCAAAGGGGCTTGCAGAGAGTACAAGGAGTTCAGATGCCTTCCCTAAACTAAACCAAAGGGAAACCACAAAGATACCAGCTGATGGACAAAGGAGCCAAGAGAAATGGTTTAATGATTGTGCTGGGCTCAAGCAGCGGTGACCAGAAAATTACTTGTGACCACAGTGTAGGGAGCCTCAGGAATGACTATGTTCAGGGTGCACCAGGCAGAAAAGAAACTCTTCTGAACCCTTCCTCCACAGAAAAGACCAGGTTGCAGGCTACAACTGGGCTGTGGAAGAAAAGAGGTTGTATTTGTTAATCCATGATAATGGCCACCACAGCTTGCTCCAGCCGGTATGTGCTACTTGGGTACCAGACAAGAGACATGGTAAGTACTTTCTCGTGGGTATGTTTTCTAGCATCATCTGACTTTGCTGCTACCAGGGAACAGTCAGACCAGTAAATCCTACAGGAATGTCTTCACCATGGAAAGCCTTTGTAGGTACAAGGCACGCAGTGTGCATCAGTGTGAAACCAAAACCTTGGTCAAGATACCTCATTGGTACATTGTGCTTAAAGCAACTGCTACTGCTGCACCAGTCTCCCAAGGTATTGGCTAGGAAGCCAGAGAAGGTGGCAGGAGGATCAAAATCCTGCAAGGTCCCAGCCTCCAGAACGCTGATTATTAGGGGGATGACTGTCTCCAGGAAGAACTTCCTCTCACCACTCTGAAAGGGAACTGAAGTCCACACAGATGAGGACAAGGCTGACACTCAGGAGCCTGGACAAGGGCTGCACAAGAGGACTTCCAGCTCCCTTAAAGTCCGCAAGAAGCCAAGAGGAAGATGCCAAGAAGGCAGGGAATGCCAAGAACCACCTTAACTAGCACTGCTGAGAAGCCCAGATGAGCTGTGGCTGTGAAGGAAACACCAGAGAAAGCAAAGAAAGTGGCAGCCACCATGGCCAAGAAAGCGATGGGGAGCTCTAGAGAATGCGAAAGCTGACAGACCAAAAAAGGCAAAGATCCAGCTATGGGCAAACCAGTGAAACCCAAGGCTACCAAACCCAAGGCAAAGAAATTGAAAGTGGCCTCCTTGCTCAGTCTGAGAAGGTAGTGCACGAGAAGCAGCTGCTGTATGAGCACAGAGAAAGTGTCCTGTGCAGGGACACAGAGGGTAAAGCCTTTAACTGAGCCACTCATTTTCTTCATCATGTTTTGCAATTTTTAACACAGCTTCCCCAAAGGAAGATAATGAATTGTGGTAATTAAAATGACTTGTTTTGCAATAAAAACTCAGACTTTGTACAAATTAAATTTTTCTTCTCCCTATTTTCTGCAGCAGTACTGCAGGGGACACGGAGGCACAGCCTGTTCAGAGGTGCGGAGCAAAAAGAACAGAGGCAACAGCTGAAAAGCTGCAACAAAGGAACTTCTGGTGTGATGTCAGGGAAATAGTCTCCATCTTAAGCATGGTGCTGCACTGGAACAGGTTGTGGATTGCCCAGCCTTGCCAACTTTCTCAGAATTCAGCTAGCTGGACAAGGCTCTGAGCAAGCTGGTTAGCTGTGAAGTTAGCCCTGCTTGCTAATGTTCAGTGCAACTTCACCTATGACCTTAACTGGGAAGGTATTCTACCTCAATAAAGATATCTGTCTAACAAAAAAGTGCACAGCTTCACGTGCATTTACTCTTGTCTTTCAGCAGGTGAGTTCTCACATTACTGTTTAGACACACTGAATTGCACGTGCTTATTTATCACCCCTTCTCGTTAATGTCTAATTTGTGACCAGCTTTATTTGTATGGAAATTGCACTCAATAAAATGCCCAGAACAGCATTCTGAAAGAGAATTTGTTCATTAAATTAAGATTTGCTCTGCTGATTACTTTTCACTAATTCAGTCACGTCCTTCAACACAGCAGCCCCAAGTCCATGCAGCTTGCACGTTACCTGAGACAGTTTCTATTACTAAAAACATTCTGGTTTGAAAAGAAATGCATGCATTAATTGCAAAAGCAGACAACCAGATTCATTCATGATGCTTCCCACACGGTTTCTCACAGGTTTTTTTACTGAACTAAAATCCAGCACTCTGTTTTGTGGGAGTTTCTTCCAGCTTGCTACAGGACAAGGACGGCGGGGAACAGATGAAACACCACGCTGAAGATCAGAGAGCAGGAGGTGAGGAGGAAATCCACAACTGGAATTCAGGTTTCCTGTGCCCTGGCCAAGGGGCTGTTCACAACTGGACAAACATGCACTGACAAAAAATGTCAGATGAGGTGGTGTCAGGAATAAATGTTATGGGATCGTGCACCTTTAAGAGCTTCTTTCTAAAAAAAAAAAAAACCCAAAACAACAAAACAAACTTTTTATTATTATTACTATTTTAAACCAAAATCCCTTCTGGTTTCAACCCAGCTATTCTTTATGTGATAGAGGTGCTCTTTTTGGTGGGTTGCAAGCACCACTCCCCTCTGTGAAGGACAAGTCCGCATCCCAGCCAGCAGTATGCTCCTGAGGGGACCCCTCCAAGCTGAGAAGCCTGATGACACCACCTTTTGTTCACGCTGTGGGTTCCCAGGCAACATGGAGCTTCCAGGTGACATGGCAACTGTTTCCAACAGCCTCCCTGTGCTTTCCTGCTCCACTCCCCATCCTCCCTGCCTTGGTTCTGCAACCAGGGTCTGACCCCTCTGGGCACGTGGCTGCTGTTCCCCGTGTCCCTGAGGTGCCACTCTACCCTCCCTGCTCTGACTCTCCTGTACTTCCCTAAGAAAACCCTGAGCTTGGCAGCTGCTGGAGCCACAGGGCATGAGAACATGAGGGCAAGGGAGAAGGAGAGCAGACGTGGGCCAAGCGCTGCCCCCAGTCCCACTTGGCAATGCCACAGAGCTCCCTTACTGCCACCTCACTTCAGCCCTGCTGTCCTCCTCACCGTATTGTCTTACCATGAGATGAACATACAAACAGGGAAGAAAAAGAAGAGATGAGAAAAATAGAGGCAGAGAACAAAGAGGAGGAGGAGGAGAGATGGGAAGGTAGAACAACCCTTGCTTTCCAGGTGCTGCAGAAAGCGGCTGGTGTAGCTGGCTTCCCTTGTGGGGAGCTCCAGCTTCTTACGCCAAGCAAAGCAAGGTGCTGCTTCAAACTGGGGACCAGGCCTTGAAAAAACAGCCTTCAAACTGGCCACACTGATCAGTACTCAGGAGCTGTGACAGCAAATGAGTAAGAACCACCATTGTGTGGGAAGTGACTGCGGGCCATCTAACTCCTGCTCCAGGTCAGAAGAGTTTATGAAAATCAACCACAAACTCTAGATCATGCTTCTAAAACGGGGCTTTGGCAGCTTTCCATGCAGCTAGTCCAACTTCATGAGAAACTAGACCTAGCTGGAGCTATATTTAAAACCATTTCCCCAGCTTACAAGAGAAGACAATGTAAGCAAGGTGCTGAGAACAGGCTGAGTCCAGAGATCAGCAACACAGCACCATGACAGTTCAGGATGGAATGGCAGGGGAGATAAATCTGTGTATGGGATAAGTGCTAATAAAGATGGGGAGGCCTGTTTGCAGTCTTCAGGACTGTAAGGAAAGGGAAGAATAAACCGAATTACAAAAAGGCAATGGCCTACGGGGTATGCTGCTCACACAGCCAAGGGGATGTGGAGGTAGGACACTGCTAAGGCCAAGAGCTCATGAGTCAGAGCAGGGTCAGGCCTCTCTAGGTGGCAGCAACATAGAATGCATTAGGTTGGAAGGGAAGTTTAGAGGTCATCTAGTCCAATCTCCCTGCAGTAAGCAGAGACATCTTCACTAGATCAGGTTGCTCAGAGTTCCATCAAGCCTGACTGTGATTATTCAGGGATGGGGCCTCCACTACCTCTCTGGGCAACCTGCTCCAGTGATCTACCACCCTCATATTGAAAAACTTTTTCCTAATATCCAACCTAAATCTCCCCTTTTTGAGTTTAAACCCATCACCCCTCGTGTTATTGCTACAAGCCCTTGTGAACAGTTCTTCCCCAGCTTTCTCATAGGCACCTTTCAGGTATTGGAAGGTTGCTATACAGTCCCCCCCAAAGCCTTCTCTTCTCCAAGCTGAACAAGCCCAGCTCTCTCAGCCTGTCTCCACAGGAGAGATGCTCCAGCCCTTTGATCATTTTTGTGGCCCTCCTCTGGAGCACTCCAGCAGGTCCATGTCCTTCTTGTGTTCAGGGCTCCAAAGCTGGACACAGGACTCCAAGTGAGGACTCACCAGAGCAGAGCAGAGGGGCAGAATCCCCTTTCTCCATCTGCTGGCCACACTTTTGATGCAGCCCAGGATGCAGTTGGCCTTCTGGGCTACAGATGCACATTGGTGGCTCATGTCCAGCTTCTCATCTGCACTTGCTTAGGCTGAAGTTGCCTTCATTACAGCGGTCTGAAATAGGGACTCTGCTGTGTTAGCCAGGAAGCAGCACTGATTCCAGGGAACAGTGTTGTGCAATAACCTGCATTGTGTGGTTCTGTCCTGAAGAGCTGTGGGCACTGAGTCAGTTTAATGGGTAATTTGGGCCACAGCCATTTTTGTTCTAGAAATAACATCTAAATGCAGACTTGATGGCTTGCAAGTGAAGACACTGCCTGGAGTCCTCCATGCTCCGAGTGCTCCATCTTTTCGACCAGAATATGATGTGCAGTTAGTGCCTGACTAATCTGTGCAAAAGCCAGAAATTCAATGAAAGCAATTTTCCTAATTCTTTTGACCTAGATGTGTAATTTTTAATGTAGTGTTTCAGCTGTTCCCACTGCTGAGTTAAGTGGCTCTAGCAAACAAACTCTTCTTTGCTTCTGAGGTGATCTGTCACAGCTCTTCTCTTATTTCAGCCATCTCACCACCGTTTTAATTGGAGATGGAAATCCTCCACCAGCAAGTCATGGCATGTGCTCAGTGAAAAGATGTGTTCTCAGCACAAATCTCATGGGCTGGGAGGAGTTATCCCTGTACTCAACAGCCATCAACGGTCAGGAAAATCTACCACCATTTTATATATATAAAATATATTATATAGATAATTATATAGAATATAAAATTATATACAAATATTTTAGACATTATGTATTATATATATTTATACTAGAGTGTATATTAAAATAGATATTGAGCATTTATATACAAATATATATTTGTATATTATTTTAAATATAAGTATATATTATTTATATATATGAATATATCTTTAAATGCTCAAGATCTATTTGAATATATATATATATAAGTGCTCAAGATATATTTTTTTCTATCTCTAGAAAATATAATGACCTCCAGAAAGACCAGTGATTCACAATTCACAGGGAGGGTGACAGCAGAGGACTGGGCTAGCAGGGAGTGAAGAGGGTCAAATGATGGATTTGTGCTGGAGTCAAGTCTGTCCCCCAATCTGGAGAAAATACAGCTAGAGACAAATAAACTCAAACACATGAGAGTTGCCAAGAATAACAGGAAATTAGGGTTTTTTTAATATTTATGTGTGCATTACATGGACTCTAGCATTAAAACAGTGTTCTTCTGGAGAGGAGCACCTCTTCCCATCCCTGCTGAAAGCAAGCAACAGGAAGGTTTCTAACCATTCCCCAACCTGTATGAATGTTTAATTTCTATATACTGTACAGAAGCTATGTTATACAGTTATATATCTATATCTATTTCAGCTTACATTCAACTCTAAATACAGAGTGGAGACTTGGCCTAGTCCAATTTCCAAGATCTCCCTCTAGCATCTCATCTCCATCCTACCTTCCTCCACATGGGCAAATTCCACAGGCATCCCACCACAGAAGTCGGTGGCTGCCAGTGGCTCAGATGTCTTTGGGATCAAGCTCTCAGTGCTCTCCTCTCTACAGAAACAGGGAAATTCCTCCTCCATCCCTAGTCTCACCAGCCTCAAGTGCTCAAGAGGAGCATTAGCCTTTGTGTAGGGGTGCTAAGCCCCTATGTACAGGATGAAATCCCAGTCACCGCATAGCTTGGAATTCTGTATCCTGGGTTAATACAGAGACATTTAGCCCATTTACAGCCAATTTTGACTTTGTATGGAACAAATCTGTGTCTGCACAGGAGTGTCTTCCTCTACACAGAGGATGTAACCAGCTTCTTGCTGCACACAGAAGAAATCCAAATTAAGAGAGGCTCTTAATTTAATTAGTTTGTATTTTTCTTTTTCAGAGGCACCAGCCTCTGTGCAGCAAGCTGTGTCCTGTGTTGTGTGACTCTGGGTCTGTGCAGCAGACCTGTGCTCCTGCAAGTCTGAACGATGCTCAATTCAGCAGCAGAGTGTGTTATGTGAAGGGTGTGAATGCCTATTCTAACAAACTTGCTTTCTTTTAGTTGGGGAAAAAAAAGCTTGGAGACCCCAGGGACAGGGTCTTGTTGATCTGCTGCTGCAGTGAGCTAGGCTGCTCAGTTCAGGTGCCCCACAGAATCATGCCACCAAGAGTCACAGAAGTGATTAATACACTTCAGACAGCTCTTCCCCACTTACCCTACCCAGACTCACAGTGAAAACTTCCCCTGTGCCTGGAAATGTTTCCCATATATCTGGAAAATAAAGTTCTCAAGCAAACCAGACATCCAGTGCTACCAGAGTGAATTCTTCTCCCCAGGCTTGCCTGCTTCTATGCTCATACTGGCAGATGCATTTACCTCCCCACCAGCACCTGGCTCTGTGCAGGTCAGCACAACCAGAGAACCTGCAGGAAAATCCAGGGATCCCAGGTAACAATTCTTCTCCCACATCCCATTCCAGTTTGTGACTCCTTTCTGCCTAGTGCAGGAGCTCCCAGGTCAGGAGGTAGGAACTGCAGCGGAGATGTTGGAAGCAGGCTCAGCAACTGGAGAGTGTGGAGGTAGCCAGACCAAGACAAGTTACCAGGACAAGTTAATTCACTGCATCTCCCAGTACTGTGAAGACATACAGGTTCTTCATGGCCTCTCTGAAGTGTAGGAGCCAAGACAGCCATACTTCCTGCTCCCTGGAACTTGCTTGGAATGGGCATCAAGAGATTTCCTGAATGGGAAGGGAGGGACAGAAAGGGGGAGAGGAGAGAAGGGAGAGGAAGAGGCAGCACCCTGTTCCAACATAACTGCCTTGTGAAAAATACAATGCCATATTACATCCAGAATTCTTCCTTTTGTTGGCAGTTGTGTGTGAGGGAGGCAATGGGCTTGAGATAAAAGAACATCCCAGAGATATTTATAAATGATCTGCTGCCATACATGGGCAATGAGATTTGCCTTGGGTTGAGGACAGCTTCCAGTTCTGTCATTTTTCTGAGGCTAGCATACTGCAGGCTATCACACAGCAGGCTATCACACAGCATACTCAGAAGGACCAGAGAGGCTCAGGCTGACTAAACATATCCAGACTAATACTGATGCCATGCAAGAAATCTAGGCTAGGAGTCCTAGGGCATAAAGAATTGCACTCCACATGAGGTGCAGCTTCAGCCATCTATACCACTGGAGAGGACTACATCCTGTCCGCATGCATGTCTCTCTGCAGGGGCAAAGCAAGAGAAGATGCAGCACATTTATAAGGACCTCTGGGAAATGAGCAGTTCATGACATACCAGAGTTTGAAAGAAAAGAGAGGGGAGCTTCTCACATCCTCAGCAACAGATTCAGAAGATGACGACAGCCACCGTGACAGACTAGCAGAGAGGAGACTCTGTGTGCTGCAGCACCTGAAGGAGAGGATGTGGGGGAAGGCAGGGAAGCAAGGAAATGGTGGGGAAATCAACTAGTGGGAAGGACTTGTCTTTGGTTGTAGGTAGTGGATGATTTCTCTTCTCTCCCTTCCTTTTTCTCTCCTCCTGCTGGTAGCTCACAGAGCATTGGGACTCCTGCGCTGCTGGTCCAGGAGCTGTCTGCAAGGGAGAGGCAGGGCTTGCCCAGACCGGCGGAGGCGTCGAGAAGGGAGGCCAGCCAGCTGGCGACAGATTTCATCTGAAGACACAGCAGACACACACATGTTGACAGGTAAGCAAAGCTGCCTTCAAATTCTTCACCACAAGAATAGTTAGAGGTACATCCTTCTCTGCATCTACAAGAACTGTTGGAACTGCTGAATCCTCATATATATGAAGCAAGCAAACAAGTCCTTAGGCTTTTATTCATTTCCTTCTAGCTTTATTCATGTACAATACATATTAAAATCACTTGCATTTTGCAGCAACAAAGACTGTGTAAGAAATCTAGACTGGATCCTGCTTGTGCTCAAGAACAGAAATACTGAGAGTTACTCTTCAACCTCAAAGGAATGCAACTCTGAGTAAAGCTGTCTCTGGGGATAGTAGAGATTGGTCAAGACAGAAGGTAGAACTCTTGTATTTCTTGGTAGTACGATAGCTACTTCCCAGTGTTTTTCCTGTCATGCACTGGATGCAAAGCTCCATTGCATTAGAGCTCCCCCATACCAAGTCCAGGGAAACTACTACATATGGATTGGCGTTGGGTAGTTAGTTAGCTTGGAGACTGTATCAGGTGGCTGCAGCTGTTGTTCTAGGCTAGCTTATGCTATCACATACCTTGCATCACCTCATTCTCCTTGCAGACAATGCGAGAGCACACCTCCTTGTTTATTATGTACATGCGACGCACACTGAGGGATCACGGGGAACACGCCAAGGACAGCAGCAAAAGCCACAGAGACCCAAAGAAACAAAAGAAAGGGATACAGGCAATAAGCATGTGTAGTCACTGATGAGGAGGCAAATCCTAAATTTCCTAGAATAAGGCTGTTGTTGATAGGGAACTATCTTTGTCAAGACTTTTTGAAATGGCCAAATACCTTAAATACGTATTACAATACAGGACATATTGCAGCTCCTTAGTGCTGCAGAGAGAACAATTATTACTGTGCTGTTTTAATGAATCACTCTAAAAGAACCCTCTGAGGATAGGATTCACCTCACCAACAGGGAACTTCTAGTCTTCAAAGGAAACAATTGCTGAACTAGACATGCTGTTTCTGGAGACATTTTTAGGGCTTTTCTTAGGGTTTTCTGGTTTCTTACCTTGTGACACAGAGGTAGCTGATACACTGCTTTACTGGTTTGTGAACAGAGTACAGGCGTGTGCAAGGGAACTTCTCTTCACGACAATCTGGGAACACACACACACACACAGGTGCAACCTTGAGCTCTTTGCAGGTGCACTCATCCTGGCACACATATAACCTCAAGGCTAGGTACTGTCCTCTAGGCTTCTCAGGAAGGACCCTAGCCTCTATTTCACACTCTCCTGTGAGAGGAGAATAAAGCAGACATTTCTGATCCCCTGGCCTCATAAGGCAAAAGGAATGGAAAGTTGAGAGAAGTGCAAAAAGGCCCACCGGGAATCCTCAATACAGAAGGCATGTGCTGTATAGGGGACAGGCACAAAGAAACAACATGTGAATTGTAGTTGCAATGTTTAAGACAAGTCTTTCTAACAGATCTGCGATCTCACACTTCAGGACACAAATCTGGTTCCTTTCTTTTTCTGGTCAATTAACCCCCACTCATATCTGTGATGGGGTTTCTTTCATTTCCTTTTGAAATGCCAGGTCTTGGCCACCGAAAATTACAGAATGTTGACCCAGCATGTCTGGTCTGGTGATCTGCCAGTTCCTCCCCTCACGGGTATGCCACGCAGGGGAAGACTTCTGCTTCCACTACTGTCATGCTCCAGTACTTCTAACTCAAAGAACAGGGTGAAGGCAATTTTCCAGTAGCCAAATCTCTGTGCTTGGCCAGCACCTGCTTGGAGATGTAACAGGGTGGGTGAAAAGTCAGTCTGGCAGGGGACACACACAGCAAACTTAAATTCAACTTAAACATACCTGATGAAGCTGTCGTAGTTTCGCTGTCAGACTGAACTGGAAGAGAGAAGGTAGCAAAGTTAATTTACCGTGATTCCTTCCTAGACACCAGCTAACTCAAAACAAGTAACCAGAAAGCTCCTTTGAGAGCCCTCTGCAGCCATTTCTGATGTGGAAAAAGATTTCATTGTTACCACCATAAGACTGTAAGAGAATGTACAAATCCAATACGAATCTAGTGCCAGCTACCCAGCCAACAATGCTAAAACTCTGCCCAAGCTTTACCACGAAGCATTACCACTGCTGTTCAAAATTACTCTGCAAGGGCATCTTGACTTATAATTCAAAAGGCTGAGTAAATGCATTTAGTTGCTGTAATTGCCACCTGTCATAGATGGGAAGCGAAGGAGCCTGTGACTCCCTTTCACTATGGAATGGTGACTCCTTTAAGAAAGAGCATCCCCAGACTGCTGGTTCTTTAACGGCCATGACAAGGGGTCAAGAGGAGATTGGTTTGCAGTTTCCTCTGATAAAGCAACACACCTGTATCGCAGTAAACCAGTAAACTCTATTATTTACCCAGTATCAAAATAGAAAGGAACTCAGAGGACTGACTGCCAGGCGCGAGTTCTTATCACCAGGTACAGAGGACTCCTTCTCCTGTTGACATGCCATAGCGTCAACCAGAAGCACAGACAAAACACATGGTTCTAGAGAGGAGGAGTCTTTTGGGAGCTGGGGCTGCAGTCAGGGAAGGCAGGATTCTGGGTGTGCAAGTGACTGGGCAAGGAGAGGGAAGGGGGGGTCTACAACATTTGGCCGTGAACGGAGAGTAAACTTACCAGGACTAAGAAGCACAGGTGGTGTGACAGCTGCAGCTGGAAGAAGAGAAGACGTTCGGAAAGATTTGAGCTTTCAGCCTCTTTTCCCCTCCCACATGTTCTGCCGAAGTCTTGCCAACCCTTAGCCATCCCACATCTGGTTCATAGACAATGCTGATCATGATGTCGTTATCTGACTTGTCAGAGTGACTGCAGGCTTTCCCTGAAAACATGCTGGGTGTCCTAGAGCTGGTGGGAAGCTCTCGAGCAGAGACGGGTCCCATGGCACATCCTTTGTGAAGAGTTTCTTCTTGATGCCTCAACAACAAGTATTTGGAAGCCAACATCTGCTGTAAAGGCTTCACATTTAGTCTTTTCAGGTTTAGATGTAATTAGCCATTGCCAGCATGATCTGGACACCAACTCTTACCTACTCTGATACAGACTGTCACACACAGAACATGAGATGGACACAGGATGCATTCACCTCCCATCCCCATCAGGAAAGTCGTGCACCTTGTGTATATAATACTGTGTTTCTACTTTGCTCCTCTGGTGTTGTCCCATGACAGCTGGTCAGCTTGACCCACAACACTCTGTCCAGCTGATGAACAGAGTCACAAGGCAGAAGAGAGACAATGGAAGTGCTGTCCTGGAGAATGGGACATCACTCTCAGATGAGCTCTCCTACATACACAGCAGGCGCTGCTGCCTCTCCTTTGTCTTTTGAACTGTACCATCCTCCAGATGTGTTCTCCCTCTCCCTGTCCTGCCCTGCCCTCCACCCCCCACCTCTGCCCCAGCAGAGAGAGAAACCTTTGCCAAGGCTAGCAATGCTGGATTCAAAACAGGACTCATATGGAAAAAAAGGGGAGGGTCTTTCTTGAGCTTCTGTCCCTCTCCTCCACTCCCCATTGTGAGTCCAGCAGGATTTGCCTATCTTGTTAATGCATATGCTGTCACCTGCTCTGTGTCTTTCCCCGGGGTCTATCTGCACAGCATGACTTGGCTCTCTGAGGAGGCACATCCCATGCTGCAAGTGCTCATCTTCAAGCGTCCTCCATCCACCCTCTCTTTCGTGTACATTTTGCTGCCCCCCAGTGATGTCTCTGCAGGCACAGCAGGGAAGACAGCACTAGAAGAATGGGATTTCCACCTCCCCATCCCACCACTGCTCAGAGTTTGCTTTATTACTGTCTTTTCAGTGTTTTGCCACCTCTGCCTCCTGAGCACTCATGCATGGATGCTAGCTGTCAGCAGACACACACACACCCCCACCCCGTGTCCCAGGGCTGCCCAGTTAACTGGTGAACCTGACTAATTTCTCTCCCTTGTCATTTCATCTCTCCCTTCCCGCAACCTTCTCTGGAAGCCCAGGCTACGTGAGCTTTGGATTTCATGGCTTCCTGCAGTGCAAACAGTTTCAGAGAGCCCTGGTACACCAGCTGAAGTTGGCATTTCCTTGGAGAACACATCATCAAGCCGCCCCAAATTAATCTCCCACCACAGAGCACAGAAAGGCCTCCCAATAGCCATGAGCACTGGAGAAGCTAGATGTCAAAAGTAGGGAAGAAGAGTTTCTGAGCATAGTGAGTGATTCTTGGGGCCACGTAGGCAGGAATAAAGGTGAAAAGGGGAAAAGAAGCCTGAAGTTGCCAAGAGACAGGAGCTTACCAGGGGTGCCGATAAGGGAGTCAGTGCTAACTTCACCTGGAAAAGAGAGAATGTCCTTGAGAGAGCTTGTCTTTGATTTTAGGTCCCTTACATAGCTTGCCATAGCTAGCTTGAATTACCTTGGCTCATGGGACAGTGGGATCCAATCCAATAAATACATAAACAAACACAGTACCCCCATTCCACCCATATCCATCCCCCTTTTCAGTGACTGGCCTGGGACTGGATCTTTTAGTGCACATTAACCCCTACTGAACTCTGGATTTATATTCTGACTTCTTAGATATGGCCACTGCAGGCATCTTGGTGGGAAGGAAAAACATCCGAAACGAAGGCGCTGATGGCTCCCACAGCAGTATGGCAGGCAGCTGAGGCACCCACTGCAGCGGAGGGAGGCAACTCCAGAACCAAGCCTTGACTGAGGAACTGCATCATCAGATGTTTCTCTGAAAGGCTGGTGATGGCAAAGCTGGAGGAGGTGTGTTGATGGGGGAACAAGTTGTGACTTGTGACGTGGTGGACACGTTTTGGGCTGGTCTCTGATTGATTAGTTTTCTGGGAAGCCGCAGGTATTGCATGTGACAGGTTCATAGCTGGCAGATTGATACCTTGAACAATTTTCCAGGAACAAGATGTCTGATAGCTTAGCCAGGGGCTTCAGGCTGAAGAAAACCCCCTGTGGTTCTTCTGGGTGTTGCAGATGATGCAAACACAGGTTCATTTTATCTTACTGTGTCACAGAAATGGAAGAAGGTCCAGAGGGATAAAGCAATTCACCCCCAACACCACAGTCGGTATGAAGACCAGTCCATATTCTTTCACAGCAGCCTCACTGCTAAAGCTCTGTGCCACTCATGCACCATTTTTCTTGGGATCTTCCTGAGTAGTGGTAGAATTCCCCAGGCATCTCATGGCTGAAGAGTTATCAGCTCTCCTGCATCTCCCACAACCCCTGACTGTGAACATAACATCATTTGTTTCAGCTAAGCATTTGGGACCCCAACTCTAGTGAATGATTTGTAAAGAACACACAACACTTGCAGGTTGTCTTGGAGGGTTTGTTTAATCTTCACTGAAAGGCAAGCTCACAAAGTCAGAGGTAAGGAAACACCCAACAGCATTTGCAATTAAACAGGCTGCAACTATGCAGGACAACTGGATCACATGATCTTTAAACATAAGGTCCCCATAATACTTACCAGTTGCACTTTCCAGTTCTTGCCCACTGACCACCCATGGAAACCAGCCTGCAAAAGAAAAAAAAAAAAAGGAAGTGAAAAAAGGACAGAGAGAAGTTTCTATGGTCTGCAGGCTATGTGCAATTTTTAGGAGATGCTTGTCTGTCCAGGAGACACTACTGCCCTCTGCTGAAGGGAGAAATTACCTCCTCTCTGTCCCAGCCCCTGCTGCTGGCTAGGTTTGTTCTTAAAGGACATTTGGATGCAATGGGTCCTGATCCTATCCCTGATGCTTCCTTCAATTGTGGTCAAAGGCTAGGCACACAGACAGGACAATAAATACCTCCAGATCTGCTACCAGACTTTGCAATTTCAAAAACATTGATGCAATTTGAAAATAAAGCCCTCCCTGCTCTGGAGTGTGGTCAAAATCCCTATCTGCATTTTATGAAAGTGGAAACTGAGTTATGGAAATTGTTTGCTTTTCTGGGGGTCACAGACTGAGTCTTTGGCACAGTAAGAAACAGACTGCAGGTCTTGTAGCTCCTTTGGCAGATAATTATTTTGTCTATCATCCTGCTCCATATGGAGCTCAGAGCACAAGATTTTTTCCCCCATCAACCCCTGGGCACACTGGAGAGGGAGAATGATGAAGGCTTGGCTGTGCATGCTGTGTGGAAGAGGAGAAATTGGAACTGAGCTAGATTGTTCATTTGCCTGTGGTGGTTTAGCCCTAGCAGGAGGCCAGACACCCACCAAAGCCGCTCTATCACTCCCCTTTTCAGCTGGACAGGGGAGAAAATACATATTGAGAGGCTCAGGAGTCAAGATAAGGACAGGGAGAGATCATCCTGCAATCAGCATCACAGGCACAACAGACTCAGCACAGATTAAAGGACAGAAAACTCTCTAATTGATGACACTGCCCTGCACACCCAGTGACACCAGAGTCAGGCAATGAGAAGTGCGACCAGATCTTAAAGCACCTTCCCCCACCCCTCCCTTCTTAGCAGACTTCACTTTAGTCATGATTTTGCTCCCTTCTTCTCCTCTCTTCCCCCCCCTCCATTGTGGCACAGGGAGGGGCAGTGAATGGGGGAATGGGGGTTTGGGTCAGTTCCTCATGAGCTNCACAAACTTGCTCTGGTGTGGGTCTCTCTCTCTCGCTCATCTCTGTCTCTCTCCACGGGCTGCAAGTGCTGGCAGGGGCTTACTTCAACGTGGGTCACAGCATCTCCTGTATGTCTCCACCTGCTCCAGCGTGAGGTCTCTCCACAGGCTGCAGGTGGGGTCTCAGCCTTTTCCATGGGCTGTGGGGGGACATCTTTCTCTCCAGCACCTGGGGTGCCTCCTCCCCCCTCTTCCCTGGTCTTGGTGTCTGTACAGTTTCTTATATCATCTCACTCCCTTCTCTGGTGGCAAAAAGCAGCTGCTTGCAGTTTTTTTCTTCTTGAATGTGATTCCCAGAGGCCTGTGACCGTTGCTGATGGGCTCGGCCTTGGTCAGCAACGACTCCGGCCTTGAGCCGGCTGGTGTTTGCTCTGTCAGGCCTGCAGAGAGCTTCTGGCTGCTTCTTGCAGAAGCCACCCAGCAGCCCCCCTTCTCCACCAGAACCCAGCCACGCAAAACTGCAACATTGTCCAAACATAAAGGGTGACAGAGCTGCTTCCTACAGCAGCCAGGAATAAGAAACTATTTCCTGCTGGCCAGAGGAGGGAAATATCTGCATAACTGGGGTAGGATGAATGAAGGAGTTACCAGGGAAAAACCCCCAGTCATTTGGGGCGCTGCATGGATGCACGCAGGACCAGCCCCAAGAAACCATACACCCTGCTAGGCCTTACAAATTCAGCCCTCAGCTCTCCGTTCTTACTGGGAGCACTGCATGGGTAGAAACTATCAGGCCCAGAGCTTCAGTCTTAGCTCTTCCTCATTCCAAGAGCAGTTACTTGCAGGCTGCAGAGGGACTCTCGGGATGCCTCTATAATCCTACTCTGCAGCATTACATGAGTTGCTGGACCCTGCTATTCCCCTCCCCACCCAGCTGCCAGCAAGGCCTCACTCAGCTGCTGGTGGCTGACCTGGGGAGAGCCAGATGTGTGTAATAACTTCAGTGCACAAGGCAGTGCAGGCCCAAATTGTTTCTGTTCCAGCTAAACCCTTAATGGTAGCAAGTAGATGAAAAAAAATTTTGTACCAAATCCTTTCTCATTTGCTTCTCATACAAAAGGAAAGACACAAATTCTGACACCACTGCTGTGGTGCAGGAGCCAGTGGTGCCAGATTTGAAACATGAGTCATATGGGAAAGGATGGGGGGTGGGGAAGCTCCCCTCCTTTTTTCTAACACTGAAAAGTCTGTTCTTACTGGCTTTTTAACATTTTTTCCTCCTTAGGAGATAACTGGAAAACCAGTCCAATTCAGAAAGAACGGGACACAAGTGACGCAAAACTTCTGCATGTGAGGAGACAAAAGAGGTGACTGTCTTAGCAGATTTTCAATCACTCCAATTTATATTTGCTGTGGTACCCAATTCATACTCTTTATAAATTACTGGATTCTATTGTCCAAGTTGCAATAAATTCATCCTTGAGGTCTGAGTGACCTGTAACCGTAAGTCACTGAACTGGTGGCTCACACAAAATGAAGAGAGATAATGAGAGACCAGCTAGCAATTCCTGATTTCCAAGTTAAACAAGAAAAAAAAATAATCCCAAAACCACATAAATTACTTTTAAAAAAATACACAGAAGTAAGAAATATTCCTATCAGGCCTTCTTCATGCATCATAAAAACCACAACCTTTTTTCTCCTAACTCTTAACTTTGCAGGCCACCTACAAACTAATCTCTTGGATGCCTCACCTCCCTGCTTCAGTCACAAATGTGACAACGTCTGCTGTGCACCTTCACTGGAAGACTGTGCCTTTGGGAGGAGAATCAGACTTCACCATGAGGGGAGGGCTGAGGAAAGTAGACTGGGAAGACCTGATTTGAACGCGATAGGTGCAGTCATCTGGCTCCTACATATAATCTTCCTGGGGCAAAGATTTTTCCATTCACTAGAATGAATCTTCTTTTGCTGTCTGTCCTGAGTCTTCTGACTACAATGTCTGATGCTGCCCTCATGGTGCGTTTTTTGGTGGGGTTTTTTTAAACAACTTTGATTCCACATGAATTTTTGCTGAAGTATCTCCAAGCAAGCAAACAAGCAGAACAACAACAACAAAAGCAGAGAGTAGTTTGAACGATGTGTGTTAGGTTTCTCAAAACAAGTAAGTAAAAAACCTACAAAACCTTCTGGCAGCCAAGCAGCCTGGGATGGGGCCACTCCAGCAGGAACCGCTAGTGACAGCAAATGTTTCACAGCTACGACAGAACAAGCTTTGTGAAGCACTGAGAGATGCTCTGCAGAGCATGCTAACACAGGTGGTCAGCCATGTGAAGTACAGCACAGTCAATAGGAAGCACAAAGCACAGCTAGCAGCCTTTCTCAACCTGACCTAGCTGTTTTGCTTACGCAGACAACCCTGCAACCTCTTGCGACTTCCAGCACTTTCTGGAG
This sequence comes from Zapornia atra, assembly GCA_013400835.1. Lineage (NCBI taxonomy): Eukaryota > Metazoa > Chordata > Aves > Gruiformes > Rallidae > Zapornia > Zapornia atra. Next base: position 10,628 of record VZTU01014209.1, on the reverse strand, counting down.
AGTGGACCACCTGTGGGAACCAGTCCCCAGTTCCTAAATTTTTCCTTACACACCTATATCTACTTTGCCTTTCTTGTTTGGTCCTTACCCTGTCACTGTCTATCTACATGTCTCTGTCTTTCTTAGGTCATTACACATTAGCTGTGGGACCAGGGTGAAGAAACCCTCCCCCTAGTGTAAGGACTCACCAGCTGGGGCCAAGGACAGTGCTAAGAGACACAACAGTATACAGGCTCCAGAGGTCTTCATCCCTGTAAAGTGGAGAGAGGAGTCAGAAGAAAGCTAAGGCAGGAACAGGGATACTGTTCCCTATAGCACAATAACTCTGCTTGCTGTCTCTATTTCCCTCTCAAGCCCACTCGATCTTCCCAGCCTCCCTCTCACCTGTCTCCCTCCTAATCTGGCCAGTTTTCCAGATGTTTCTGAAACATTTGGGAAGGAACATTTAACTCCATCTGCTTTCTTTCTCTTTCCACCTCCTTTCTCTAGTCTCCCATCTCTTTTCTCATCCAGGTGGCGAAGCCCCCCTCCACACATGCACGCAGAACATGCAGGTAACATTTGGCCCCTTTTATCTCCCTCCACTGCCTTCTACTTTTCAATTATCTCGAGGAGTACCGAGAGAAGAGATTAAGGTCCCCATCACTTACTGCAGCCCTCGGTCTCCGCTCCCTTCAGCAGCAGCCGCTCTGTCTTTCCCCCTTCAGCGGTCCCCCCCACTTTGGCTATTGGGTGAATCACATGCAGCCACACCCAGAACACGTTCTACTTCTGCTTGTCTTCAAAATACGATTTTGGGGAGGAAAAAGAAAAGAAAGAGGAGAAGCCAGTGAGATGGTGGGACATGGTGTCATCATGCATCTGGAATGAGGGGGGGGGAGCGAGCAGCGGCAGCCCACACCCTCATTCCAGAGTTTATTATACTCCGAAGGGAGCCCGCTCCTCCTATTCCCCCAGGATGGCCCCGGCACCAGGGACGGGTTCCCGTTACACGTTCGTGCCCCGTTTTGTTTCACCTTCCTCCGCGGTCCCTCTTCTTCTGCCGCTACGCCCAGCCTTGTTTCCCCACCTAGCCACTGCCCCCTTCCCACTCCAGTCCCCCGGC
>VZTU01014206.1:1416-21165 GCA_013400835.1 Zapornia atra | reverse complement strand
CATCACAAGTCTCCAGCAGTGTTTTGCTTGAACTCTGCCTCCAGCTGGGTTAATATGCTGCACTTTCTCAGAAAACAGATCGGAATCCAGATCTTCTGCCTCTTACACTATTAACTGTTCAGCACAGGCCACTCAAATTGCCTGACTTTACACCTGAAAATTTTACAGATATTTCAGCCCAATCCCCAAAAGCGGCTAGCATTAGTACAAGCACAACATTGGTGATGCCTGTTGGTACTGTGGCTTGGTGTGTTGCTATTTTAACTGCTATCATAACTGTCCTTTGCCAAAGTGGAAAGGTAACTGCCAGAATAAAGAAAAGTTTGTGAAAGAAGAGCTGTTTCCTCCTAGTTACTGGTTTAGGTTGTTTTCTTCTCTCTGATTTTTTTCCAACTATTCCCAGTCCTCTAGTGCAGTCCTAACAGCTCTTATTTTGCTAAGCTCTCAGTATAAAAGTGTGGCTTATCCTCTGTTTCTCCTGTAGATTTGAGTGATCAAAAAGGACACTAAAACTTGGGATTTTTGGCAGTGACAGTAGTATTTTGTTTTAATTCAGTATTTTACATGTAAACCTAGTCAGGTGTAACAAGTTTCTTGTGTACAAGGTCCACTTCAAAAATGAGGAAAGTGGGTGTAGAAATCATGCAGGACACAGAAAATGATGGCACAATCTGATAACTGATGCCAAAGACAATCCAGAAACTTTAATTAGATGGGGTCCACTTGGACCACTCGTATGTACCCTTTAGACCACTTGCAATGAGTGCTTCCTAGGCAAGTCCCTTCCAAGTAACTGACTTTTGGCTTGTAACAAATGTGGTTTTGTGGGTTTTTTGGTACAAAAGTTTAGTGTTTTCAGATACAATTTTTCCTGCCCCGTGAAAGTTTTTTTGAAATACTTGGAATTACTGCTTTTTCCTCTGATTTCATAAGGAAGCCTTTCAAGACACGAAGAGAATGTCTTAAGTCTTTGTCATGATAGCAGCAGTTATAGTGACCTAGCTGCTTAATCAACTTGCAAAATCATTAGAAGCAAACTTATCTGGAGGAAAGAACAAGTATTTTACATGGCTCTGCAACTTTCTACTATGAATTTGTTGTGTCAGAGGAGAAGCTTTACTTGTGGGAAGGAGTGGCATGACATGCCTCTCAGATGAGTGCTGTGGCTCTTTGTGTATGCTCAAGGCATAACTTGTCATAAAAGTGCTGCTGATAAAACAAAGGCCTTTTTCTATTACTTTCTGTCCTACTTGCTAAATAAAAAGTACAGACAAGGCAGATTAACAGTATTTACTGTAATCATGTAAAAGTAAAATCAAGCTATTCAACTGAAGTAATTAAAATCTTTTTGCTGTTTAACTTCCGTGGCGTTTTTTAAAATTTATTTTATTTGTTCTGTATATTCTTGTATTTAGCCCTATCAGCAGTTTCCTAATGGAATGTCATTATATGGACTGAACCACAGCTTAATTCTGGCAGGAAATTGTCATTCAATGCATGTGGTGTAGGAAGAAAGGCTTTGGGTAAAAGCTTTGTGAAGGATTTTAAAAATTGACTATTGTCATTTTTGTTTGCTTGTTTCTCATAAGCAAAGGAGACTTTTTGCCTCAGAAATATAAATGTCAAAGTATGCTAATGAGTAGAAAATTCCTTCAGGTACTCTAGAAGAGGGTTACAGCACCAAGAACTGAGGTTCTGATTTCAGGCTTCATCTGCCAAAGGATGCTGTTTGGAACAAATGCTGTCTAAGCTCACAGTTAACATATGCATTTAATTCTTCTTGTTATAAAACTTTATAGACTTATGAAAGAATTAATAATGCAAAAAGAAATGTCATTAAATAATATAAATAACCATTTTTAAAACTGAGATGCATTAATTACCTATGTAGACCAGTGTTCTGATTGAAAATAATGTGTTGTAAGACCTCAATAAAAGAGTAAATTGTGAGTCTTCAGTATGCGAAACACATTATTCTACATGCCTGCTGCCATTAGTTCTCTTAACTAAGAGCATAAACTGAAATGCTTTCAGTATTTAAGACTGGACATGAATAGAAGCTTGGACACTGAAGGATGTGAATAGTAGAAGGGATTTGGCTGCTGCTTAAGGTATGCAAATAGGTACAATGTGACTGGTTCCTAGTAAACAATCATTTAATTGAAGGTAAGATTTTTTTGGTCTCCATTACAATTATAAAACTTGCCTCCATAAAGCCATTTAAAAAAAGAAAAAGTTCATCATGTGCTTTAACAGGAGCTCAGCTCTGAGATTTGGATAGTGATGATGTTTCTGTGAGGACTCGTCATGATGTTTGGAGACTTTATGGTTTCATTGGTATATACAGACTTTTTGCATGTCCTTGCCGCATGACCTAGGCTTAGCTCCAGATACATATTCCCCATGTCTGCTGTAGAAACCTGTATGGCTCATTATGGGTTTAGTTTTTCTGTTTGCAAGTTCTTGCTTACCAGAAATTACATTCTGAGTCAATGGAAGCAAAACATCAAGCAATGTCATTTTACGCTTAGATAAGTCCTCAATTTACATAAAAATGCAGTTAATTACACTGCTTAATTCAGGATACTGTATACATTAAAATATGAAAAAATATATAGCACCAGTCATAACATGGGGAGACTTTTTTTAAATTTTGACAAGTTCAGTATCTATTTTAGTAACTTCTGAATAGCTTACTGGACACTTTTTTTCCTTTCAGTTCTAGATACATTACAAAGAAAATTCATTCAGTGCTTAATAGCTTGAAAAGCATCAAATGATTTTTTTGTCAATACAAAAGAGATTTTAATGTTTGCTATTTACTCTTGTTCATTAATTAAATTATTAGAAGTAAATATAAAGATATTAACTTTAGGATGTAGAGTTACTAAAATGTACAATCTTAATATTTCTTACACTTAGAACTGGTGGGGAATAGAAAAGAAATTATAAGAGTGTCTCTACTGCATCAGAGTGAAGTTGAAAATTTTCAACTTTAGCAAAAAAGTGATTCTTAAGAAAGAGTGTAAGAAACAGAGATAAAGTGACCTTTTGCTTGGAAGAGACTGTCAGCTTCTGCTGGTCTGCTGTTTGGTGTATTCTAAGTCTAGACCTCTGCATCATCATAACATTTAATGACTTATGCTTTAGTACCTTCTATAATCATCATTTTTAGCATTTGACCCTCAGACAGTGTGACCCTGTGACAATGAATTCCATAAAACTGTTGAGTGTCTTTAAAGTAGCTCTTCCTTGCATTTGAAACTACCTGATAATTTTATTAAATGGTCTCCAGTTTGTGAGCCTCAATTTTGCTTTCATACCATTTGATTTTATGGACTTCTGTTCTAGCTACTCTGTATGTATCTCTCTTCCATGATGAAAAATACTTTTCTAATAAAAGTCACTGTATAATCTGAGAGCATCCAAACTGATATGTCCTGTGTCCTTTCTACTTCTTCTGTATCTCCGTGATGGATTATAGAGAACAGCAACCAGAAATTGAGCTAATAAGGAGCTATGTGTTTTTATGAAGTCACATTGTGATGATTCTTGGTGACTCTAAAATGTCATCCATATAACATGGTATAGAGCCCATCTCTGTTTATATGTGATTGGGTTTGTGTGTGTATTTTTTATTAAAATGCATTACTTTATAGGCAGTGAATTTCACCTGCAATTCAACCTGGCACACTTCTTGTTGTGCAATCCTTTGCAACTTTGACTATTCTGAATTATTAGCAGGCTCTTTCCCTTCATTTTTGAACAGTTACCTTTTTTTGAACAGTTACCTTTTCTTCACTTATGAGTAAAAGTGTATATGTAACTATATCATCATACAGATAGATTATATATTATATCCATAATATATATATGTAGATATATTTATACCTAGATGATATGTTTTCATGAATTAATCTAATTCCTTTATAGATGCAACCTATCCTCTCACTTCTGTATTATCTATTATCCTGTACCTTCTATTATCTTTTCTATTACACTGTTACACATGTGTAATAGATATTTTGCAAGATGGGGAAATGGCCAGCCTCTTCTCAGTTTTCTTTGGAGACAGGACAAGGGGCAATGGCCTCAAGTTGGAGCACAGGAAGTTCCGCACCAACATGCAGAAGAACTTTTTCACAGTGAGGGTGACAGAGCACTGGAATAGGCTGCCCAGGGGGGTTGTGGAGTCTCCTTCTCTGGAGATATTAAAGACCTGTCTGGATGCCTCCCTGTGCGACCTGTCCTAGGGAACCTACTTTGGCAGGGGGTTTGGACCCGATGATCTCTGGAGCTCCCTTCCAACCCCTACAATTCTATGAGTCTGTGATCTATTAACAGTCTATTTATGTTACATGAATAAACTACCTTTATACGTGCAAGTGTATGCATATGCACATACACACACGCATGTCTATGAATTTACATACTCCCATTTTTGGTTTTAGCATCAATATCGAAGCCCAGGCATACTTAATCTTAGCCTTATTACTAATTTTCACAAATCCTGATTAATCCTTATACTGCCAGTTTTGTAAAATTGTCAGACTTTCTGATCTATTTTGGTAGTCATTCTTCCTCCTGTTAAAATTATAGCAGCATTGAATGAGAGTTCATTCTGGGGTCACTAATTCTGAGGTTTATAGAGAGATGCTTAAATGCAGCAGTTGGCATCAAAAGTACTTTTTAATAGTCCCATATCCATCTGAACAAAATCTGCAGCACAATTTAACCTGGAGACAGTGATTACTTTTTTGGGGAGCCCTGGAGTATGCGTATTTTTATAAAGTTGAATCTTTGCAAAACTCTGAGGTTTTAATCTCTGCTTTAGTGGTGTAGAGCAATTGTTGTTTACAAACAGTTGACTGTAATTTTTCAAGTTTCTGGCAATCTTTTTCTGTTAGGGAAGTTCCACAACTGGAAAATGTTGAAACTCAGTCTGCACAACTCAGTAAAATTAATTCCTTTTCCTTTCCACCCGGATGGAATACCGGACTCTCCACACAAACTGGAAAGTATTGAACCAATTAGAGGCTATGTTAACAGAATAAATAAAATTGAAGGAGAACAATGACCTCCTTCTTTAAGTGAGTCAGAAGAGTTTTAAAAATGTGTTTGAAATCTGGGTGTCACTTTTTTATAATTTAATTAGATCTGAAGAGACATATGTGAGATGCAGCCAGTGTCATCCGGTCAGCCCTGTGCTGCAGTGCTTCCAGCAGGAGGCTGTTGAGATGTGAAGTAGAGTTTGGGTGGGTTTCTCTTGGTTTCTTTTGTTTTCTGACTGTGACTGGCTTTTGGAGGTGGGTTTTGGGGTGTAATGTTTTTTGTTGCTGCTGGAGGGGGACTTGTTTGGTTTTTCTTTTTTTAAACAAAAAAATACTCAGTATTTATTTGCTGTGACCTCCTGTGTGATATTGATTCTAATGAATGTTGAACTTGGGTACATCTGCATTTCATTTTAAAAACAATGAACTGGAAAGCATTACTTAGGCTGGTTAAGTGATTGTACTTCATTTTCATACTGAGAAAAGTTGCTTGTTAACAGAAGGACCAAATGTTTGCATATTTCCTGAAATGGTGCTGGTTACTGCATGTGAGTGCTTTTATCTGAGTTTTGGTTCAAACAGTAAAGGCAAGACTCAGTCTGAAGATTTTTAATAACAGTAGTAATATATGTAGGTATTATCTTTATTTGATTTAATTTTGCCTGCCAGCTATGAAGACTTGTGCTTCTTGGTTTGCTGCCTGCTAATTGGCTTTTGTCTGGGCAGCACAGGATGAAAAACTTGACAAAAATGTCAAAAGCCTGTGGGGGCTGAAGCTGCTGCTGTTTCTTACTGCTGGCCTCAGAAGGAGCCAAGACTAAGCCAGAAATGTTTGCATTCCTTGTGGATGCCATTTTCTCCGTAGCTCCTTATCTGAATGCAGAATTGCTGGGAAAATTAGAGAAATTCATGTGAACTTTATTGCTCAGCTTGGCCTGGAATCTGATTTATGTGCGAATACTTTTCTTTTGTTGGTGTTAGAAATTATGAAAATAATTAAGGTGGAGAAGTGAAACAGTCTTTGGTATAGTATATCAACTGAAAGTGGCTTGCTTTTCTGTGTACTCCTGCTTTTTTTAGTCTTATGAAAATAACATGTTACTTGATGATATAATGTGACATATCTTTAAAGGTCCCTTGCCCTCTGTGAATAACATTAACATTTGCCTTCACTTGAAGCCAACCAGAAGTAGTATAGGAAGTGTTGAGAACTAAACTCTAGATGAGACCTGAACTACCCTCCATTAATAGCTAGTTATTGCTACAGGTTTACCTCTGGCTTTAATAGGATTAAAAACTGCTGAACTTTAATCCTTTTTTTAGCATTTTATCTCATAAGATTAGCTGATTTCAGGTTAAGTATTGTGTGGCAAGCTTGCCAAATTTATCCATGATAAATTATCTTCTGCACCTTGCAGAGACAAGCGCTGCACCACTGGTCCTTCTTCAGCACCTTGCTGTGAAAAATGCTTCACTTCCTTGGTTGCTCTTGATTGTAACCTCTTGATTTTAGCATATTTTTTTTCCTCTTTTGCTTGTGGTGGTACTGGAAGTTTCTGGGGCCAGCATGTTACCTAAAAGCTATGTGTCAGACATCCCTGATCTCCTCCAGTGTTGTTTCCCTGTTGCTTAGGGCAGAGCTGGGAGTAGGACCCTCATTGCAGCTTCAGGAAACCAAGTGGTGACCAGAGCTGCAGCTCTATTAAAGCTCGGTGTCACCTGAGCAATGCAGACACATCTCTAACAGCTTTTGCACCAGCTGTCATTCACAGGCACTTGAGGAAATGCAGGAGATAAATCCTCTTGTTGCCTACGCAGAACCCAATGCCTGGCCATGCTGTCTTCCCTGCCACTGCCTGAGGTGGGGGGCCAGGACCCTTCAGGGCTGCCTGCACCTCTCCGGCTGGCAGAGGTCTCACTGCCATTTAATTGGCATCCTATATCCCCCGGGGCCTGTGACCGGCTCCCTCACTGCATCCTTCCTCAGTGCCTGCAATCCATGTCCTTCCACAGCACCACACTGCCTGTGACTTGTCATGATGGTCTGCTAGCATGGACCGTGTCCCTCTGGGGGTCCTATCAGCAATGCTGTCCTCAGGATTGTTTTTCAAGATACGGTTATCAGTTTAATTTGCTTAATATTTGCCATAAGGAGAAATAGGCCATGAGGTCACTCTTCCTGGGAGGAATTCCCACCAGGCAAAATCTGTCACAGAGCATTAGCTGCACGCTGTCACGCTGTGCTGCTAAGGAAAAGAGCAAGTGAAACTTAAGTAGTTTGAAAACTGCTTATCCCTCTGTTAAAATTTCACTCCGTTATTCTGCATACTATGTGTGCTATTGGGAAGGCAGGGCCTTTTAGGAACTAGGCTTCTCTGGTCAGTGCTTTTAAATCCTGAAATCTCAGGTCTCTGACGCTTATGTCTCTGCTAGAGATAGTTTTGGTGGGGCATGAATTTATGGCTTTCAGTCGTGACTAAGGAATAAATGAACTCGGAGCACTTGGAAGGTCTTTCTCACAAAGTGGAAGACCAAAAGAGTAGATGGATTTCATACACTGGGATGAACTTGCTGACCTTGATAGAGATACAGACTGCTGCTGAGCCCTTGAAGTCATCTTTAATGATACAATCAGTATTGATACTTGGTGGTAGTTATGCAACCGTAGGGATTTAAAAAAAAAAAAAAATCTTTACAGGATTATGAGATACAGATCCCTGGTATCTAATGCTTTGGGCTAGATTTGGCATGAGACAAAGCAAATCCATGTCTAAAGTTCTGTTTGATTTATCATTTAATCAGTTCTTAATCTATTTGAAGGTGAGAGTTATGAATTACTTGCTTTCTTAGAAGAAAAACAAAGATATTTATTAGCATGTTATTTCATTAAACAGTCTTATGTTTTATTAAAATAATCAGTTTTAAAAGCACAGTTATTTGTGGTAGGAATATTATCTTAGCTTTTTTTTAGTATAATTGCATGTACTGTTGACCTTTCTATGACATTTGCAGAATCAGTGTCTCACCCAGTATAAATCTGTGGGTCATCTTTATTTTTTGGCCAGGTTTGTTTCAAAAGTGCCACTAGCTTTCTTTTTCTGCATTGTGTTACTTTGTAATAGTTTCGACTTTTCCTTTGTTAAGGCAGCATGCACAGTTCAGGGAGCTCTGTCAGCATTTTTTAATGCTTTGGGATGCAGGCTTTTCTGCTTCTAAAGACTTAAGCGTATTAATTCAATAATTTTTATTTAATAACCTTTTTTTTAAATAAAAAGAGCATCATTATAATTTTAAAACACTGATGCATCTTTTTACATCCTTAAAATACGGGAGAAATAGCTTTTGAACACTGCTTTTTGTATCAAAAGGTACAAAGCTGAACTCACTGCTTGGTACCTTAAACATTCCTTTCCATATAACCACAAGAGCATCAATGGAGCGTGTGAATTTCTGAACAGTACTTTCATGACCAGACTAGCCAGGATAGTTTCAAGCCTAGCCTTAACAATTCCTGGGCTTCATTTTTGGTTTGCTTGGTTTGTCTGGTTTGGTTTGATTTTTTTTTTTTCCCCCTAATGAAGCTTGAGCCTAATATATTTTTTTTGTTTTATTAAATGTAAATTTATTTAATTTATATTCTTTCAGGTCTAACTGCTAGTGAATTTGGCTCTGGTAGAAAGTGGAATAATACAGGGGGAGCGTAACCTTGAAGTGTTTTAGGATCTGCTCTACGAATTCACTTTGAGCTGATGAGAGCAGACAGCTCCTGGCCCTGAAATCAACCTGATTACAGAAGTGATTCTGGTTGCTAAGAAATGTCACAGCAATACAAATGTTTCATTTAGAAAACAGATTTGCTCATCTTAGTTAAGAGGTGAATTTCTTGAAAACTTACTTTTTGTTGAAAAAGGGTGATCTGTTGTAGCTCCTCTGTGTTGTAGTCAGAACTCTGTGAATATTTTCATTATATTATCAACATATTTGGGAATGTTTAAGGAATATTTAGGATTATTTTACCTCTTTCTTTTTATGTGTCACTTTTTGAAATCTTTCCCTTTAATGCTTATAAGTAAACATTACAGCGTTTTAATGACTTAATTAAATGATGTGTTCCAAGATTTGAAGTACTCTCTTGTGAACTTGTAAGGACGTTGTTTATATTAGACCAAGGGAGATTATGAATATCTTTCTCAGGTAGGATGGTAGTATCTTTTAATTGGGAAAACAAGTCTTGAATACTACAGCTGACTATTGATACAATTAGTGCAAGCCCAGTCTAATTTTAGAGAAAACATATTTTTTACAAGAACAGCTGCTGTGAATTTAATTCAGTGACAGTAAAAACCAATTTATCTCATCAAGAGTGAATTTTAGGAAATCTGTTGGAGGGAACTAATAGCAACATCTTTCAGAATCTTAATGTAAAATGTTGCTAAATATTTAAATATTTAGGCATTGTATCAGTTGAAGATACAACATTGTTACCTGTGGGATTAAGGGGTGCTGTGATGACATTTATTGCTGTGAGTAAAACAGATTTGAAATGGTGATATTGGTACATAAGAGGTTTTCATTTACAAGGAAGCCAATGTGTAGTATATTTTTTTGTGTGTGTCTCTGGACTCGTCAGAATGTTGCTTGGTTGGTTCATTGCGAAGTGTTTAATGGTAGCAACTGGAAAAGAAGCAAGAAGCTTTGTAAATAAAGGAAACCTGGTCAGACAAAATAAAAGCTAAGTGCCAGTAGCCAGAATTTGGTTAAGGAGTATCCAGCACTGTTCATATTCAGGATTTTTGGGTGGGTATTTGGAATAGAGATGTTAAAATCTGTCTGTGGACCGTTTTGTACTGTCCTGTGGTATAACTTCTTACAGGAAAATCTTTGGTGTTTGTAGCAGCTAATTTGTAGGTGACATCAGCTCAGCAATAAATATATTGTTGCCTTGCATCCCCACCACGACTAACTTCTGTGGGTTTTTTCTTCAGAGGTGCTACTAGGTGATGAGCTGGAGACAGAGTTTTCTCACAAAATCATGAGGACAGAGATGTTCGTGCTGGTCACACAGCAGTACTTATAAAAAATTTTGACCCAAAACGTGCCAGGTCTGAGATGTGGCACTGTGTGCCTTACCATAAGTTCTTCCAGAGCAGATCTTGGGACTGGCCAGCAAGGCGATGTGTTGGGGACAGTATGTGTGGTCTTCGCTTCCTGTGTGGTACCACTGATGGGAGCTATGCAGGATGCAGTTGCACCAGAAGTGAGGTCTCTTGCTTGATCTGGCTTTCAGGTTTTTCTCTGGATCCCTGGTAGAACCACTCAGACAGCTTTGGGCTTTGTACTTTGAAAACAAAAGTATTTTCTCTGCTAGGTATAAGTGACAAGCTGGTGTTGAGGCAGAGCCTTTCAAAAACATGTTTTGTTGATCAACTGTCAGAATGTGTGAGGCTGCTTCCCTTAACAAATGGCAACAAAACAGATAAAAGCCCTTACTGTGGTGTCTGATAAACACCTTTCAAAGTGAGTCCTGTTAACACTTGCTTGTAGGTCGAATTGACTTCAGTATAGTTCTGCAAGTTACAAAAATAAATTCTATCAGTTTATCAGGAAGGAGACTGAAAGTGAAGGTGTGTAAGAATCTGTTGTAACAAACGAGTGCCAGGAAACGTGGGCTTGACTTGGGGTTTTTACTACCACAGAGAGTTTTAAGACAAGTAGTATAACTTGATCATAAATGGAGTAAGTTGGAAGAGGTATCAGAAATCGCAAGCAGTTGTGGATATTATTTGTATTTGACTGACAATATGCAAGAGAGAGCGTGTTATGATACATCATTGTCATTTATTTTTAGTCTCCCTTTCACAGTTGTTTTCATTATCTCCAGCACCAAGTTTCATACAGTATAAATCATTCACACACCATAAAGCATTAAAGCTCTGTGTGTTTCTTCCTGATATATAAATTGGAATATAAAATTCATCTTAACCATCCTACTGGTGTCACTTTTAAGACTGTAATACCCTGTCCTTAGACTCTGCTTGCCTTGACTCTCAAGTTGTTGCCTAAGTAATTAACAATATAAAATAACACATTTTTAGTGACTGAAAGCCTTTCAGTTTTAGTGTCGTTTAGAATTTATTACTCATTCCTTTAATATGTTCAATTTCTACCATTTGTTGCTTTAATCAAAGTCGTAAATATCTGGATTGATATGAAATCTTACAGGAATTTTCATAGTTAATACCACTGAGACTTAAGGTGTCCCATGATTGCCAAAAAGCTGAAAGAATAAATCTTTCTGATAAAACCTAAAGAAAAAACAAATGAAATGATTTTGTAAATACTCAGCAAAATGGCTCCTCCTAAATTTTTACTTCCCAGGTTGTGCCCAGGTATTGAGCCCATTTTTTTTGTAGACTCACAACTTATTTAATGTGTTAAATGCAAATAATCAGAATTTCCTTATCTTAACTTTTTATATTTAGATTAAAAAAAAAAAATCAAATTAGTAACATAATCCAGGCTAAATTCTTTCAAAGGCTTCCAAAGAGGGATTTTACTAAATCTTCCTCTGTCACTGTCAGCCACTAAACCATACTATGCTTTCCTTGAAGGTCACAAAAAAAAAAAAAAGGGGGTTTAAGATTTTCAACATTATGATACTCATTTTAAAACAGAGAACTCTCGTTGCTACAGTATATGCTCACTTCTGAGTGTGACTGGATTCAGCTAGGGAAACTTTTGAAGGAAGGGTCCTGTCCTACAGGTCCTCATTTGAAACTGGGGCATTTTTCTCTATTGTTTCCTGTAAGCAATGTGATTTTACGGACTTCATATATAGCTGAAATTGGGAAGTATAAGTTATATTTTAGTGTTTGTCAATACAGTTTTACAGAAATTCCAGTTACAATGGAAAATTATTCTTTCATAATAAATAAATTTAGAAACTGTCATTCACCTACCAAAAAAATATTTAATTTGAATCTTTAAAAATGGGCCACTGCAAATGAATTTAATTAGGGCATGCTGTCCCAGAATAGCTCCTGCTTGACTTTGAAGATCTAGAACAAAAGTTGTCATTAGATAACAGGCGACTACAGGAGAGAAGAAGCAGCAGGGAGGTTTTTTGGTGGGGTTTTTTTATTATTTTAATTGCTGTGTTAACTTTTTTTAAAATTTAGTATACATTCTCACATCAGTTCAAAATATAGCACAGTTCAGCATGTGTGAAACTTTCTTAAAGTGGTGGAAAATTGGTCAGTTGTGGAATATAGTTCTATCAGCACTGAATTAATAAGTGTTAGCAATATTACGTGCTAATTTTTGAGTACTTTGTCCCACTTCACTTCCCACCTCCATTTTAATTTTTAATAACATATAAGTGAAGGAAAGTTGTCAGATAGCATGAAAGCTGTCCTGAATTGTGTTTAATCAGAAAAAGTACTCTGCTTTTCTAGTGCCTTACATGTTAGTGTAGGAATAAACTTTTCAATACACATGTACTATTTAACTACAGATAATGCTTTGTGTTACTTCTTGTTTCAGAAGATAAATGGATCACACTGCAACTTCCATTTGGTGTTACTCACTAGAGTTTATTAAAATCCACTATTCTCCATACTATAACTATGAAGTCTTTTTAATAAGAGAAGAATAGCAAATCAGCGATGTCTAATTGAAATAAAGTGCTCTTAGACCTTGTTAGATGTAATCTAATACATACCGTTTGCCTTGGTTTACCTTGTAAACCTAATTGTTCAGTGTGCAAATAACTAGACAGCTGACCAGTTCCCCAGACAAATATAAGACTTCAAGGTGTATTATACAGATGAAAGTAGTGAAAGCACTTTGTTAGTTTATAGTATAGACATTTGTTGTTCAAATTTTCCTCAGCTCCTGGGGCTAATCTGTATTTATCAAAGAGTGAGACTAAATCATATTTTTTATTTTCATTACTTCTAAAACAGAAGCAGAAGAATCTTGTGGAACCTTTCTACCAGAACATCAATAATACTGTAGATTTTAATCAACTTTTCTAAATACTCAAAATATGTGATATAGTATAAAGAATACTGAACAAAGTACATGAGACTATTTTGTTTCCCAGTTAGAAAAGTGGGTTTTGCTGATGTGTTTTTGAAAATTCTAAGATGTAGTGTGCTGAAAACATTAGCTTGAATGTTAAAGGTGTGGGAGCAATGAGATACAGAGATGCGTCATAGGTAATAATAGTTTAATAGGACAGAAAATGAATTAACCAGTAATAATAATAATTATAAAAGAATATACAAAACAAGTGATGCTCACCACCCAATGCTCAGCTAATACCCAAGCCGTGGCAACCCAACTCTCCCTGTTTATATACCGGGCAGATGTCATATGGAACAGAATGTCCCTTTGGCCAGTTTGGGTTAGCTGTCCTGGCTGTCCCCCCTCCCAGCTCCCTGGGTGCCCCCTGCCTTCTTGTTAGCAGGGCACCAGAAAAAGCCAAAAAGTCCTTGACTGCTTGGCAACAACTAAAAACATCAGTGTGTTATAATATTATTCTGATCCTAAATACAAACCACAGCACTATGCCAGCTGCTAGGAAAAAACCTAATTCCGTCCCAGCTGAAACCAGGACATCTGACTACTGAGGTGTTTTCTAAAGCCAGAGTTTTTAGTGGGAAAAAGAGGGATTAGCTAGTAAACACAAAAATAGATGTTCCCAGGTGAAGGTTTCACACTCTGCATTTCACATGCCAAACGTGGAAAGGAAAGCCTGCCTGTGGAGGGGTAATCTCTGGCAACTTGAGAGAGGCAGCATCCTGCCTCTTCCTGTGAGCTGAAGTGGAAGGATGATGATGCTGAGCAGGGTAGGGTGACGAATCTGGAGAATGGGGCTGTCATTCTCTGAGGAGATGCTCTTGCTGAAAGAAACACTGTATGAGTTGAAGAGGAACTAAATGCCGCGACGGAGAGACTGGACACAGCTTGATGCAAGCAAAAGTCAATTTATTGTATAAAATCATTCCTTTAAATACACTCAGAAGACGGCATGCTTTAAACAGATTGGTTATTTCATACCTAAACTGCTGGCAGGCTGTATCTGATTGGTCAACGGTCTACCTGTATAATGCTAATAGACCTTATCAAAGTTGTTAGCCAGCAGGCCCAAGTGAACAAAGGAAGAGGCTTCTTCTGGCGCCTCCTTGTAGCAGGGGACAATGATTACAATCTTGTGGCATGCCAGGGTTTATGGTCTAAAGGTTCCATGTTATCTATCAACCTAGCATTGCCCAGGGCCCTGCTTTCCAAGCCCAATGCCACAACTAAATCATTAGTGGCTATCTCTGCAACGTCTCTTGACTAGCTAAGGCAACGAAGCTTTGGTGGCTGTATTACTGGATGTGGAAAAAAAATCCCACTTTTCTATGCCTTGATGATCTGCTTGCTCATCAGTAGTCTTCTGCCTGCATGGGCTTTGCTCAGAGTAGTAGTATAAAACAGATCCAGTTTCAGTCTCCTCTAGCACCCTGTCAAACAGGCTTCAAGAGAGTATTATTCACTGGACAGCTTTCCTCAAAAGCTGTGCTGCTTTTAAATGCTAATGATAAGTTACTTTGTGAACTGAGCTTCTGAAATGAATCACAGAAGATCAAAGTAAGCTTCAAAGGGCTCTTTTAATGGAGACACTCCAGATGTCCATATGTGTAGATTATTTTATCCTTTTAGTACCATAGAACACTTATTTTCAGTTAATATCAACTAATCAAAGTCCTACTTATACCTGTTTTTCTCTAAAAAGGAAATAATTTATCTGGACTCTGATTTTATTGCAGCCTGGCCTATTTCACAGACTTCACCTAAAGCTCAGTAGATATACAGGAGGCTTAAGCTGGGTAGAAGCAAGGCTTGGTTTTATCAATATAAAACTTGTATTAATAAGGTGACAGTATTTCACTGTGCAGGCCTGGTTCTGTGGGAGTGAGATCAAAGTGCAAAAATAATGATGTTGTGAGTTAAGATTTAACATGTTAAATGCATCACAAATGTTGATGCTGTGGATATAGAATCATATAATCACCTGGGTTGTAAGAGACCCTTAAGATCATTGGGTCCAACTACAGCCTAACCCTGCCTAGTCCACTTCTAAATCATGTTCTTTAGGGCTTCATCTACACGACTTTTAAATACCTCCAGGGATAGTGACTCCACCCCCTCCCTGGGCAGCCTGTTCCAATGTTTGACAACCCTTTCAGTAAAGAAATTCTTCCTGATATATAATATTTGTAATAGAAAGACTGGAGGAAGTCTGAAGAAGTAAATGTATGCAGTAGTCCTTTTGAAACCTCTCTGCAGTGGTGTCTGGGTACAAGGGCAGCTTGTACAGATCAACCTGTGCTGCCCTTGGTTTGAATTTCGATCTGTGTGTATTTGTTGCAGACTGAAAGTCAGTGTGAAGTGCAGGAACTGCATATGTCCCTGCCTGACCTGTGCAGCCAGTGGCACTCAGAGGGACCTCAGCTATGGAGCTGCTGGTGCTGGGAGGCAGCTGCTTACTGGGGTCTGTGTTGCTAAGCTGCAGGCACAGCTTCTCTGAAAACTGCTGGGAAATGGCACTCTGCACCTGACAGATTTGTTTCATGATGGAGCTACGTGGAGGGGAGGGGGTTTGGTTGGTTGGTTTTGGTTTTGGTTTAGTAGTTTTATGTGGATTTTTTTTCCCCTTTACAATAACACACCTTTTGTTTGGTACTGTTTCTGTGGGCTGAGTAGGTGTGTTAGTTTCACAGCAGTTTTCAGATTAAGTAGTTTACTAACAAATTTTAATGCCTTATTCTGTCTGGGTTTACCTTACCTGGACAGAAATGGAGATGAAAAGCAAGTCTGCGTATGGCATTGTGTAAATGCTAATTTGTGAGTGATTACCTTAGTAGTGGAGAGTGTTTCAGTCAGTTTCAGATGTTTGGTCATATAATAAATACACATCAGGGATAGGCTGTTTTGCTGCATGTAACTCAGGAATAACTTCATAAAGATTGCTTCTGCTGGGAGTCTTTGTTCCACAAGTTTCCAATACAGCTTGGAAACTGTTCATCTGTTGGCCCTGCAGTTGTGTTCATGCCCATTACCTGTGACCTTAGGTGTCCTGGCATGCTAGAGCCTGGGGCAATGATGCAGCAAGATGCTCCATCTAGGAGTGCTGAACAAAGGCTGAGGGGCACAGGTGGATGCCAAAAGCTATATTGTCACCTTTCAGCTCTTCCCAGCTGTGACTGTCCTGGCAACCAAATATATGAAAGTAGTTACATGGATCTGAGCAACTGTGGGCTTCCTCTGGTTCCACTGTGCCGGGCTCCAGCTGTCTCATCCTGGATGTCCCCCTTGCTCTGCTCCCTGATGGCTTGACAGCCCAGGTTTTACCTACTACTCCCTGACCACTCAGTTGGACACCCAGAGATCTACACAGATAAATGCATTTCTGAATGGAAAATATTATCTGTGTTGCACTGTGTTCCCTTCCCTGGAAGAGAGTCAGATAACACGGTTATGTGCATGATATATTAATCCCTAAATAATATGAAGGAACTCAGTTATGTAGCTGGCTTTGGTATTTATTCCTTCCTTGATCAGGATAATGGGAGGTTGGTAAAATTGAGTTAAATACAATGTATGTGTAGAACCATGTGCCACTGGTACAGTAACTCAAAACATTTTCTTAGTTATAATTAGTTGCCCGTTGGATGGTAAAAAGGTTGACTTAGAATCTCATGTTTAGCAATCAATAAATTTTGTGCTCTCCCTGAGTAGGTTAAACTCATGCAGTATTTTGATAGATGGACTGTGTACATTTGTAATGGTAGGCAATCAGTAAAAGAAAAAACAGTCAAGCATTTGGCATTTTAAAGTAGGAAATATGGTGTTTAACCTTTTCATATTATTTTAAAAATTAGTTTTAAATGCATATGAAGACTGTCTTCATGAATTACTCCATTTAATAGAGAAGTAACATAAGGATACAGTCATGCCCTAGGGTATTTGTAAATTGCCTCGAGTTTTATAAGTAGCTCAAGGCATTTTGATGAGATAGGTCTAGGGCTGTTGCAGATCCCGTGACAAATTCATGTCATATTTTGTATTACATTTTGTAAGAGGGAATTTACTGTTTCCCCCTTTTAGATAATCTGTGTGAATAGGAGATGCCTATCGTTGAAATTAATGAATAGTTATCTGTGAGTTAAATTTATTTTCTGCTACATGGTGTCTGTCATGTTATGGGATTACTAGGATGACAAAACTGAATAGAAGTTATAATTGTTCATGTGAAATAAAAGTAGTAGGTAAAACGCAGGTACTCTGTCCTGCCATTGAAACTGATGATTTCATTTGAGGTTCAATTTCACCAGAAAATCATTGAAGTCATCTTACAGGCATATCTAAGTGCGAGTTGGCTAATACTTTTTAGTTGTAGTCGTTGACTATAATCAACATCAAATATTAGGTATTTGTTGGGTTTTTTTTTCCTACAGTGATTTTGGGAGCTATTTTCATCTATTTTCTGCATCTCATACTGACCTTAGCTACTGTGTTTCAAGTCAATAACCTAATTTTTAATGGAGATACTCTTGGCTTGCACCCTAGAGGAGATTTACTTACATTATATACCTCCGAGAGACAGTTTGAATACCCTCCATGAGCCATTCTCTATGTCTATGGCTGTTCAGTCAGCTTCAGTGCACTCAGCAGGATCACATGAATACAGTAGAGATCAGAATTTGTTTAGTATGCTCCATTAGCATATATTCTTTCATTGAGAATAATAGTCTAATATATTATTCACCCCTTTCATGAAATCGCAAAGAGGTGTGTAATGAAAATGAACATTATGGGTTGAAGTTTTTTTTTCATGCGTAGTGAATTGTTTATAAAGTCTTTTGTATACCCAACAAAAAACCCTCTCACTGGGAGAGTTGGTTCGAGTGAGTGTGTTAATTCAGTAGCCAGGGGAAGACTGTATACCCATACTAATCAGTTAACTCTTGAAAGGACTTCCAGTAAAGTAAGTAATCTAGGCCTAATATGTGAGCAATACTAGGTATCCACCATAATGGAACCAAATTGCTATGGGCTAAAGTTTGTAGAATAAAATGGAACAATAAGCATTTCTAAGCCTTCCCTAGGGAGAGAAAAAGAAGACCTTTGGCCTAAATTTACATTCTGACAAACAGAAAAGACGTTTTAATTCTTTGTATTTTAAGCTAATGTTACTTCTCCAACAGGTGGTTGGAACCTCTGTTCTTGGAATTAGCAGTTAATTAAGAAACTGTAAAAATTGCAGATGCACTGGATATGGTAACATTCACCCAAATTTCTAAGTACTAATATGAGTCTTTCAGGCTTCTTTTTTACTAGTACTTCAACTATGTGGTTTTAGATGTAAACATCTGGTTTTACATGCTTTTCTTGTGCTCTAGTATTCATTATACCTATTCCTTTATATAGTGTTTCTTGTAGAAGATCCTAAGAATCTAAGAATATTAAACAAAGTATGACTGTTGTGTGCAATAAGAATATTGGGAAAATAAGAGATGGGTGTTAAAACTACACACACAGAAGCCAAAACTGAAGACATGTTGTGTGAGAGACTCATGCAGTGGTTTCCCTGCTTTTACAGAGGTAATTACTGTGGCAGTTTGTTTGTTAGGCCACTTACAATGTGTATGTTAAGTCATCATTGGAAAACTTAGCAAAACTCAACTGTTAGAGCAAGTGACACTGTGTTGAAGGGGAGAATCTGCAAGAATGATTCCAGTGTTAACAAGACCTATTTGGTATCAGATTTATCTCTGTGCACAATGAAAGCCTCCACAGGTTTGGGGGATCCTCACCAACAATCCAGTACAAGAGAACTGGACTGTGGTGCAAGTAATTTTATTATAGTGTATTTGTGGTAGTTAACAGTAAAACAATGCCATGTTTTGACTGAAATGGGTCAATGCCCCGAGCCTGTCACTGTTTAAGAGGCATTAGGACAATGCCTTTAATAACCTACTTTATTTTAATCACCCCTGAATTGGTCAGGAAGTGGATGATAGTTGTAGGTCCCTTCCAACAGAAACGGTCTATTCTGTTCTATTCAAACATAAGCTGTGAACTGATTCTGCGTTGAAAGTGTAAATAATACCTTCACACTGATATATCTGCCATACTCCAGAGGGTCTAGGTGTACACATTCCTTCTCAAGTTTACTGCACGCTACGTGTCTGACAGCACCGGGAAAAGATGCCCTCTTGCAACTTTCCCTAGAAAAAGGGCAAACAAAAGAGTTTTTGTTTCAAATAAAATTTAGGATGAAGATGTTGAAACAGGATAAAAATAGGTCCCTGAGATCCTGAGCTACCCTCTGGGAGATACTTTGGTCAGCCTTATGTAAAATGTGTGGGATGCTTATTTCTAAATCAAGGCTGAACACCCGGACTATTTAAATAAGCAAGGCGAAGGTAAGAGTTATGAATGATATGTAGATTTGTGTGTATATATGTATCTGTATGTAATGGCTTTACTCTCCCTGAGTCTCTCTTAGGTCTGTAATGAAAATTTTGTGTGAAATTTGTAATGTTTGGCACATTAGATGGAGAAGTGGCTTGCAATTCTGCGTCCTGCTGCTTTTGCATCCAGAACATGCCCATGTATGTGCTAGATTCCTCTTCAGTGAAAT
>VZTU01014203.1:6159-25531 GCA_013400835.1 Zapornia atra | reverse complement strand
GTGACAGCTGCCTGCGGGGGTGAGCACCTCGGTGCGGCCGGCCTGGTGCTGGTTCAGCCGCCCCCCGCCCCCGGGGCGGAGGGGGTGTGTGTCTCCGCGGGACCTCAGTCCCGAGCAGAGCTGCGCGGCTGCCGTCGCCGCCCCAGGGAAGGGGTCTCCCGATCTCTGACGGTGCGGGTCTTGCCGAGCCCGGGGGGAGCAGTGCCGCCTCCTCACCCCCTCTCCCGGGGGGCCCTGACAGCAGTTGAGTCGCCCCCGCGGGGAAGTGGGACCCTCGGGTTGCCCCCTTCCGGTAAAAAAAGCGGCACCGGGGACAGCGTTGTCCCGGTGCTCGTGTTGGAGCGGTTTCTCTCTGGGGTTTTAGCGAGAGCCGGGCTGGCTGCCGGACTCCCCGGGGGGCGGTGGCTGTGCCGGGCTCCGCCTGGTGCCCCCGCATCTCCCGTCCCGCGGCCACGCAAGGGGGAGATGGGGATACGCCTTCCCCTGGCAGCGGGGGCTGAAGGGATCGAGGTTTTCTGTAGCTGCTGGAAAGGTTAGAAAAAAGAAAGAAAGAAAAAGTGTTCTGCTTTACGAATCGCGTGGAGCTTAACCGGGAACCTGTGCCTAACTTCCAGAAGAGCAGGCGGGGGACCTGCTTTCCCTCGCTCCGCGCTCGGCAGTGCGAGCCTCCTGCAGCCTGCCGGTCCCGCTTGTGGCATTCCTAAGTTTCTCCCTGTGAAAAGACGAGTTAAATTCTGCTTTATCAGCATGGCAGGTTCTTAACAGATCCCCCCCGTTTGTTCCTGTAGTGAGTGTGAGCGTGCTCATTGCGGAGCTGATGCAAAGCACTCGCCGTCTGCTGGGGTGAGTGCTGCTTTGGTAGAAGCCGTAGTATCTTTTTCTTTTTTTGAATCCCAGCAGGTTGCAGATCGGTTATTGAAAAAAGGTCAAAAACTTCACGTGCATCATTTTAGAAAGGTCTTCTGATGTCTTAGATTAACTGGGAGCAAATTAACTTAGTAAATATCTGTCAATGACCTGCTTAGCTCTTGTCTTGGGATGCTCATGGAAAGCTGTCAATGAGATTTTATTTACTAATAGGAGAATTGCATAATAGCCATATGAACCAGAGTGAAAGAGCATTTGAGTAGAACAAGGCTTGATATGAGCTCAGCGCTCTCTTGAGTGGAAGCCAAGCTTAGTGCCAATAAGTCATTATGCAGTAGCAGATGTCTGTCCTTCCAATCTCTAAAAATATTGGCCCTGTGCTATTCTCTTCCCTCTTCCAAGTGTGCATCTGCTAGCAAAGCAGTAAAATGCTACCTCCTCCCCTCTTCTTCCCTGATCCAAGAGATGTATAACTTCAAGAAGAGACTAGGGGGGGAGGCTGCTGGTCTCATGAAGAGATGTAAGCGTTTCACAAGAGGGTTCACTTGCCTCATCTCTTTGTTATTTTTCCTTTGTGTATGTCCCCACTATGTTACTTTTCTTCTCCCCCTTCTCAGATAAGGAGTTTGTGCCTCATTTTGAGGAAGATGCAGTGCCTGGAGAAACATAAAAGCTTCTTGTGTGAGATGTTAGCAATTTCTAACTCCTACTGCAACAATACCCTAATCACATTCCTTTTGAGAGCTGATTGTGGGCTAGTCTTTTGGTTGGTGGGTTGTGGGTTTTATTGCACAAAGTTAATTCTTAAAATAACTACAGAGAAAAAACAGGCAAAACCTAGAACAAATCAATTCAAAGCTTTAGTGCCTTGCTTAGTAGCAGAGATAGTAGACTACTGAGAATCCCAAGGTGGGAGCATAGCAATCTGTAACATCTTTGGGGGCTATAGGGTTGAGTAACTTGCTCTCCTGCTGTGTACATACTTCCTGTGTTTTTGAGAAGCCTATTCCTTTACCTGCATTCCTTGGAGTTGGTGTCTAGATGCCTGTGAATTTGCACAGGTGATAGCTCTGTGTTTGAGGTAGCTTGGGATTTGTTTTTCAGAGTTGTCAGTCCTTGCTGCTCCTTACATTTTGCGGGTCATCCAATAATACACTTTTAGGGTATAGAGGAAGTAGTGCGAATAGCTGTAGTTCAGGTAGTACATTACAGCAGAGCTTATCATTGTTCAACTACTGGAGACAAACGTGAGTCTGGTGAAGTATGGAAGCAACTGAAGATCTCCACTGGCACTTAGGACTAACTGCCTGCCAAGGACTGCTCAAGTGGAAGCACACAGCAGTGAAAGAAAGCATTCTTCCCCTGGTGCTGAGATCCAGAATGGGATGGCCAGTGATGCCTGGAGGTGGCAGCCATCAGTCAAGTGCTGAACTTGAGACCACCTCTGGAGGAGAGAGCCTCTGCCCTAACAGTTAGTGCACTTGCCTGGGAAGCGTTAGATCTTGACTCAAGCCCTTCCTTTGCACATCTTGCATGCTAAATGAAGGCTGTAATAGCTTGCATATATTTTTTAAGGGTGCCATAGCCCCCTTTTGGTTTTGTGTCTGAAAGCTGTTGCTGGCATTCAAAATACTATAAATCAAGATGCATGCTTTTTCTCCTGAACCTGGGGGGTGGGGGAGAGAGGAGGAGATACGTAAAGGGGAGAGCCAGGTTTGTTCAGTCATTACAATAGAAAACTAATTTGTACACTGGTGTGTCTATGACTCTAACTTCAGTAGCTGAGGAGGTTCCACATCTCTTCTCATAACTGCTGAGAGTCACTGAGCAACTGTTATTGCACATGTCTGGATTCCCAAAGTCACTGGGACACCCTGAAATGTCTCTGGGGAATTTGATGCTTGAGTGCTTTCTGAGACCTTGTTTACAAGGACTTGCCTGAGACACCAACACAATAATCTGAGAGATCTAGAGATTCGTATGTTTCTGAAGGCTGGGAGAAGCATCTTGAAGACTAGATCTTCTCCAATATTTGTACAGCACTTAATGCTGCTACTGGTGAATGTAAGTTTCAACAACCTGAATAAAATCAGATAAAAATCATGTGATTACCTCCATGCTGTAGGTGTTCATCTTGCTGATATTCTGCTTGTTAGTAGCTTTTATAAAAGCTACTTGGGTAGAAAATAGCTTTTATAAAAGTCTTCTTGGGTAGAAAATACATTAATTCCTAGTACTTTTTTTTGAGGGGTGGAAATGCATCCAACCCTCCATTTTTTGGGTAATATTCAACAAGGTACTGCATTTTCATAAGCTAAAATGTCTTCTGTGCCTGAGAACTTGGAAGCTAAATAGTTACCAACACTGTCTCCAAAGGTGACTGTGAAACTCCAGACTACCAGAGTTTTCAGTAGGGTACCCTTTCAAGGCCTTTCAATAATATAAGGGCAGAGTTTATGGGAGTAAAGCTTTCTGAGTGTCTTGGGTAAATTAAAATGATGTTCCTGACACTCTGACTCCTGCCCCAGCAAGCAACTGTTCAGCCCTAGGCTATTTCAGAATATTCATCCACAAAGTCGTGGATAGTCCTTGGTAGACCTAATGTTGCATCTGTACAGATTGTCATGTTTGCCCATTGCAAAGCACATCTAGTTGAGAGGTTGATACAGAATATTAGGAAGGGAGCAAGTATAAGGAAGTTCTAGCTGTTGTTATCCACCTGGGTTTCTCATTTAAGAGCTGACATTTCACAAGTGGGACTCTGCATCATTTTTCTCTGTTTCTAGCTGTAGCTTGGTGCTTCAATTTCAATCTAGCACTATTGGACTAAGTGTTGAGCATGGAAAAGTCTTCAGGACTGCAAGGTGGCTTACTTATGATCAAACCAGAGAATATGGGCTCAAAATTGAGGGGCATGCAAGGAAAGGGGGCTTTTTGTTTAAGAGACAGGGAAATTGAAAGCAGAGAAAGACAGCAGTATGTCCCCGTTGCTGAAGCAAGGCTTGTCTTTTTTACTGTACTCTTCAGTGAGCTGAATGTGTGTTGACAGATACTTCCAGACAAAAGAACTGGAGTAAGAACAGAGTAAAGTTGTACATAATGAGTGAATGATAAATTTGCTTGGACTTCTCTTGAGCTAGGATTTTGTCTGGCATGTTGTCTAATATCCCAAGTAAACAAATCAGGGCAATGTCATATTTTGATTTTTCTCTGGTCTTCTTCTGTGATTCACTGTGTTGAAGGCCTTGTTGATGCAAGCTTTCTCTTAGCTCTCTAGAACTGATTTGAAAACGGTTTAACAAACTGCACATACATATTCCACACACCCCATCCCTTGACAGTTTGCCTGGGTTTATATTGGTTGTATAACATCCATGGAAGCTGGTGATGCTTCAGCTGAATCCATTAAAAATTAAGTTTAACACATGCAAATTCTGGTTTTCAAAAGGAAGTGCAAGAGTGGATAGAAAGCATTCTGGAGGGAGGAGTGATAGCTCTAGATTTTTTAGTGATGCAGTGTCTATGGAGCTCTAACTTTTGGGCTCAAATGCTTAAATTTGTACAGTTCAACACATCCCTGCAAGTGATTTGTGAACAGATAGAGGGATTGTACTAAGTTACTCAAGGCTCTTGCTATCTCTGATGTCTGATTCTGTTTAGAGTGGGATTAACTGTATATAAATCACTCCCACTCTTGTGTAGTGCTTGGGCTTCGCAGTGCATTTTTCAGTGTGTTTTCATTAGTAAGTAGTAGTAGATTAACCAAGCCAAGAATTATTTGTCTTTATAGGTGACATTAAGTTTAAAAAAAAATTCTGTTCCATTTGACTCTTCCTGTGATAGGAGGATGGGTTGCTCAAGATGGAAAAACTGAGCTGTGCAGATAAACAGTGGGAAACTGTTCCCATTGCTTTTGGTCACATCATACATGCTGTCTGCTTTGGCCTGAGAAGTAGGGGGAAAGATATGCTCAGCTGGGTGGAAGTGAGAAGGTAGTCAGAGGTGAAGTGTTGAGTAGATTTTTTTTTAGGACAGCATGGGCTTGCTCCATTTACCTGTGGACAACCATGTGAATGGCTGGGTGATGATGGCTAATGCTTCTAGGTGGTCCTGTGGCTCCAGCAAAGCTATGGAGAATTTGGGGCTTGGGTGTGTTGTTGGTATTGGATTGTAGGCCAGGGGAGCTCAGGCTTGTGGAGCCTTTGAGAAGTTGGGTGGGCAGCAGAAGAGATGCTGGTAGCTCAGATGCGTCGGGCTGCTCTGCAATGCTGGCTGCAGCAAAGGCTTGTGCTTCTGAGTCAGAGCAGGGATTGTGATTTAGAAAGTGATCATCCAGAGCATAAATGGTGGTGGTGTGCTTTGGGATAAGATGCTTTTGGAGCTCCTTGTTTTGTCCTGTGAGCATAGGCATGTTCAAAGGAAATAGATGTAGGTGCATGGTGACAATGGTATCCTTCTGGACAAATACTTTTTCTTTAAGTTGCCAGAACTTGCATGAAGTCTCTAGTTCTCTTCTGTCACTTCACAAGGTTTTAAAAAAAAGCGGAAGTATTTTTGACAGGGGAATGGAAAATTAGTTGATGAAGGTTTCTCAGGGTGTTCTGAAAGAGTTGCAAGGTTTTTGGCACCTAAATTAGTTGAATTTAGCACTTATCAGTAAAGGGTGACAGTCATTGGCACAAACAGTGTGCATCGTGTACAGTTTTTCTGTGAAGTTTTACTTAGCAAAAGGAAGACTGTTCTACTGTTGCATCACTGGATCTCTGGCCATTGGAGGAGCTAATTGTAACATTGTTTGAAAGGCCTTGAACTGATTTTAATGCAGTTTAATGAAAGGAAAAATTTTGTATGTCAGTATTGTTGTTTACTGTGGTTTGTGTGAATCTCACTGTAAATCAGTGGGGAAGATTATCCTAATCTGTTTCTTATGTTTAAACCTGAAGATTGTATTGTGTATTAAAACAGTTCCAATGAAATTGAGGCCAAAGATTACCACCACTTTAATGTCTCTTGCTTTGGCTAGATAGGTTTACCACTAACCTAAAGATGTTTTGTGACTTGTATTCCTGAAAGCTGTTTCTTAACATTAGGCTGATGGAAGATGAGCTACAGGACTAGATACTTAATTTGGGGGCTAATGGTTAAAAGCATGTGATCAGCATTAGCTGTTGAGAATCCCTGGAGTTAAGCACTTCTCTACTACTAACTCAATGCCCCTACAAAATGACAGCGCTCAGTATTTATTATCACATTTGTTCTGAAAGCAGAGAAATGCTGCTATTAGTAGAGGTTGTGTCTTGTTAATACCTGTGATTCATTGTAGAAATACTCTTCTGAAGTGTCTTGATGCTCCCTAGTGAATTTCTAGTAGTCGTTTTCTATCTTGTAAAACAGGAGTGCATTAATGGTGCTTCCTTTATCCCCCCTCTGGCGAATGAACAGTTGTCGTAAAGCTCTGCTGAATCAGGATGCTGACCTCTTTTTGCATCAGTTCCAATAATTACACCCTTTGAGAGGTGACTTCCTTCTTTAGACATTGCCAAGAACAGGCAAGCCTCTCTGCTTCACGGGTTTTTATCTCTACAACTGAAGGATTATGGGCAGCATGATGCACAAGCTGTAATCTTAATGTTTGTGTTTATCTCTTATGGAAAAAATACAGATGTGACACACACTAAACTTGGGAATGCTGGTTTTGTGTGCTTGTGCATGCTTTTTTAATTATGCTGAAGTCTTGAGTTTCACATTCAACATATAAAACGCACTTACGCAAGAGGTGAAGTATCCTGTGGGAAAAATAAGTTGGCTTCTAATAGAAACACAGCTCACCTCCCTTCTTCCTTCCTCAAAAGGGGGAAGAGTAACATACTAGGAGTCCTTGCAAAGCTTGTTAATTAGACCCTGTTACAGGTTCGTCACATTAGAGATTCCAGCTTTGCAGCTGTTTTGTGCATATGCCTACAAGGAGTTGTCTCCCCCGTAGTCCTGTAGTTGAGTACTTTATCTTCCATGGGAGCTATAACAAATCTTTTGTTCATGGGAGCCAAAAAGGCTGAGGGGGTGGAAGGGGAAAAGGCAGCCTATAGCAGGCAATTCTTTGGCAATCTGTATGTGAGGAAAGATTTCTTGTTCTCAATTCCCTATGCAGAGGATTTCTTTATATTTTATTAACCGGTCTGATTAAATGGCTTGCTTTTTTTTTTTTTAGTCAAATATGTTTAAGTTTTAAAATACAAAGTCCTGTTAAGTTTTGGATTTTGTGGAATACTCTATAATGTTTCTCAGCTTTAAAGGTTCCTTTAAGTTGTGGTTTTGTCCTCCATTTTCTTTTTCTTTCCTTTTTTCTGTCTCTTTTTTTTTTTTTCTTTCCCCTCCTGGCATGGTATGTAAAGTAAGCCAGAGAAGTGTAATGGCATTTGCCTTGTCTGTACCCTGGCATTTCTGGTCTTTGCCATGCTCATTATCCTTGGTGTTACTTGAGAATGATTTAGGAGATTATTGGGCTCTTGCTGAGGTTTAGGCTCCTTTCCAGTGCAGGTTATGACAGCTGTTGAGCAATCTAAACAATTTCTCAAATTTTGAGTAGGTGGAGTTCAAATACAGAGTTGTGCTTCTCTCAGAGCAACCTAAAATAGTTCCTTCTTTTGGACTGTCAAAACTTGCCTCTTTAAAATTATTTTTTTGTTACTGTGTCACAGATACTCCCTTCAGCCCAGGACAAAGCTAAGAAATTGTTACTTATGCCAGGGAGTGAAAAAAATCTAGCAATTTTTTTTTTCCTTTCCTTTTGCGTGCTGAAGAATTTAATAAAATGCCACAAGTCCATTCTCCTTGAGATGAAAAGCATGAACTTTGAATGAAACCCCTCATTTGTATACCTGAAAGCAGACAGGAATCTGATATGACTTCAAAATGACTGTTTAATTAGACTTAGAGTCATTTAATTAGATGTAATGATATTTTAACAGCCTACAAAATTACCCTGTCCAGATTACATACGGTGGAGTGTGTGTTCTGTGGGAAGTGTATCAGTGTGTATGTAATGTATGGGTTTTTTCATCATGGAATGATTTGGGTTGGAAGGGCTCTCAAAGACTACGTAGTCACACCCCCCTGCCATGGGCAGGGACATCCTCCACTAGCCCAGGTTGCCCAAAGCCCCATCCAACCTGGCCTTGAACACTGCCAGGGAGGGGGCAGCCACAGGTGCTCTAGGCAGCCTGTGCCAGGGCCTCACCACCCTCACAGGGAAGAATTTCTTCCTAATACCTAACCTAAACATACCCTCTTTTAGTTTAAAGCTGTTACCTCGTGTCCTGTCACTACACTGGAGTCCCTCTCCAGCTTTGCTGCAGGCGTTACCAAGTACTGGAAGGCTGCGGTAAGGTTGTCTTGGAGCTTTCTACAGGCCTGACTCTCTCAGCCTGTCTTCACAGGAGAGGTGCTTCAGCCCTCGGATCATCTTTCTGGCCCTCTTCTGAATTCACTCCACAAGGTCTGTGTCTGTCTTGTTCTGGGGACCCCAGAGCAGGGGACAGTTCTCCATGTGAGGTCTCGTGAGATCAGAGTAGAGAGGCAGAATCACCTCCCTTGACCTGTTGGTCACGCTCGTCTTGATGCAGCCCAGGATATGGTTAGCTTTCTGGGCTGCAAGCACACATTACACACTCATGGGGAGCTTTTGATCAGTCAACACCCCCAAGTCCTTCTCCTCAGGGCTGCTCACAATCCATTCTGAGCCCAGCCTGTAGCTGTGCTTGGGATTGTGCCGACCCATGTGTGGGACCTTGCACTTGGCCTTGTTGAACTTCATGCAGTTCGCACGGGCCCACTTCTCAAGCCTGTTTGTTTTTTGTTTGAAGTTTTTTTTAAGAAATGTACTTGTGTTTGTCTTAAATGGCTGTCAGATAAATATGGGGTTGAACTTGTAAATAACATGTTTACTTAACACTAATTGCTATTCCTGAATGGTTCCTTTCTGGAAGCATTCATATATATTCTACAAAGGGTATATGGTGTACTTGCATTTTAAAAATCATGGTTGTGTGATCACATAGAACATAATAACAGTACTTTCTTTTATGAAATAATTGAATCTCACTTTACATATCAAACTGTAATCTACTGTTTCTGAAGGGTGATGTTACCCTGCATGACCTATTTGAATTTATGCTCCAGTCCTCATTTTGGTTATTTATTTATCTGGCTAGACTCGTAATATTTCTTCTCCTTTTTTCTGTGTGGAGGGAGGAAGTTTATACAGCTGAACATCCTTTACTTTAAACTGTTCCTTCAGAAGGAATTTGTATAGCAGCTAATACTTGTAGATGAGAGTGACTGGCTGTTCCAGTGAGCATACTGTAAAACTAGAAATTTGGAACATTTTGCATAGATGGCTTTGTCCAGAGCAGGCGTATGTTGCTCTTCCATTTACTCTAGGAAGAAGCACATTGCTGTCTAATTTAATATGCTGTTTGCCATCACATTTATCTTGGATTAGTAATATCTGGTATATTGAAATTTTCTTCAGGAAAGTTTGCTCTAGGCACTGTCTCCCTGTTCCCCCGTGAGAGCTTGCAGGTTGTCTGTAATGTTACTTGTGTCTGTTTGTGCAACTGCTGCTTTTCTTCGCTTGAAAGAGAAGACAGGGGAAACATGACTGTGATAGTGCACTGCCAAATTAAGCAGCTGTGATTCCAAGAATACACATATGGTTTCTTATGAGAAAGAATATAAAACAATTCTTCTAGTGATAACCCCTGTTCTTGCTCAGATGGTTCTATCTCCTACACTGTGTTGAGCTCTCCTAGTATGGGACATGCATGGTTTAAGTATAATTTTCAATATGGTTGGTGGTTAGACTTGTACATACAGTATTGGTGGTACTTCTGCTACCCTGTGCAGACCCATGGTTTTAATGAATGACTTTGCATATTTATTTATACTTTTCTCACTTTACAAATGTCTGCCCTCACGATAATGTTAAAATAGGCAGTGGGCAGAGAAAGCTGCTACATGTATGAACATGTTGGTGATGTAATTACGTTGAGAGGTAGCTACTATAACATGATACACACTTAAGGTTTGGTACAGATTTGCTCTATTCTTCTGTGGTCAGACTTAGGCTTACTTTTAAGTTTGGAGAAGCAGAACATTTCCCTTAGCTGGCTGTTAATCTTTTTTAGAGCTTGAGGGCTAAACCCTCTAAGAGTGATATAGGTATGCAAATTCAATTCAGACTTAGCTGCCAGTGAACTGAATGGTATCAAGTTGGAATCTTATTTTTTTTCTTTTCTTTTTTGTTTAGATATTGAAGAAGGATAAAAAGCTCCTCAAAAGTTTGGAAGGTTGAATGCGATCAGCATGAAGAGATTAAAAGCAAAGTTCAGGAACAGTGACGTAAGTATTTCTACTAGGTTTGACTGCTGGTTTCCATGCTGGAAACAAGTTCTTCACTCCCACCTTGATAAGGTTGTAGGTTAATGAATTACAGAGAAGAAAACCTTTTTCCAAGCACAAAGGCAACAGCTGAGAACAGTATGGAGTAGGCTGTTTCTATTCAGGTGGCAATTCTCCGATATGCAAACTAATAGTATTTCACTGCCTTCCTCTCCATTACTGTATCCTGCTCATATGTGTGGGGTCTGCAGAACTGAAGTCAGATTGTGCTGGTGCCCAGATTGAAACTTTGTTCCAGGTATAGGATTAAGCCTAGTAGAACTTTACTACCCAATCATATTTCTGTCTAAGCATAATACCATTCTTATCAGTGTGGTATTTGAGCACTTAACAAAATGTCTTCTCAGTCTGTGGCAGGGTTTCTTTGTCAGCAGGAATACAGGAACCAGCTGTGGCTTATCAGTTCTAGTGCAACAGCAGAGGTGGATGTGGGGCTTGAGCAGTGAGGGTGACAGATGTAAATATGGAGGGCCTACAGGAGACACTTCTGAACTTCATTTAGAGAGACATTACACTGTGTATCATACATTTCCTCTTACCAGGAGAGTGGTATCAGTGGACACCCCAAGATTCAACTTGTATAGTAAGCATACTTGAAGCAGTGGAATTGCTGCAGTCCAGTCCTGTTCTTCTTGTCTGTCTTTTCCTACTGCTCTTCCAGCTTTTTGTCATGCACTAATATTAATGCGTACTTGATAGTTGAGTGAGCAGTCAGTGAAATAGGTGACTTTGTGTTTAATTGACTTTCCAGATTTTGTGTGGAATTTCTAACAAATGTCCATGATCTGTGAAGAATGTAATGTTCTATCCTTCATCCTAGATTTGTGTGCTGCTTTGATAGAAGTGATGCATTGTTGTTTGTCATCATCAGATTCGCAGCCATGTTTGGTGTACTTGGGGCGAGTACAGGCTGTGCTTTGATACAAAGATGGTCTCATGGCACACTGTGAGTGGTTCCTTTAGCTGGCTTGTAATGCACTTCAGTAGCTGTGAAGAAGTAGCGATGCTTTTGTAGTATAATCTGTAGATGTGCTGGTTACTAGAAAGTGTTTTGAGCTACAGGTTAGCATTTAGTGCAGCTGCTGTGTTGGCTTCCTCTTGCAATAAGTAGCAGCAATTGCTATTTTGTGTTCATCTACACCAGTAACACTTTCTACAGAACTTGCTTGAGTAATGAGAATAGTTCTTTGGCTAGTATATGAGCACTGTTGGTCTTAGGGAAGTTAGGTGTGCCTGTGTGTTAAGATGACTTCATTCAGTTTTATGCTAGTTGACTGGGCTGCTGCTCTAGAGCAAAGGCTAAGTGTCATGTGTGACGCAACTGGATCTTGCTGTGGCTAGTCCACCCACTGCTATAAATTGCACTGGTTCACTTATTCCTTGCTTATCTATCCTTGATAACTTGCTCATGCCTCTGCCCAAAACCAAGTGAAGTCTGAAAGTAATTGCTGTTTTGATACTGCTGCTGTCTACTGGCTGGAGACAAAGTTGACCACAAAGGATTTTTCAGATACCTAAAATTTAGATATGCAGCTCTAAAAGCACAGCAGTCTAAATCCGTGACAGCCCAGTTTTCTCTGTTTTGAAGCCAAACCTTAAGGGCATAATTCAAAACGGCCAACAGGAGCTGTTCTATATTTTGTGCAAGATAAGCAAGGAAAATTATCTTTCTCTTTAGTTTCCAGAAGCTGCCCTTAGCTATAATTTGTGAGGTGGAGGAAGAGGAGGTGGTTTTAATTGGAATTAGTTGTATTTATATATCAATTTATAAGATGTGGTAACTGCTTTTGGACTAGGGATAAGGGTAAAGAGGGTAAAGTCAGTAGGGATGCAGGGATTTTTTTTTTTTAATGCCACCTCTCTTGTGTTTCTTCCTGGAGGAAATCTTTAGCAATGTATTTTGTAGAGCTGAAGGTGTCTTTTGGGAAAGAACAGTACCCTTCTCTTTAGCCTCACTGCTTCACTGCTAGCATTAAAAAAATAAGAATAGGCAGAGGAGCAGGAAGAGGTCTTCAAGGTCTGTGTGTGAGAAACAGGAATTACACAAACACTTCTCCAGCAGTAAGGTAGGTAAGATAAAGCTGTGTGCTGGAATGAAGACCATGTAGAAAACTTCATGTGTGTATTGAAGTTCTCTAGGCTGTTCTGGAGTGGCTCGATGGAAAGCAGGCACAACTGCTAATATTTATGCATATGTGTCTCTGTCCCTATGCAGAGCTTTGCTTTGGTGCTGCAGTCTTGCAGCTTGCAAAAGAAATGTCCTCACTCCCTCTTCTTTGATCTCTGACTGTTTGATTTGAGGGTATTTGACTCTGCAGTGACCCAGTTCAGGGACTAGTGATGTCAAATTGCTTTGTCAGATGAGTTTTAGCTGGTTAAGTCCCTGCTCTGTCTTGCTGCAGGGTCTACCCTGAGAGGAATGGTGAATGTAGGACAGGTGGTAGGACATCCCATTCTGCAATTGTTGCTTGGCTGAGCTGCACTGTCAAATTGCACCCTGAGATTATTGGCCAAAAAAGCACAAGGGCTGGGCATGCCAGCAAAGGAGTTGCAGGAAAACACAAGTAAAATGGGTGGATAATTATGATAGTTTGCAGAATTGATCTATTTCATAGCTGAGATAGGAGTGTGACTTTTTAGATGGGAGAGTGACTCTTCACTTCATGCTTTTGCTGTTCAGCTTCTTTGTACCTCACCTGATTCACTCTGTGTGCATGTACAGGCTGCTCCATTAACTGGAAAATCTTTTTTCCCTGACACACTTAATCACTGTGAAATCCTTCATGGGGGTGACTGTTGCCATGTGAACATGTATATTCGGAGTGGAAGAATAAGATTTATCACGCTGTCACAAATGAGGCTTATCAAAGTGTGATGTGTGGTTACAGGAGGATGCTTGTAGTCTAGGAAACTGTGAGCGGGATGCCTAGGTGGGACGGAATGCTGAGCCTGGAAGCTGAGTAGTGGATAGGCATACTTCAAGAGTCTAGACAAAACAACAGAAATTGCATTTGAGTCTTGACAAACCTGCTACTCTCTTCTGCCTGAAAAGCTGTATTTTCTTTACTCACCTCTTGCTCTTTATTATCAAGCTCAAAAACTACTGGTAGTAACATCTAAAAGCTGACAATTTAAAAGATGACCATTTTAATTGTTGCAAGAGACTATTAAATGTAATACTTGAAAAAGTTGGTGTGGTAATATCACTTAAGAGCTGTCCTACCACTTAAGAACTTGAATTTGTTTGTAGACTGTAGTTTATTCACACAAGAGAATAAACATCTCAGTGCAGTAAGACAGAAGTACTTTTCTGTTTCTGCTTGGAAAAATCAGAGTTTGAAGTAATCAAACTAAAATAAAACCGGTGTCACTGATGTCTTACTAGGCCTCTCATTTTAATGTCTGAGTTGGAGTGTTTTCCAACCTAACTAATAAGTTTGTGGCCTGACTTCAAAAGCATCTAGAATCTTAAAACAGCCATATGAGGGCTGAGTAGATTTTCAAATGTGCAAAGCTATTAAGCCTGTGTAAACATGTTTTGTCGTCGTCTTAAATGTGACAGAATGCTCATCAGTGTTTTTAGGCACCTACAAGCTTTTAAATACCTAGCTCTTTGATACTAAGATATTGCAGGAACTTGGGTGATCTGTTTGCATAGATTTGTTTTTAACTGTGTACTTGATCACTCTAGAGAAGTCATATTGTGTAAAACCTGTGATTAGTTGTGTTGGTTTTACTTTGTCATATGTGTGAGTGATATGTTGAAGTGTTAAGGACCATCTTCTGCAAGTACTGAAGATCAGCTGAAAGACATGCCTTTGCAATTTGACAACAACTGATTTTCTTCTAACTAATTGGGATTTGTTTCCAGGTATCTTCACTACTGAATAGTTAAGCAGTAGAGTGTCTTATTTTAAAATGGAAAAAGGACTCTGCGCAGAAAAAGTAGCTATTGTCAGAAGCAAAGCCAAGACAGGCTGGGATTTCCCAATGCTAATTGCCAGTTCTATCTTCTGGTATTTCTGGAAATGCCTATTGGGGGTTGAAAAGTTTGCAGCTCTTACAAAAATTTCTGCTTTTTGGCTTGTGGTGTAGTCATTGTTCTGTAAATCTCAAAATGATGAGGCAGCTGTAGTATAAAATCTCAGTCTTAATCTAGATGCTATCCCAGTTAAGACTTGGCACTTGTTTTTAATGCCCAGTGTCCTAAGTACTATGCTCCCATTCAACAGTTCTTAAAGTATAAAATGCTACGTGGGGGTCTGTAATGAAAGATTGCTGGGATACATTCCATTGAAATCACTGTGTTCCCATGTGCTCTGGACTGAATGTGTGGGAGAACAAAACTTGGGTGGGGCAACCTTAAAAATAATAAACCATGATCTCCTTTAAACAGCCCTTAAATTCTTTTATCCACTGAAAGCTACAATTAACTTTAAAAGGAGCATGGGACTGTTGAAAATTGTACTATCCACTCTGTGTACATGCACTACTTTTGTTCAGGGTAATTGTGACAGAAGACCCAAATTCATAGAGTTCACTCTGGCTGAAAAGGGAAATAACAAAGTTGTCTGACCACTTTACTCAGTTAGTTAGAAAATGAACTGCTGAAAACTGATTTTTATTTAGGTATCGTTTTATTGGATGTTGAATTAAATAAGCCTTAAACATGTGACTGTGATTGTAGCTTTCCCTGACTTTGAGTTCTTCAGTAACTTTTGATTCCACTATAGAATGTGTAGGGGAAGACTAGATCTCTGGAATGTATATTTTGTTCTCAGCCACTTTGTATTGGGAAGGAAGGGTTTAGCTTTCTCTTCCTCTTGAAACCAGTACCGTGGCTCAACTCCTGCTTCTGCCTCCCTCTGTTAGTAGTCAAGGGTTCAACCTTCCACCCCATTTTCTGCTCTGGAGCTTTTGGGCTTCATGCCTCTAGTTCTGGACAGTGGAAGTCTGCTCCAGTCAGCTTGCTCTCCCACCAAAGCTTATTTGCGTTGTGCAAGAAAAGGTAAATGAGTCCTACAGTATATAGACCAATACCTGCTGCCTGGTGCAGTCAGTTCAATGTGAACCTCTTGCCATCAGGTAGTGCTTTTTCTTCATTATTGATAGTAGGAATGTGCTCAGAATATTTCTAAAATTACTTTATTCAGGTGAATGGTATTCCTGGTGCACTTGAACTCTCCTTGAGGGAGCCAGTATCAGCCCATAAGTTTTGTAGCACCTCTTTTAGTTGTGGAAGGAAAATATAATGGACTGGGGGAATAAAGACTGATAGGTAAGGGTAGGGGAAAGCAGAAGGGAAAAATAAAAGATCTGAAAGGGATAGGAAGAGAGGGACTTGAAGCTGGAGGGTCAGAGTTACTGTTTTGCTAACTGTTCTGTGGGAAGGAATAACCGGGCTCTTGCGGGATGCCTCCTGATCAGCTGTCTCTGGACAGGGAAAAGACATAGCTTTGGCAGAGTGTTTGAGGCTGGATAACTTGCAGATATTCTAGAAACAATCTGTAGCATCTCAAAATGGTTGGGGCAGAAAGGAAATGGAATAGATTAAATAAGAACTGTGCTGGGGTGTTTGGAATTACAGTAGAACCACCTGGGTTGCAGTTGGCGTACTTTGAATAAACACATAGTTATTTCCTAAAATAGGATTATAGTTCGGAGTAGCAGAGAACATCTTTGTTGCGTTCCCAGACAGTCTTTGTCAGTCTGTAATAAAATGTTATTGTCAGTTAAAAAGTCATGATTCCTTTCTCTGGTGCTGGTCCCATGTCTGTGAAGTGTGCAGTGTTCATCCACAGACGGGGTTGATCATCGGCAGTTGCAGTCCTAATCAACCATTCTTACGCTGTGGCTGCCTATCAAGTGCAACTCTGCTAAACCCTGTGTTCAGAGTCAGAAGCAGCTTTGGGGTTGACCTTGCTGACCCACTCGCAGTTTCTGTGTCCTGTTGGTAGCACATTGTTTCTCTCCATGCTTCGCTTTCCACTCCTGTCTGTCACAGAAGCACTGCCCTAAGGAAATGACACACAGCTCCTGCACTGCTTTCATTTTGATTTCTACCTCTACCCATTCTTGTGGCCCAAATTAGGTGAGGAATAATACCTCCCATTATTACTGGCCCTAGAGTCATATTCTTACTAGCACAGCACGACATGGGGCTAATGACTCTTCTGTAAATATAGACTGGGGAAAGGTGTCTCCTTTTCCCAGGTGCTGCCTGCCTAGGCCTGTCAACTTTGTTATCCCAGACTCCTTGTTTGCTTACCTACCTAGAGCTGGAGGAAGGGTTGGAGGCTGCATGAAAGGAAACACTGATTAGTCACTGGTTGGCCACAAACACTGGTCTGCCCTGCCAGCTCGAGCAGTGTCTGGCAAGCCAAACACTTTGCACCTGTGATCTGATCATGCCAGGATAGCTGGTTTGGCCATTCTCATGTGATTCCCTCATTAAAAGGAATATATGTAAAATGTTTGCAAAGATTAAAAGGAATCCTCCCATTATAAAATTGTTTTAAATGGAGTTAAACCCTGTAGAGTTCTAGGCAGCAATATACAAAGTTGTGGTAGTTAAGTATGGAAGAACCACAATGTGAAGCCAGCCAGTTTGTTGACAGTTCATTACTAAATACCAAAGTTAAGCAGCATGAAGTGGGGGAGAGTAGGAAGAAGAAAGGCAAATGGGCATATACAAACTGGAAAAAGTTAGTATTTTTAAATATATTTGTAACAAGAAAGGAATCTTTCTTGTGTGGAAACTTGTCTTTTGTGTCCCTTTAAACAGAGCACAAAAGTTCAAAGGCCTGAGTTTGGAAGAGTTGGAAAATAGCAATTGTGGGATTTTTTTTTTTTTTGCTTATTAAGGTTTAAATTTAAATTAAAACACGTTAAAAAATATTATAAATGAGCAGTCATGTTCTTACTGTGATATACTATATCCTTTCTCCTTTTTGGTGTTACTCATGTCTCATCTGACTTTAAAAAAAACCACAACAAAACAAAAAAACAATTCTGCCCAGCTGTCAAAGTTGTCAGTTAAAACTTGTGTAAAGGAGAAGATTTAATGAAGGTCCCAGTCTTTGTGTTTTAGGTCTCTTGTCTTACTAAGAACAAAAATCAATTTGCTATGAATAGGTGCTGTAGTATTATCTGAAGAATATAACACTCAAATGTTTTATTCTATTGGAGTTCTGAGCCTTTTCATCTTATGCTTACATTTTGGGCACCTATGGATGGTATGGACAACAAATATTAAGGAGCTAACCAAGCCAAAACGGATGTATTTATTGGCTTTTCCCATCACTACTTGATAGTCCTATTCTTCCAGAAGCTGTTCTGATGTTGTATCGTCCAGGCAAATGCCCAGCATTAGGGGCATGTCAAACCCTTTTCTATTCCCTTGCTTGCTACACTTGCATCTCCTTGATGTTCATTTCATGCATGTTGTGAATGTCTGTGAAGCTTAAGCATAGAGGAGAATGAGGTGTCAGTGACCATTCTTCCCAGGAAATACCATGTAGTGTTCAGGGAGAGCTGTGACAGTTGAACTTTCAGCACTTGATTGAAGGAACTTTCCCCTTGTTCTAAGGTCCAGTTCCTGAAGCACTGGATGGGGCAGTTAGGTAGAAGGAATGAGGATGAAGAGATCTTCCTCTATTGTAGCTGTGTAAGAGTGTTTATCTGTTTTTTTCAAACATAGTTCTGAGCAGATGCTTTCTGTGGCTGAGGCCAGGTTTGCTGGGCAAGGCTGATGAGTGATTCTTTTTGTTAGCTACAGTGATTAATGAAGTGTTTAAAAACTGCAGATCTGTGTAGAGAAAAACACAAAGGTGGGATGGATAAAAGGCTGAAAGCTAACTGTTTTTACTTATGACAAAAAGCAATATAGTATCAGAGTCTGCCTTGTTAAGACAATTTGTATGTATGCTATAGCTCTGTGGTACAAGTGTTTTATGAACAACTGCTCAAGTTTTGTTAACAGATGATCCCACTCTAATGAACTTCTGAAGTATTACAGACTTTAAAACGTATCAATTTACTGTAAATTGATGTAAGGCTAATAAATCATAATCACTCATACTTGACTGTAATTTGGTTGTGTAAGTAGTTGAAACCTGACTGGGCAAGGCCATGAGCAACCTGCTGTAGTTGACAGGGGAGATGTACTGGACCATCTTCCAAACTTGACCATTCTGTGATTTCATACAAAGATCAATGCCTTAAAACACATCATATAGGAAGCTTGCAATCGTACTGAAAGATACAGAGCACTCTGAAAAAAAAAAATATCAGAGGTCTGAAAAACCTCAAGGCCTAGCCCCAGGAAAAGCTGTGGTATCCTTGTCCTTATGTTATTAATATTTGGTGCCTAGACTTGTGTAGTTATGCTGGCAGGTGAAAAGCTATTTAATGAGCTATTTTTCCTACTTCTAGACCTAGCATATGTAGAAGTAACTGCAGCCTTAAGCTTCTAAAAGTATTGTCTTTTCTTGTAAAACCTGTAGTGGTTGAATGTCTTTTAACTGGGACTACAAGATGTCTTAATCTCTTAGATTCACATTTTGTATTCACATGTATTCTTACCACAGGTACTCCTCTCTCCCTGTGTTTTTCTTGTTGCGTGGACTCTGTACTTTTATCTCGAAGCATTTTGAGCTAGGAGCCTCTTTTGGCACTGTTCTAGCATCAGGCCTAAAACTAGTGCTTTGAGACCTCGACAGGCTGGAAAGCTGGGCAGTAAGAAACCACATGAGGTTCAACAAAAGCAAGTGTAGAGTCTTGCACCTGGGAAGGAATAACCACTTGAATCAGTACAAGCTGATTCGATCAGTACAGGGATGACCTGCTGGAGAAGAGCTCTGTGGAGAAGGACCCGGGGGTCCTGATAGATGGCAGGTCAGCCATGAGCCAGCAGTATGTCATGGTGGCTAAGTGGGGGCGCATCAAAAGAAGCGTGGCCAGCAGGTCTAAGGAGGTGACCCTCCCCCTCTACTCTGCCCTGGTCAGGCCCCACCTGGAATATTGTGTCCAGTTCTGGGCTCCCTGG
>VZTU01014202.1:51118-83789 GCA_013400835.1 Zapornia atra | reverse complement strand
TGGGATGCAATGCTCTGAACAAGCGGTCACACTCACTGATGGTCTCTGTGGTATGAGGAGCAGTGAGGATTTCAGTCTGCAAGAGCCAATTCTGCATCAGGAATACTGAGATCTCAGTAGGGAGATGAACAATAAAGAAACCTTTGAGATTCTTTTTTGGTAGGAACATAAACATGGGTAAATAAAGTATACACAACTACTATAGATTCGTCAATGAAGAAATTCTACCATCACATGACATTGTCATGACAATCATATCACTCCCTCCCAGGACAACTGGGGTCATTTATCCTGAGTGGAAATGTTATTTTTAATATATGG
The DNA here is from genome assembly GCA_013400835.1 of Zapornia atra. NCBI lineage: Eukaryota > Metazoa > Chordata > Aves > Gruiformes > Rallidae > Zapornia > Zapornia atra. The sequence continues at coordinate 83,468 of VZTU01014202.1, read as the reverse complement.
AAATAAAATACTGCAATATTCATGTACAAACCAAGTTGCCATATTTAAAGTCAGTATTAAAAAGCAGAAAGCAAATTCTGGGTTTAAAGGGTTGAATATTCTCAGCGAGGTACCTGGTCAAGTTCCTCTGCCAACACACTCTAATAGGACATTAATCATAGCTCTCAGCTAGGAAACCTACATCTCTATAGGTATAATTTGCAAGTATTTGCTTTAGAAAACGTGTTTCAACATCTTAGCAAGAGTTCTTAATTTAAACTAACCCTCCCCCCCCTGCCCCAACCCAACAGAATATCAATTATAAAAGCCCCAGGTTGTTTTGTTTTGCATACATTGATGCCATCTCAGATATGACAAAATGATAGTTCTACCATGAATATCTGCCCTTCTGCCTCAAGGTTTGGTTGAAACATCTCATTGCCTCTTTCTCAGGTGTCACCTTCCCCATGTGGTTGGGTTTTAGTTGAGCTGTTTGAAAGGCAGGCAAGAACACAGACAGGGAGAACACAGTATTACATTGAGAGTCAGATTTCTATACCCAGCCACCCTCACACATCAAAGCCAGGATGGAACCAGCAAACACAGAGTATTTCAATGCTTTTCCAAAGGGAAAAGTTAATCCTGGGGCAGCGTGGCTGCAGCTCAGCACCCCGTGCTCCCCCCCCTGCAAGGGGTTTCACAACAGCCACTGAAAGGCTGGGGTAGAAAAGCAGATGCAGGAGAAGGATTTAAGGTCCACAGGTGCTTCAGCAGATCTGCTCTGCAAAACCCAGGGCTCCTCTTTAACCATTTGTGTTTGTAATCAGACAGAGCGAGCTGTTACCCACCCCAATTTGGCTACAGAAGAGACTGCTAGCTACAGCTACTTCTTTTAGTGTTACCAAGGTAAGTGGCTAGGAAAGCAAAGGTGCTGGCTGGACACTACTGGACTTCAGCCAGGCAGCAGAATGGGCAGGGTAGGACCCACACTCACAGCAACAACTAAATCCAACAGTCAAACCGAGTAATTGGACTTCACCCATTCGGATCATCTTCCCTACGCTGTGAGGAAGGGCTGCTGTTCTGCCCTGGGAGACAGAGTATCCTCCTTGGAGTGGCTGCCCTGGGATGGGCCTGAGGAGCCTTGGCAGCTCTCAAGCCAGGGCCATGCTGAACAGGCAGGGCTGCACCCCAGCCAAAGGGCAGGGAGGAGCAACGCCGCTTCCCCTCGCCTCGTCTCCTGACTGCGCGAGCACCAAGGGGACCAGGGTATCTGGGGGGACTGAGGGGACCAGGGTATCTGGGGGGACTGAGGGGACCAGGGTATCTGGGGGGACTGAGGGGACCAGGGTATCTGGGGGGAGAAGGTAGAACACTGGGGCTGTGGGAGTCGCTGCCGTGCCCCTGCCCCCTGACATTTAGTGGGGGGGCTGGACCTGAGGATCTCTTGGGGTCCCTCCCAGCCCCTACGATTCTGTGATTTCAGTATCTCTGAAATCAACCCCCCTCCCTTTCTCACCACTGATCAGATAACCACCTTTGGCACCTTGCATCCTTACAACCACCCTCCTTAGGTGGCTTGGTTTGTTGTTTTTCCTTTGATGTATCTCTCTCTCTCTGTTTTAACTCCCCCACGACTTTGGTTGCACATCAAGGTGGGAAATTGAGAAGCTTCGTGCCACTGATCAGAGGTCTCTGCAGCACTCTGTGAGTGGATGTGGAACTCTTTAACACCTCCCTACCTGAAGCAGAAAGAACTTCAAGAGTGATTAGCAATGACTTTTGATTCACAGGCAAACTAACCTTGTCTATACTACACAATAAAACTCTTCTGACCAGCTTTCCAGAAAGTCCAATTGACACCAAGACTGCAAACTACTGAAAGTTCCCTGAAGCAGGAACAAACACATGCTTTGTTATGGAAAAAGCAGTATAAAAAAGTCTCTGGAAACAGCCATGGCATGCTGAGAACGCTATCAAAGGAATCATTCCAACTCTACACTATTCAGTACTGATCTGTTAAGCTCTTTTCCTTGCCCTCCCCACCCCAACCCCTTCCATGCTTCAATAACCAAGAACAAATTCACCTGGAAGTAGAGAAAGCAGAGTTCCTGTGCTCCTGTCCAGTAGTCAAGCTTTGATAAATAGATGAGTGAAGTTACAGGAACTCCTGCTCTGGGTTTTTCCAGGAATACAGGATGCAAGCACCGTAGAGCATACTGGCCTTGAAAGGACATCACACTACATTTCCCTGATGATCTCCACAGCTTAAAAAATGCTTTTTGGGGCCACACTGAAGTCTAAAACTAACTTGCAATAGTAAGAACATTAAACATGAATAAAACCTTTAATGATGAATGCATGATGAGCATGAACACCCACATAACATCAGAGCTGAGACTATTCCAGGTAAAAAAAAAAAAGAAAAAAGAAAAAGAATTATATCTGAATGGTGCCCTGACTGGACCCAATACCCGTTAAACCATCCAGGGGGTGGGGACACCAAACGCAGTGTCTCTGCCGCTTGAGAGCAGTAGTGAGCTTTTGCAGAAGCCCCCCCCAAAAGAGAAGAGACAGAAGGACCACCAGCTGCTGGTAGGCTCTCCATAGCCCCTTGAGGAAGCTTCTGCACTGACCCAAGCCAGCAGAACGCTAGAGGTCAGTGTGGGCTTCCCCGCAGGGAAAGCTGCCTGTGTGTGGATGGTAATTGTTTAGAAGTTGCTCAACTTGGCGCTTCTGTCCAGGAAATGTCTTTCTGGATACAGAAAGGCACCGTGAAAACTGTTACTGGGTGCTGTCTGGAAGCTGAGAGTTTCCAATTCCTGTAAAGCTCTAAAGAGATCCTGTGCCTGGGCACTGTCAGGTGGTTAAATGCCAGGCAGGAAAGGCAAATGTTTAAAACCCCAGCTGGCATGAAACAGCAGTGCCTTCCACAGCACTCAGCTACCAGAAGTCAGCTGTAGTTTTCATCAGCAAAGTTATTACAGAAACTTTCTGTCTTAATACTGGACATCTGACTGAAGCATCAGCAGTTCAAAAAGTACTCTCATAATCTGCCAGTACCACCTAAGCCTGGCTTCCAGGGGGCTGGAAATAGAGAAGGTGCAAATCTGTGAGTAGAAAACAATGTATATGGGGTTTGACATGACTGGCAGCAGAGGGTTTTTCCTTCTCTCCATCCTCAGCTTCTCCCAGGAATCCCATTTTCTGGCATGACAAACATTGCCAGCAATGCCAAAACTGCCAGCATCAGTGACTTCAGCAACACCAGGAACATTTTCCAGTAGCACCTACATGCTTCCAGAACCTAAAGCCAATTTAAAACCTCTAAAGCCTGAGGTGCACAGGTGTCTCTTAACTTCTGAGGATCCAAGGAGCACGTGCAGATCAGCATGCCCCAGAGACACTGGGTCTGGTGCCACCACCCACCCCAGGAAAGCTCTTGAAAGCTCTTTTTCTTTTCTTTTTTTTTTTAATCTGTCTCAGCTCTGGTTCCAGAATTTAAATGCAGATATACAAAACATATATTTTAATGCTTCTTAATCAGCAAGAAACTGCAAATACATCTTTTACTACAACTAGATAATATAATTTCAACTAAGGCTATACTGTAGCTTCTGAGTCTTCATCTGAACTCCTGCAGTTACTGCTTTTCCTGAAGCCTTTCCATGTGTAACCCATGAAGGTTGGGCTGATGGGCAGGAAGCTGAAGCACCTGTATTTTTTAATGAAGTTCATGCCAAAAGGCAAATCATATGTTTCCATGCCATCCAGTGACTTGCTTCCTTTACCAACCCCTTTCTTCCATTTCCGTATTCCCCTTTCTTCAGGGCTTCCTAGAGGTCAAAATAAAAGAGAAATTAGAAGTAGGAAGATCCATATACACACCTGAGTGTGCTTATGCAAACACACACACACATGGTGGAGGTTATGAGAAGAAAGAATCACACAATCACCAGGTTGGAAAAGACCTTTGAAGATCATCAAGTCCAACCAATCCCATCCTGAGCTGAACCAGATCCCTGAGCACCTCATCTCCCCTCTGTTAAACACCCCCAGGGGGTGACTCAGCCCCTCCCTGGGCAGCCTGTGCCACAGCCCCACAGCTCTGCCAGGGAAGAACTTTGCCCTCCCATCTGCTCTGCCCCTGCCCTGGGGCAGCTTGAGCCCATTGCCCCTTGTCCCATCTCCTGTCCCCTGGCTGAAGAGACCATCCCCCACCTCTCTGCACCCTCCCTTCAGGTAGAACACCCTTCAGACACCACGTTCAGCCAAGCACTGAAAGATCTTCTAGACTCACAGAGGCAGGAAGAGAGGAAAGAACAACTTACTGGAAACAGCAATTATCAGTTTCCTTTTGTGACTGGAAGTTGAGGCAAAATTCTGCTCTCAAATGAAGGAGCTTAAAAGATTTTTGCTGTGTCTTTGAAAGAGTTTTCTGGTTTGATTTTAGCAGCTGTTTTCTGTGTTTAACAGGATGGAGAGGTTAACCCCCCCCAACCTCAAAGTGTTCAAGGAAACTGAGGCATGCAGGTGTGATGCAGCCTGCTCTGACTGTTAAAAAAGTCCACAAGAAAAGCAGTGGTCTGTTCTTTTCCCACCTCCTGCCTCCAGAAAATGCTGTGCTACCTTCATTCAGCAAGGCAGCTTGGCACCCCAGATAAAACAAGTTGGCATGCTGACCTGGAATGGTATTATCCAGAATAAATGCAACGCAGCCACCCACAAACATGGCTGTGGTGAGAAGGACGTTTAAGACTTGATCAATGCCTGCTATTCCTAGAAGGACAGGAGAAAAAGTGTTGAGGGTTTGAATTTTTATCATGCAACACACACATCCTATGGGCTGACACATGGGTCAGCTAGGAAAACCTGCTCCTGAGTTCACCAAGGCTCTTAAAACCACGTGGGAATAGATGCAGAGGAACTTTCAACTAACCTAGTACACCATGGGGACCCCATCCTGTCCAAAAATGTACCTCCATGAGCTTTCACTTGCTTATAAATATGGAATAAACTTTTACTTTTTAAAAGGACAAGACTTCATAGCACCAAGAACACTGCATTAATACATCAGCACCCGACACTGCTTGCATGGTCTGCTTTTCTGCACCACTAAAAGTAGGTTAATATGCTCTTAAATCTGGTTTTGAAGTGATAGCTATGAAGAATTTTAGTTAAATCTCTTCTTTTTAAAAAAGTACTAAAAAAAAATCCAGTCAAGTGTTCCTGTAGAGTCTTCCCTTCATGACACACATTGCTGTCATGGCCACTGTCAAGAAGACAGCCCTCAAAGACAAAGGCTGCTCTGTGAATTCACCCAAATGGTAATTGAGCTAACAGTCTGACACTGAGATCATTTAAATTCACATTCAGCACCCCCACCCACAGTGCCAAAACCTTTCAAACCCCCAAAACATATTGCTAGCCTCCAAGCTCTGCCTTGGGGTTGGGGGAGGCAGCAGGTCTGCCAGCAACCTGACCATGATGGTAGAAGGTTTGGACACAGACAACATTCCTGCATTCCCTTGAGAGAGAGACATCACTCACTTTGTAACAAGCTCACAGAGCAGGGTGAGGATGAAGATGGGGTGCAGACTGCCTGGAGGCAGGAAGGCAGCAGAGAAAGATGACCAATGGAAAAAGTGTAAGACAACCCTTCAGCCTACAGCATCATGTGCTGTTTGGCTGATACTATAAAGAGTCTGTGCAGCTGCAGTGAAGGGACTGGAGCATTCTAAAGCACATTGGTCACTGAGTGGTGTGTTGTGTCTGCCTCTACAATGACACCTTGGTATCTCCACTGTTCTTCTAAGAGCATTTACAACTCAGATTCAACTTTCTAGTCTTTTTTCCAGTCCAACCAGCAATCACCTCCTTCCATTGCTCTACAATGATACCCTGAGAAAGCAGGACAACTTCAGATGAAGTTGAAACATTCAATTCAGGGCTCAAGATCCAAATTTGCCTCTGCACACACCTGCCTTGGTATCTACAGCTTTTATTGTCTCCATAAAACTTTGGTTTTTTACTCTTCTTTACCTTTTACATGTCTTTGCACTGGTATGTACTCTGCATCAGAGTGCAAGGTAGCAGTATTGCTGTGTATAAAGGAGCAGAACCCCACGTACCTGTGACAAGTGGGTTCTGTTTGAGATAGCTTGGGAGGACAAGGCCAAAGAAGATGGAAAATCCAAGAACAAACAGGTTCCGAGAAGAGTTTAGATCGATGAACTGGAGGTTGGACAGACCCACAGCTGTGATCATCCCTGAGGACAGACAAAACCAGTCTCAGCTTTTATATGGTCTTTTCTTAATAAAAAGAAATTAAAAATAGGAACAAACACAGCACTGGAGTAAAAAATAGAGACACCCACATAGTGTCACAGAACCCCAGGGGTGGGAAGGGGCCTCCAGAGCCCATGGGGTGCAACCCCCTGCCAAAGCAGGGTCCCTAGGACAGGGCACACAGGGCGGTGTCCAGACGGGGCTGGAATCTCTCCAGAGAAGGAGACTCCACACCCCCTGGGCAGCCTGGCCCAGGGCTCCCTCACCCTCACTGGGGAAAAGTTCTTCCCCAGGTTGCTGTGGAACTCCCTGTGCTCCAACTTGCAGCCATTGCCCCTTGTCCTGTCCCCACAGACACTGAGAAGGGGCTGCCCATTCCCCCTGCATCCCATCCTTCAGATATGGGAAGTGTTCAAGGCCAGGTTGGCTGGGGCAACCTTGTGTAGCTCCAGGCCTGGAGGTTGGTGGCCCTGCCTGTAGCAGGGGGTTGGAGCTCTGTGATCCTTGGGGTCCCTTCCAACCCAGACCATTCTATTTATAGACATTAATAAGGTCCCCCCTGAGTCTGCTTCCCTCCAGGCTGAACAGCCCCAGCTCACCCAGCCTTTCCTCCCAGGGGAGATGCTCCAGGCCCTTCAGCATCTCTGTGTCCCTCCTCTGGACTCTCTCCAGGAGATCCCTGTCTGTTTGATCCCAGGGAGCCCAGCACTGGACACAACACTCCAGGTGGGGCCTGCCCAGGGCAGAGCAGAGGGGGAGGATCCCCTCCTGTGACCTGCTGCCCACACTCCTCCTGATGCCCCCCAGGATCCCATTGTCTCTCTCAGCCCCCAGGGCACACTGCTGGCTCATGGCCACCCTATCACCCACCAGGACCCCCAGGTCCTTTACAGAGAGGAGAGGAGAAAACATACATTACCAAAGAGAGTGCAGAAGAGAGCACCCAGCACGGGGTCAGGCAGCGATGCGAAGAGCGCGCTGAACTTGCCAACCATCCCAAGCAGGAGCATGAAGGCTGCTCCATACTGAATGACCCTGCGGCTTCCAACCTGCAGGAGAACAAGAGGAAAGGACACTGGGAGAAGGCCACCCTTAGTCCAACTTGACACCTTGTCTTTTGCATTTAAAGCTTCTTTCCAAGCCTCTGGATGTAGTTCTGGCAGTGTTAGAACAGGGCACTGAGCCTTTGGGAGTGTCTGGGAGGGCTCAGCTGCCACATGGCTGCACTCAGATTCCAATGTAATAATGTTAGTGAAAAGAAAATCCAAGGAAAAGTCATCTTTAAAGCCATCTGCACCTGCTACAGCCACAATAACCATGAAAGGCAGCACAGTCCCAGAACAAGGAGATGGCAAACAATGGGAAAACCAAAATAAACCCCATGTGTAGAGGCCCTTTTACAAAGGACACGTGTGCCAGTTACCTACCACACAGTTCCCCTGAAGGAGATGTGAGCTTGATCAACTGATTTAATATTTATTCATTTTATAACATCCCTCCTTGAGTTCAGAACTGAATTCATAGGGACACAGAATCATTTTGGTTGGAAAAGACCTTTAAGATCATCAAGTTCAAATCCACCACTAACCATGTCACTAAGCACCTATCCCACATGTTTTTAAATCCCTCTGGGGACAGCGACTCCACTGCTTCCCTGGGCAGCCTGTTCCAGTGCCTGACAGCCCTTTCAGTGAATAAACTCTTCCTTTTGGTGAATAAGCTGTTCCTGGTCTCCAACTTAAACCTCCCCTGGTGCAACTTGAAGCCTTGTTCTTCTGTTCGTGCCACATGATGGCACTCATGACTATCTGCTCCACAACCCTCCCCAGCTCTGAGGTCAGACTGACAGGTCTGTTGTTCCCCTGATCCTCCTTCTGACCCTTCCTGTAAACAGGCCTCACACTGGCCAACCTCCAGTCAGCTGGGACTTCTTCAGTTAGCCAGAACTGCTGAGAAATGATGGATAAGCTCACCCCACATGCAAATCAAGGCTGGCTAACACTGTGAAACCAACTTCCTGGTTTTATTTTAAGCATTCAAACTTCATGGCAGCATTTCTGTGACACTGTGGCACAGCAGTAGCTGATAAACCTCAGTGTTGGGTATTTTAATTGTATAATATTTGCATAAGAGGTACACCAAAGCCAAAGCAAAAACCTGTTATGGTGGGAAGATGGTTTCTATCCAACCCCTTTGTGGGTCTCTTGGTATACAGAGTATTAAGCTTGAAAGAGAAGCTGCTATTAAATTGTTAAGCATGTTTAACTGAGCTAAATGAGAGGGAGAAAAAAAGATACAGCAGGCATGTTCTGGGTAGAATGATTTCTGTTCCCCACATACTTCACTGCTTAGCAGTCAGGTGAGATGTGTTCACCCATGAGCAGAAGTTAGACCAGTAATTTAGGGTGTTCACTGGAACAACAGAAGTTTGCTTGTACCTTTCTCTACTTTTTATAGATATCTTAGGACTACCTGTATCTTGCTCTAAAATTATCCTCCTGCATCAAACTGGCAGGTTCTCTAACAAAAGTGTGGATGTTGGTGACATTTACTTATGCAAATGCCCAAGGCAAACAAATTAAGCTCCTTTTGAAAGTTCCTGAAAGCATCCTGGTCAGCATTTGGCTCAAGGTATTTATTCCCAGGCACTCATACAGGCACTTTATGGGATTATTTTGAGTCCATGATGTGGTACCTAGGACCTTACTGGAGCAACCATTTCCTCATCAACATTATGGCATAAGCTGCCTATACTTCTGCCCCAACTAATCAGATTTAATTGATTCTCCTCTCATCAAATCAAATCCACTCACAGATTCACTCAAAGACTCTCCAGTTGAAGCCCCAAATTTAAATTCTAAGCATAACCATGTACTGATTTCAAGGGAGGTAAATGCCTTTCCCAATGTTGCACTGGTGTAACAGGGTCACCAGGAATACGGAGTCTTTATGAGAGTTGAAGATTTCCTCTCCCAAATAAACAGCAGAGGATCTACAGGCCAAAAAGATCTATTCTGGTATGAACTGAAGTTGAATACCTATTAGGATTTTAGGAAGGAGTACAGCCATCCAGCTGTGCCATTCTGCATTAGGCAGAGAGAATATTCTCTCTTCCATCACACACTCTGAGCAGACCTAACTGGACTGAACTCTGTTCTCTGTAGCAGCTACCAGTTTAACATTCATTTTTTGCTGTCCCAAAGCAAATGCACACTCATTTGTGGGGACTGTTAATAAAAAAAAGTGTTGTTCATTCATATTAACTCCTGTGAAGTAACAGCAGAGAGGAAGCAGAACAGAATAAACCTTTTTTAAACAATTTTTCTAAACAAGTTTGTAGGGTGGTTTTTTTTCCCCCTAGGAAATTTCCATCAGCAACTGAATGGAAGACTCATACAGACAGCAGATGGTGCTATTAGTATTTATATTCCACCCTAAAACCCAACAGAAACATCCTTTGTGCAGGAAAAAAAAATGGCTGAAGAGAAATTCATCATCTCTATTGGATTAAATCAGAGGGATGAGTTATTCTAAGTGGGGTATGGACATTTCCTGCCTGGTAGGTTTATAGCTTCCAAGTGAAGTATGCCACAAGACCTAGGCATTTACAGCATAAATGGCTCTTCCTAATTTTGCTGTATTTCTTAACAAGGTTAAATTAACAATACCAAGCAAATCTCTCTGCAGTCCAAGGTCTCCCAGGCCAGCCAGGTGTTAGAGCACACATCCAGTCCCACATGTGAACAAAAGAATTCCTCAAGTGCTTATATATTTTGCTGAGTAACACTCCAAAAAAGCATAATCCCCCTAAGCACACTCAGTGCTTTAAAAACCTATCAGGATGGGAGCATTTACAGGACTTCTAACTTTGAAGATACCTTGACTGCAGCTCCTGTTCTAGCTGAGTCAGCGTAACATCCTCATACAGTTGCATACAGGACCTCAAGTTGCATTTCACTGTGTGTTCAAGCCTGGTAGTAAAAACAGTTGGTTCTCTGCTGATGCTTTCAGAGCCCAGATATAAATTTCTATACCATTTTTTGGGTTGTTACCTAGAGCACTCTGCCATTAGCCAATGGCTAGTACAGCCAGGTTCTGAGAATTCAGAATGCTGTGTGAAGTCTGTCTGCACACAGGACTAAGTAGTGTGGTTTCCTGGAAGAGGATCATGCTGTGCAACATGAAAATGGCATGAGCCATCCACCAGAGGAGATAGAATACTCAAGTCACTGAGTCATCAAGGTAAAGCACGTACCTTCGTGATGCCCAGGACACCGATGTTAGGGCTGGAAGATGTGGAGCCATTCCCTGTCCCAAATACTCCATCCAGAACACAGGAGAGCCCCTCAATAAAAATCCCTCTGCAAATCACAAACAGAAAAAAACACCCCCTCAAACATCAATTAGCACAGACTCACTTCAGAGGGTGCTTTCTGACTGTATGCCTCTTAAGGCATCTGTCCCACATGAATTGTTATAATTCATGCTTCAAGCTCCAGCACACCTGGAAAACCAATCTGAGGTCTGTTCTCCATGTCTAAGACACCCACATTCTTAAACTGAGGAAATTACAAAATAATTCAAGTCCAACTTAGAGCTCCTCTTGATTCTAAAACTGCATTTCAAGTGAATGTGACGAACTACCCCGATTCCAGAACCAATTTGGGGATTGGAAACTGTCCTATTAAAACTTCCACAGACTCCAGCAGGAATAGGACTAAGTTTCCAAAACTAAACTTGCAACAAAATAATTCAGCACAACAGTTGCATTTTGTATTCCAGCTCCTTGGCCCTTGTCCTTGACCAAAATGAACACTGAATCTCAGAGCACATTCCTGTCTTATCCCAAGGGGGGGGGAAAAAAAAAAGGAAGGAAAAAACAAAAGTAGCTTTAAATGCTGAAAAAAATTAGCCTTTTTTTTTTCACATACCTGTTTATTGCATGGATAGGTGGAGGAGGAGCACAAGACAACCTGGCACAGGCATAGTAATCTCCTATTGATTCAATAATGCTAGCGACAACGGCGCTAAGCATCCCTATTACTCCAGCAGCTGAAATTGTTGGCAGTCCCCACTGAACTGTGAAGAAAAGAAAACTGAAATCTCTCATGCCACAGAAAACAATTTAGATATCAAAACACACAGCAATTTATTCATCTTGAATGGAAACAACAAACTCCCTTCACAGTAACACAGCCTGGCACGTTCAAGTAGATGAAAGGAGCAGAGGAAAACCGCCTCACTGACTGCTTTGATCATGCTTGGAAAAGACCCAAAACCCCCTAAACCCCACCAAAAAAATGCCTCCTGTTCAGAAGGAATTCAAACTACTGCTGGAAGAAACAATTCTGATCAGTGAGGCAAATGCCACTTAATTATTACTGCTCTAAAAACTCAGTCTTTGGTTACAAGTTTAGTCTACTGAAGGGAATGGAACAACGATCGTTGCACAAACACCTTCCAATTCCACACAGAATCATAGACTCATAGAATGTTCTGGGTTGGGAGGGACCCCGAGGATCACAGAGCTCCAACCTCCTGCCACAGGCAGGGACACCAACCTCCAGGCCTGGAGCTACACAAGGTTGCCCAGGGCCCCATCCAACCTGGCCTTGAACACCCCCAGGGATGGGGCACCCACCCCGTCTCTCTGGGTCAGCCTGGAGAAGAGAAGGCTGTGGGGGGACCTCACTGCAGCCTGCCAGTCCCTGAAGGGAGCAGAGGAACAGGAGGGGAATCAGCCTGTTAAAGGGCAGAGACTGGCAGGACAAGGGGGATGGAGTGAAGCTGGAGGAGGGAAGGGTTAGAGGAGAGATTGGGGGGAAGTTCTTTGCAGAGAGAGTGGTGAGGGGCTGGAACAGGCTGCCCAGAGAGGGGGTGGGTGCCCCATCGCTGGGGGTGTTCAAGGCCAGGTTGGCTGGGGCCCTGGGCAACCTTGTGTAGCTCCAGGCCTGGAGGTTGGTGTCCCTGCCTGTGGCAGGAGGTTGGAGCTCTGTGACTCTTGGGGTCCCTTCTAACCTAGACCAGTCTGGGATTCTATTCTATGATAAGACATCAAAGTGTTTCGTGTTCTCCTGTAAATACTGCTGTGCCCTTTGATAAACATTGATTGGCATCCTCCAACCTGCCATCAGCCTGATTCCAACACTGCTGCTGGAAATCAGGGCTTTTCTGGGTAGTTGTGATGTTGGGCTAAGTCAAGAACTGGTGTGTTTGGGGCAGGGAAGCAGATGAAGCTGGAAAAAACTCCACATACTACTGATTCTTCAGACAACAAGAACAAATGACCTCAGTAGCTCTGCAGGAGTGGTAATAACCCATCCCTGTTACTGCAGCTGACCACAGTCTGACCAATACAGATAAACCAATCATTCCCTGAAAATCTATGTTTTATACACTGCCATGCTCTGGTACTAGAAGTCAAGAGTTACCTAGATAAACCCTGCAAGTGCCTTCTACAAACTCAAGCTTCAGAGACTTGGTTTTTCTTGGGTGAAACCTTAAGGTTAGAGAGAAAACCAAGAAAAACCCCCATCAACTGCACCTATGACATCTTTAGGTCAGTGGAAAAACCCAGCAACACTTCTGAAAGCACCAGAAACGCTGCTCACAGGCAGGTTATTAAAGAAAAAGCCCTCAAACCTGACATACTTACAAGGATAAGGAACCTTGAACCATGGGGCCACCAGCAGCACCCCTCGGCGGGCGTCTGTGCGAGCGTAGAAGCCGTACTTGGAACTGTCAGGGGGAAAGACATCTGTCACAGTGAAGATGAAGCAGAGCAACCAGGACACCAGGATTGCTAAAATAATCTGTGAGAGGGGAAAAGGAAAACAAAAAGCTGCTGAATATTGCCATTGATGGTTGATTTTCATCACTAGCAAATAGTTCCTGCACAGAGTCTCTATTACACATGGAGCTGAGTGGGATCTTAAGTGGTATTTTAAGTCTCAATAAGCAGTAAATCCTGTAAGGGATCTGGTAGGTGTTTCCCCACAGCCACTAACAAAGGTGTTGTTACAAAAGCTTTAGAATTAGCCTCTTCTCTCCCTTAACAAATGGGAAAGTCTCCAAATGGGCACTTCAACAAAAGAGTGAATTAGTCTCAACTTTAGCAGAGAAATAAAAAGAAGTCTTTCACAGGGGGAATGGAGTATTGCTTTCAAAAAGCTAGAAGATAATGATCTTGCCACATCATTTTGGCAGGCTCAGTTTAGGCTTTCACTGCACATGCATAAGCACACCTTCTTCTCCATCTCCTTTCCCTGATCTTCATCACATCGATGACTCTTCATCAGATATGGATACCAGAACAGGATATGGCAAGACTATGAAACTACTTCCTGTGGCAAAGGAGCCATTTAGTTAAGTTTCCCATTTAAGCTTTTCTCTCACCTTTGTGACCTCCTGTGTTTTATTATTTTTAAAAAAGGTAAAATCAAAACCAAGAGGAAAAAAAACCCTCCAAAATACAAGTTAGGTTTGAATTGGGTTGTGGGTTTTTTTTTGCCAGCTGATGAAAAAGCTCAGCTACTTACAGGGAACATCTTGAAAAGCTGCAGCCTGTATGCTGTCCATCCTTTCTTGGATTTGTAAATGGGTAAGGGAAATTTGACATTTCTGGCATATTGAGAAAACAATAATACTAGGAAAATAGTCCTGAGGGAAAAAAAGGAGAAGGGTGGGACAAGAGAGACACATCATTAGCACCAGTATGTTAAAATCCTTCTCAGCATAAACCTGTTCAGACTCTTCAGACAGAAAATCATAGAATCCCAGCCTGGTCTGGGTTAGAAGGGACCCCAAGTATCATAAAGTTCCAACCCCCCTGCCACAGGCAGGGCCACCAACCTCCAGGCCTGGAGCTACACAAGGTTGCCCAGGGCCCCAGCCAACCTGGCCTTGAACACCCCCAGGGATGGGGCACCCACCGCCTCTCTGGGCAGCCTGTTCCAGCCCCTCACCACTCTCTCTGCAAAGAACTTCCCCCCAATCTCTCCTCTAACCCTTCCCTCCTCCAGCTTCACTCCAGCCCCCTTGTCCTGCCAGTCTCTGCCCTTTAACAAGCTGATTCCCCTCCTGTTCCTCTGCTCCCTTCAGGGACTGGCAGGCTGCAGTGAGGTCCCCCCACAGCCTTCTCTTCTCCAGGCTGACCCAGCCCAGCTCCCTCAGCCTCTCTCTGTAGGGGAGCTGCTCCAGCCCTCTGAGCATCTCCCTGGCTCCTCTGACCCCTCTCCAACAGCCCCACATCTCTCTTGTCCTGGGGCCCCAGCTCTGGACACAGGACTCCAGCTGGGGAGAGCAGAGAGGGACAATCCCCTCCCTGTCCCTGCTGCCACCCCTCTGCTGATGGAGCCCAGGATCCCATCGCCCTTCCCAGCTGCCAGAGCCACTGCTGGCTCAGGGGCAGTTCCTCACCCACCACAATCCCCAGGCCCTTCTCACAGGGCTGCTCCCCAGGGGCTCCTCTCCCAGTCTGGATCTGTGTCTGGGCTCAGCAGTAGCCCAGTTTATTACAGGTTTTAGATGCCTCAAGTACTATGCATTGCTGCCCCCCATCAAAACTGATGGCTGTTCAAGTCAAAAATTAATTCAACTCTACAGCTGAAGCCAGTACCCACTGCAGGGACAAAAAGCCAGGGCAGGTTACTCAGTTCTGAAGTAGCCCAAACCAGTTCTCCTACAAAAAGGCTCCACAGAGAGTTCAAGCTGTGTGAAGCAGCAAAGCTTTTCTGAAACTTTAGATTGTTTTTATCAGCTGACTTAAAAAGAATGGGAAAAAAAAAAAGCAAGCTGATTTTAAGCTCTTCCCTCCCTTTTCTGCCCAAGATCAGTTTCAGTCTGTAAGAAACAAAACAGAGCTGGTTTTATTCTCTCTCAGTCTCCAGGAACAGAGTGCTCTGCACAAGAGAAGTATCATTCACAGCCTCTACCCCCAACTAGAGTGATAGCAGCACCTTTTCCAGGCATTCAGGAAACACTCTGGCATCCCTCCCAAAGCCCATAATGGAAAGATGGGCTCTGCTCTGAGAGGCTGTCCAGCAACCCTGAGGAGAGGTGACCCTGGATTTTGATTTACTTTGTCCAAAGTTGTAAATAATGGAATAATATTATCATATCATTAGATTTGCTCCATGGCAGGGGGACTTACTGCCATTCTTTGAAGTATTTCCAAACCTTTAAATGCCCACAGAAAGAGACAGAGAGGCAGAGACCAATTCCAGAATAATTTCTCCTTTTACACATGACTCTGTGGTGTGTTTTACAGGTGAAATTGTTCCACTTTGGCACCCACAAAACAAGCAGAGAACTGTTTGGGAAGCCAGAAGTCTTGCCACAGCTCTTACATGGGCATTGCCCTGCTGTGCTAGACAGCAATACAATGGTTTTATCTCTTCAGACAGTCAAAGACAACTTCAAGTGCCACATCTCTCAGAGATGAAGTAACTTCTGAATGGCTCTAGATGGCCAGGGAGTTATTTTCAACAATCCAGTGCAGTTTTGCCTGGCATAAGCCAGAAATACCTATTGACTGGGTAATATTTAAATCCTATTCCTAAATTGATTCTTCCCCCCCCCCCACCTGCAAAATGTCAACTTTAATTACATGTTTCCATGTCCAATTTGCTAAAGGTCTGCTTGATTGATTGAACATTAGTCCAAACTTGCACAGAATTTGTTTTCCAGAGAAGTGAAACGTTCCTTTGGGTCAGCTGCTAAACAGAATAGAACTAGAAAAACTGTCATGCTGCTAACAGCTGAGATAAAAGAGAATTAACCAGCCCTTTTAATCATAAGCTGCACTTACAGAATAGTTGACATGTTCAAAGTACTGTGCAAACAGATTAGTCAGATCAGAACCTGATCTCATCAAATCATTCCTTCTGCTTTCCAGAGCCAGGGCAAAGTTAGGTGCTGTACACTGAGCATGATGACTGCTTCAGCTCATTTCCTTCCCCCTAAAAGGGGGGTTCTGTCCTTATTTCCATGGTCAGCCACAGCATCTCCCAGGAACCCTGTGTCTTCATCTTACTCCCTTTCATACCCCCAGTCTCAATCCAATCCCCCTGGCATCTGTACCTATGGAACCACGAACATCACGCCCGAAAATTGACTCAAAAAGCCTTTTTGGCTCCTCAACAGCAATCTGCTTGTGCCTCATGGATGGCATGCATGGAAACACACATGTGCCCTGTCAGCACAGGCATTTCTCTTGCCTATAGATAGGCAAACCAGTAATAATGACAAGCAGACCATTACTACCAGTGGGATCTGCTCGCTTTTGCAGAGTAAGAAGCACACACAATAAGCACAAGTCCAAAGGGTTCACTTGTGTCTCCAGTGTTTTGCTAAATCACCTTTTCTACAGCACTGAATGACACCCAGCCAATGGCTCCTGGACCTACTACCCTCTTACAAAATGCTCCACTCTCCACCCCTCACTTTCATAGAATGGCATGGGTTGGAAGGGACCCCAAGGGTCACAGAGCTCCAACCCCCCTGCCACAGGCAGGGACACCAACCTCCAGGCCTGGAGCTACACAAGGTTGCCCAGGGCCCCAGCCAACCTGGCCTTGAACACCCCCAGGGACGGGGCACCCACCCCCTCTCTGGGCAGCCTGTCCAGCCCCTCACCACTCTCTCTGCAAAGAACTTCCCCCCAGTCTCTCCTCTAACCCTTCCCTCCTTCAGCTTCACTCCATCCCCCTTGTCCTGCCAGTCTCTGCCCTTTAACAAGCTGATTCCCCTCCTGTTCCTCTGCTCCCTTCAGGGACTGGCAGGCTGCAGTGAGGTCCCCCCACAGCCTTCTCTTCTCCAGGCTGACCCAGCCCAGCTCCCTCAGCCTGTCTCCGTAGGGGAGCTGCTCCAGCCCTCTGAGCATCTTCGTGGCCCTTTCTGCTGGTCCTTTCCTTCCTCCTCTTCTTGAGTTGCTGCTCTCCTCATTCCAAACTGCCAGCTGACCCTACCCAGACCCTCTTCCATTCCTGCACATGGTATTTCTCTGTGCTGGGAGCACTGCTACGCTTACCTTTGGCAACCAAGCAGATTCTGGCTTCTCCCTGGCACTGCAAGATTCCTGCATGCTAACTTACCAACTGGGACCCTGGGCCTAAACCAGGAACACCAGGGAGTACTTACAGCATAGCAATACCCCAGTGTTTGCCTGCTCTTTCTCCAGCAGCTTGGAAACCAGAGAGGCCAATGAGAGCAACAGTTGGTGTGATGGTCAGAGGTCCAATGTATCGCAACAGGGCGCCAGGAAGGCCGAGTAAACCGATCACCACTTCTATCAAGGAGGACATGATAATAGCACCTTGGATCTGAACACACAAGAAGGGGAAAGAGATACTTTTGGTCAAATCTTAAAAGCAACCCCAAAATCATTTCTTTTCTGCTCTGGATTACAAACTGCAGTTAAAAGAATTCAGTGACACAGAAGAACTCAGCAATTTTTTTTTTGGTCATAAAACAGCTCATTATATGTTTAAGTGACTTATTGCTTAAGCATAACACTTATGGTTTTCTCCACAAAACTATTACACAACAGACCAGTGGGCCAGTCTGGTAGTTGTGTGGATAGCACATCACACTGTCAGACAGGAGACCTGGGTTCCAGGCTAACCTTTAAGCTCTCAGATCGAACCGGCAAGGGTTGGTGGCGCCACGGAGGTGATGCTCCTAGCTCCTAGGGGCAGAGTGTGTGCTGCACTGTTCACAAGTGCTCCTTAGAAGCTGGTATAGAGCAGCGTTGTGGTCTCAGGAGACTGTCAGCCCTCTTGGCTGCAGGGCTCTTGGCAGGATGTAGCTATGGTTTGAACATGGGGAAGAGAGAGGGGTTGTTTTTAATTAAGAAAAAGTTTGCAGCCCAAAGCAACGGGATGGGAGATAAATTCCATGACACACCCCTTAATTTGGACTACACTATCTACCACTCTAGTGTGATGCCTGGGCACAACCCTCATCCTGGGCTCTGCAGAGCATGACCAAGTTGAAACTGCAGTGCTGCGAGTGGAGAAGGAGTTTGATAATATTTCAGCAAGTCCCTCAAGGGAAATCAACATCTTATTGGAACAGCCTCCAACTCAGGACACCTAGAGATGAACCAGACTTGCTAACTGCATATTTACCTTCCATGGGACAGCCTACTGAACACAGTGACAGCAGGCAAGTGGCCTGGGAGCAGTCAAACTGCTACCAGTGAGTACAAATCACAACTTGCTTGTGCATTTTCCTGCACATCTTTTGGTATGTTGTAACTAACTGTATTTGCTGTCCAGCAATGAAAAAAGCTGAAAAGATGGAAGACTTCCATGAAATGTGTAAAAAGAAATATTCAAATGAAGGAAAAAAAAAATAAATAAACCACAGTGAAAGAAGAAATTACCAACTTAAAAGATGAGAACACACAGATGGTTAGGTGAGAAACTTAACTGGAATTGGACAGATCAACAGCTAAAGGCTACTCCTACATTACCTCTCGTATTCTGGGATACCAGATGTGCTCAGTGTGAAGCAGTTCTGTGGTTCCATTTGTAACTGTTATATCTTACAGAAAGGAAAAAAAACAACACAGGTATTTATTCCTCAGCCACTTTGCCATCATTTCATACAAAAGAAATCTCTCCTGCTGCTGTGTCTGACAAACAAGCCTTCATTTACACACACTAGAAGTTCTGCAAGTGAAGTAACAACATGCTTATGTTCCCCCCAAGAGCTAACCACTCACTTCCACCACTGGACTGAAGTGGAAAAAATTCAGAACTTTCAGAAAGAAAGGTCAATTAGGGATTCTTCTCCCACTCCAATAAATGGATGCACACTAGGAATCAAGTACTCCAACGTTCGTTATTCCCCAATTTAGGTCAGTCACTGAATGAGGAGCTGACCCATGGCAACAACCCCCTCTGGCACCTTTTGGAGGTTAAATGGTTCAAGAGGAAGATGCAGCAGCTCTTTTTGAAAACCTGAAGTAGTGGGGAAAATGGCTTTGCCATCAATGGTTATCAGACAGGATTTTCTTTCAAGGAGGTGTGGATTAGGATGTCTGCACGTTCTGATGCACAGAAATACCCCACACAGCTCTGCTACAGCACACCACAGCTTCCTGTACTTCTCAGGCACTGAGACCCACATGCTGCTTCCCAGGGACTAAATGTGGGGAAAAGAGCTAAGCCTTTTCCCAGTGAGAAACTGGGAATGCTCAAAGCTAAGGTTGCTATAGAAAAAAAAACCCATCAAAAAACCTAATTAGATGGTAAGTGAATTAAAAAAGAAGTGTAAACACATAAATAATAGAAATAGAAGTTATTAGAGAATCAAAAGGCCCCCCTGGGAATAACTGTAGTTAGAAGCAAACAGCCTGTGCCTCTGTGCTGCTGCCTTGCACTTCCCACAGCCTTATTACTGAATAACCAGAGCCCATGAAAAAGGAAACTGCCAGAGCTGTTTCCCCTGCAGTTTTCTAACCTCTGCTAAAGCAAAAGCCCCCTAACTCAACCAGTTCTACAGCACATTTTCAATGTAAATAACTTCCAAACCTTTCAGGATGATAAAAAGTTAAGAGAAAAAGTTCAAGTGAGCATCCAAATATTGTCAAAGCTTGCCCTGCAAAACCTGCCAGGTACAAGTTATACAGGTAAAAACATTGGTCTTGAGGCAATGCTGAACGTTACTCAAACTTGCTGCTGCTCCATTTAAAAGGGCTCAACTGGACTCACTATTCCAAAAGCCAGAAACACTGACAGTCTTGCCTTTCTCTACACTGCTAACAAAATCACTGGTTTACACTACTGCTAAAATGTCTTTGGTCAACATGTTTTATATTAAAACCACTCACAAACAGAATTCCACATGGGCATTTTTAGGGATCCTTTTCCAGGGCACACACCTTTTAACACTGTAAAAGGAGAGAACTTTTTGTATTCCCTGCTCATGACTTGCATTTATTTCCCTATCAGAAAGTTTGGCAGTTGCACTATATGCAATATGAGTCACCCTGTCACTCAAACATCAAAAAGCATAAATGAGAATTACCTGTATTATTACATTTCCACTTCTCCAGGGAGAGTATTGCTCTAGCAGGTGCTAAGAATGCAAAAGCACTTGCCTGGAACAAGGGTAACCTGGAGGAAAGGGAAAGAAGAGATGCTGACATTTCTTGGGTGTTACAGTGCTGTGTCAGGGTGTCAATGGCAGTTAGGTGGTTACTCAGCCTCAAAGCCATCCTTTACTAGAGGTTATTAAAAGTGTGAACTCTGAGAGTTTAGTATTAAATAGAACAAACACAGACATATTAAGCCTTCACAAACCAAAGGCCTCACAGGAGACACGACATGCATCAAGTTATTAGCACACCACCTCTAACAGATCATTACCAGGTACCTGCACAGAGGTACCTGCCATTGATTGAGGGTTTTGACTCAGCAGCACAACAAGGATACAGATGCACGTTCTGATGTACAGCCCAGACTGCTGATCATGCAGCTTTTACCATCCCACCACATTAAAAAAGCTCTTTGACAGTGCAGTATGCAGCCTGCATACCCACCACCTTCCCTCTGCATGACTTCAAGTACAGTCATTTATACATTCACCTTTAAGTGTATGAGTAAATAACTATTAGGTTGATAAGGGCTGATTAGATGTTCCAGGTGGCTACCAACAATAAATACAAACCCTACAAGAATGTCAAGATGACATTCTTAGCATTGGTGTTTATGCTTCCCAACAGGTTTAAGCTCTGAAGAGCATCCACCAACACCAACTACTTATTTACTGAACCCACCATAGCTTGCATAAGATTACAGATATTCAGCTTAAGCACAGAGATGATGCACTTTGAACTATTCTGTAAATATCCCCATTAATGGATTGTAATAAGATTCTCCTCAACAGCAGATCTCAAACTGCAACACGTGGAACACTTCAGTGCTCACGTGGCTGTAGTTACCACACTGTATTTATGGCTGTTTTACAGCTGCACTGAAGTGCCTCCATGCCAGTGCAAACACCAGTAAAGGAAGAAGAACTGACTGTAGCAGATTGAAATAAAGAGCAGAAAAGGCACAAAGAAGGAAAAAAAATATCAGGGGGAAAAAAAAACCTCCTATACATACTTAATATAAAAGAGCAAACTAAAAGCCTATTACTAACAGTGGTTTGGAAGTTCACAGGCAGAAGTCAGCACAGCTGAACTACCCCTGGAAAGGACTTTGGGCCATAAGTAATCTAAAAAGCTGACCCACCTACAGCAAAAGCTGAAAACTGCATTCAAAAGTCAAACTTGACAAAATACACAAGTCCCCTGAGCACTCCTGACTGGCATGTAACTCTTTTCTGAGGAGGGGATCCTCCCCCTCTGCTCTGCCCTGGGCAGGCCCCACCTGGAGTGTTGTGTCCAGTGCTGGGCTCCCTGGGATCAAACAGACAGGGATCTCCTGGAGAGAGCCCAGAGGAGGGACACAGAGATGCTGAAGGGCCTGGAGCATCTCCCCTGGGAGGAAAGGCTGGGTGAGCTGGGGCTGTTCAGCCTGGAGAGAAGCAGACTCAGGGGGGACCTTATTAATGTCTATCGATATCTGAAGGATGGGATGCAGGGGGAATGGCCAGCCCCTTCTCAGTGTCTGTGGGGACAGGACAAGGGGCAATGGCTGCGAGTTGGAGCACAGGGAGTTCCAGAGCAACCTGGGGAAGAACTTTTCCCCAGTGAGGGTGAGGGAGCCCTGGGCCAGGCTGCCCAGGGGGTGTGGAGTCTCCTTCTCTGGAGAGATTCCAGCCCTGTCTGGACACCGCCCTGTGTGCCCTGTCCTAGGGACCCTGCTTTGGCAGGGGGTTGCACCCCATGGGCTCTGGAGGCCCCTTTCAACCCCTGGGATTCTTCAAGCCAAAACCAGAGCTTTACCTTTGGTGGGGGAACAGTTGGTAGCTACGAGTGAATGATTCACCTTATTTGTCAGGGTTCATTAAGCAAACCCAGCGAGCTGATGCCCATGGCAAAACACGCAATACCTGGAACAAGCTGCTGCTTCTCTATCCCACCTACGCAGCGCTCTGTCCCCTCTAATGGTTTTGTAAGTATGCATTGCAAAACCATCCTCCAGGGATGAAGTCAGCAGGACTGAGACTTGGGTCCAGACTGAGAGCTTTGGACCACACAAAATACCCTGCATACATACGGTGTGAGAAGGTCTTAGCACATCTCACTTGGCTCAGCCTTTGTATGAGACAGTTAACCTGGGACATTGATCAAAAGGGCCAGTTTTGTTGGGTTTATTTTTTCTCTAAGCAGATAAAAAAAGCTATTTTCCTTTTTTTTTTCCCCTCCAAAACATTACTCAATCAGTCAACCAAGATCAGTCTCTTCCTGAAGAGACAGCTGCAGTTTGGTACATGACTTATGAAACATCTTCCCCATTCTTAGGCCAAGCATTCACTACTTTACCACCAGCTTTTGACTGGGGCATCATTTTTATGTCTAAATGATGAGGTTGCTCAATTTTGGCACCAGCTCTTGTGAAGAAAAGAGGTTTTTACACATTTAAAGTCATCTGGAAATACCTTAATTATCTTAACGCTTCACACAGGCTTAGACACTGCAGCAATGGGCACAGCAGCAAACCTAAAATGTTGAGGTACATTAAAGCTGTATTTGATTGTCTCAGTCATACTAATTACTCCAAATCCTTGCCAAATCTTTTGGCTTATTACTTAATCTAATAAATAGCTTGAATTCCTAAAATTAGCATGGGTAACAAGTTGGACCACGGCTCCACCTCATAATTGAGCCAAATTCATCTTGAAGGCCCTCTAAACCCTGGAATTTGACCTTTTGCAACCATGGTGGCTTTATTTGCTGAAATACTTTGCAGTGAACAGACCTGCCAATAAATACTTTGAAAATCTCCCTCAGACAACATCACTGCTATATCCCATGCCCACCCTTACGTAAAGCCAGGCTCACGTGTTAAACAGTTATGAAACATTCAACTGCAGAAGTTTTCTCCTTTAGATCCATGTTCACTTATTTTAAGACCCAACTGGCTCTTCAGTGTATAAACATGTACTTCACAGTGCTAGTGGAAGTCACTGAAAAGGCAAAAACCCACCCAAACCCAACAAAAAACCCAACCACTGTGGAGGGCAGAGGTGGGATTGCACAGAAGGAACAGAGCAGTTCAGAATGATGGGACCCACAGTGGTTTCTGCAGGAACCCAAAGTTCACTCTATAATAAGTAATAAAGAGCCCAAGATTAGTCAGGGGAAAATAAAAAACACCCAACAAGTCAAAACGTGACCAACAAGTTTTGTGAAGAGAAAGAGTCTCAGGAAGCTTTTTCTGAGGAATTTGAGGCAGAAAAAGAAACCTGGAAGAAACCCAGGGAAAACAAACTCCCCTTTGAGTTCATCTCCATCCACAACTCTGTACTTAGAGAATCAGAAGATTTTAAACTTTGGACAATCTATGGAGGGGACAGGCAAAGTTGAGTAGTAAAAGACCTAATCTTCCAGTTCCTGCCTAGAACAACAATCCCTCAGGATGAGGGGTGGGACAGGGGAAATAACTCCCCTTAAAAGAGTGGTTCCAAACACCAAAGGGCACAGCTCTGCTCCTCTGCCTCCTTTGAGATGAAACACCTGAAAATTTGTGATTACAGCAAAGGCAAGCTACCCTAGGAGCACAAAGAGCCACCCAGGCAGAAAAGGAGACTGTTAACTGCAGGTAGTCTTAACTGAAAGAAAATATCTTGGGGAAAGGAAGTTTTCCTCCTCCTTTCACTATGTGGTTTTGTCATCAGAGTGAACTTTTCTTACAAAACAGCAGAGTAATTTTCTAAGTTGAGTAAGACATGATAAAAAAAAATAAAGGGAAGGGTTTTGTCAAAGGGGAAAAAAAAAGCCAAACAAGCTAAGTCAAGCTAACTAAAATAAGAACTAAAGATTACATTGGAAAACCTGCACTTGGAAAATTTGTAGGGGAAAAGCTGATCTACAACTGCAAGTGACCTACCACAGGCTTGTCTTCTGCACCCTACTGAGAGAACTCTTCCACCCAGAGATCCCATTTCTTAGATAAATCTTTAAAAATTCAGGGGGTGTTTGTCCCTTTTCTGTTGGAATGCAAGAGTTCAGCTCACATTGTTAAATTGAGCTAAATGACCCAGTCACCCCAGCAGTCATAACAAGGGAATACTCTTAAAATACACACTTGTCTTCTGGTTTTACTTAGCACTCTCAGTTTACTCAAGAAGATGCAGAAAGAACTCTGCAGGTTTTTGTTACTTCTGGTTCTCCCAAGAGAGTCAATAAAAGTTGAAGTAAATCTGTCAAACATCTCTCTGCAGCATTTACTGTCAAACACACACATTTCTTCCAAAAAAATTAACTTCATGGTAATAAAATTTACAACTCCCTGTTCTTACCAACACCAGGGTTTTACAAGTACTTGGGAACACTTGAGTTGGTCTCTTGCATCCTCATAAGGAGAAAAGACCAAAGGAGAGGTACAGGTATGTACACACGTGTGTTTCTTCTCAACTCAAGGAAGGATCAAAAGCTGCAACTTGGAACAAGTAACAAATAAACACAAGTATTTGTTTGGACAGGAAGGTACCAGAGACACCCAGTTCAAATGTTATCCTCATAGTTTCTCCCCACAACTTTAAATGGACAAGTATCTTACAGGAACAAGTACCCAATTTGCTGTAGGACAACCTAAATCCTAGCTGGAATATAGTATCATTCATGAAACTAACAAAACTTGTCAAAACTACTTACTTTTTACCAAAGTGTATGAGTTTTTCTTGTGCACTAGAAACACTTCTACCTTCACTGTCCTTAAGGTTTTCCCTCCTTGTTTCCTCTCCCTGCCCCTGCTGTGTTTTCTTACCCTTGGAACTCCTTCTCTGCTTTCAGATCCACCTTGTTTTGGGAGCAGCTTTCCAAAAAAACTTTCCCCAACTGCCCTGTATTTGACCTGCTATCTTGTGTTTCATGTTTATCCTTTAAAAATAAGACAACCCCTTGGATTTCAAGAAGCATCCTGGAAATCACAACAGATATCTAATCTTATCACCATCTCACCAATTAGAAACAAGTGTCAAAACTCACCTGCACCCAAAAGTTGTTTGTAACAATGTAGTGATGCCCACACAGAAGAAAATGGTCCCAATCAACTGGCTGGTAGCCCACTGGTCAAACCCAACACACATGGCATCTGCTAGCAAAAAGGGCACTGCTATAGTTCCACTGAAACATGTTAAGTAATGCTGTGAAGACAAAGAGGATTCATTAGTATTACAACCAATATTAATAAGTCAATCAATCTATGGCCATCTGTTTGCTGGCACTGGCTATTTTGGCTTTTGAATCATCCAGCAAAACTCTCCCTTGCTCCTCCTAAGCATTTCTTCATGTATTTTCCTTCCATGTGAAGCTCCCACTAGCCTGTTCCTAATGATGATGGCTATTTCTGTAGGATAAACTAGGTTATTTACATAGCTACTGTTCTTGATGAGGAGGTATCTAGGTAACTGCTGGAAACAGCTTCCAACTCAGAAAAGCAGACAAATATCTCCATTCACTTTCAACTGTGTGAAAACCCATTAGTTACAAATGAACTTAGAGCACATGCAAACTAGGCTGCAAATAAGCTATGGAGTACTAGAAGCTAGGTACTCATTAATTCTTTTTTAATCCAAATACATGAAGCAAACAAACAAACAACAGTCTCTACAGTGCAAGTAAAAACATAACCCCTCCAGAACTGCCTGTCCTTGAGGAAAGGCAGAAATAAAAAGGATGCTTTGGAATGGATCTCAACATTACAAATATCAACAAATTCTCAGCATTCCTGTGGGACAGATATTATTGCCATTTGAGAAAGAAAGGAGATGAAACAAGCTGTTCTGCTTCATACAAGTGAAGCAGAGCTGGTAGTAGGGTCCTGCTCATGGCAGAAAGCACACGCTGAACTCCCAAGGGGTGTGGAATTTCCCTGCCCAACTTACTGCCAAGCCTCAGGGTCCAGCATGCTGCTCCCAAGCTTATAGAACTGAAATGGCTACAGGAGCTGCTTTAATAATCAAGATTTCAGGCCTAAAACATTCTCTCTCTCCATCTGTAATTCCAAAGGTGCCAGATGTCACCTCATGAAGCTTCCTGCTCACTTATTTACCAACAGCAGCACAGGAGGTGTGGGACGGTGACTGGAGGGAACTTAGAAGTTAAACCCTGTTATGAAAGGCTCAGCATTTACAGAACATTCCAGGGTGATAAGCAGCTGAGATGCCAGGCACCCACTCTGCCAGAAAGTTCCTCCTTCAGAGTAAGTTCTGAGGCAACCCTGAATAACATCAGGGGAGTTTCATGTGTTGCCCCTGAGACAGCTGCGTGAGGAGGGGTGAAGAGGAGACGCCGCTGCCAAACTCTGCGGTAACATGGAGCTTGAGGGTTAAGATGGACCTGAGAAGGGGCATCCCTGCTGCCCCTGGCCCATGACCTGCCATGTGTTTGACAAAATGCTGTCCTTTTGGTGAATTATGCTCATTATAATGTCATTATAATACCAAAACACCCCTCCATCTCAAAGGCTACCTGCCTCCAAGGTGCAACCACCCCCCACTGAGCAATCTGCACCTCTGAACAGGAGGTGAGAGATTACACCAGTCCCCATAAAGGTGTGTGACTAGAGTCCCTCAGGCTCCACCCTGAAGATAAGAAATGACATAAAAAGAGCCCAAAATCTGAGGTGTGTCAGGGAAGACACCCTTGCTCCTCACCCTGATCCCTGGGACCAGTTGACAGGCTGAGCCTCTCTTCCCCCCATCCAGACACCTTTGGGTAAGGTTTCAACACTTGGTCATGCCAAGTGCCTCCCTGGGAAACTCAGAAACCTCTACAGAGTTACTGGGCATCTTTTAACACGTTGGTAGTTCAGACCTTTAGTATTTACTCCTGTTTTGCAGCCAGTGAATTGATCATTGGCAATCCAAAGATAACCTGTGTGTCTGTCACTAGGATAAACCCCTCTCTCACTGGAGCCTGTGGTGGTAGTGCTCATGGAACACGACTGATCTCCTCTGAGGTGGCTGTGGTAGGACAAGGAATGTGACTGGGCTGATGGAGTGTTTTGTTATTAGTGAATCCCAATCACAGTGACAGGTCAGTGCAGGGAACACAACCAGGCTGGTAATGACTAATTGGGCATATTGTCACCCTTAACACAGCAGGAGGCTAGATATTGAAGTGAATCTCAACTCACATTAATCTCTGTGATCAACTTCAGAAGAAACTATCTTAATTCTGTTCTCCCCACACTCTCACATTTGAAGAAAGTGTCATCACATGCACAAATGCAATGAGCTACACAGAAAATGCCAGACAAACTTTAAAGTCACAGGGGAAAACATGATAGCTGTTTTGAAACATACCTGTAGCCCCAGAAATATGCAGAGATACCAAGGAGGAACGTCTTCAATAGTGTAAATCATGTCAGTTCTCTGTGCATCTAAACTGCCACTGCTGTCCAGGGTCTCTGCCAAAGAGCTCTGTTTGGATAGGGAGGGTAAAAGTGTTGGGGAGGACACAAAAAACCACAGCAGGTTACTATCACATAGGAAGAAATTGAATCTGGCAATTCCCAAGCACTCCAAGGCTCCTGTAACACCCCCAGAGCAAAGCTGATATGTTAAGTTTGTAAAGCCCTTTTACCTCTGACAACAAGCTCATCTCCTGCTGTAGCTACTGAACTTGTCTCAAACACATAGAGCTCTAAGCCATTCCTGGCTTATTTATCCCAACACCATCGTTTGCTTATGATGTAAGTGATGTGGCAGCCAGGAGGTGCCCCAAAATGGGATCATCATGACAGCATTTTCATTTTAAAACAAGTTGGAACAAAGTAGAAGAGTTGCCAATGGGTATTTCAAAGCAGAATGACTATCCTTGCAGAAGAGACCAAAATCACCACAGGCAAGGAAGCTCCTCATGATGGTAACTGTTCCCCCACTTAATTCTTATTCAATTTCAGTCTTTGCTAACCATTTCTAGCCTCAAGATTTATTATTTTTGCTTCCACCCCATGATTAAGCAGTCATAATAACTGAGGACAACCATGGTAAATTTGTATTAGTCAAGGGGACTTCCTCCAAACCAAGAGGAACTGAAGGCAGACCACATTCTGGGCTACCACGTGCCCTGACTCGCAGGGAGCCAACAGACAACTGACCACATGTATACAGGATCCCTACAGATTTTCCACTGAAACATTCCCATTTCACTTCTTTACAACTACATGGAGTGATTTCATTCAAACCCTCTGGTTTTGAAATTCCTGAGAACAAACCCACAATGCTCTAAGAGCCCAAATACCAACAACAAAAGCAGGAGGAAGTATCAGATTTTATCATTTCAGCTCAACTACCCCCAAAAATACCTTATATAACTAGTGTTCTGACCTAATCCACACTAGAACATAACAAACTCATGTGAAGTAGCCTTACACAAAGACTAGGAACTCTGCCAGACTTGTGATTTCACCTCAAATGGTGTTTGCTTCTTTAAAAAAAATTGGTTTTTTTAAAAAAAAAAATCACAACATGTCCACAGTTTTCTGTTGTGTAATCACAACCCATTTAGCTTATCATCATCTCCAAGGTCAGGGAAGCCAAACTGACTCATGGTACTTCCCTCTCACCTCTGATTTCTGTTGGGAAAGCAACTGCTACTGGGTTAATTCAAATTTAGGGAGTGTGAATGACCACACTGCTAGGGAAAGGCTGAGGGTATTACAATGAAAAGGCAAATACAGAAACACTGGTTCAGAAAACTCCTTTACACAGCACTAAGCACCAAGCAATCTGCTCACCAGGAGCAGTTGCAGTAAGGTGCACATCCTAAACAGAGGGAAAAGGCAAATATAGATGAAATGTGTGTATAATTACCTCCCCTCAAGTTCCCTGCAACCTACACTCCATCTGAGAGCTCAGCTCCCCAGTGATACTGCCCATTTCCTCAACATTTTGACTAGGAGCTCCTGACACACAGAGAAGCAGAGATCACAAAGGAAGAGTAAGAATGGTGACAACATCTGCCCATGAGGCAGGAACAGGGAGACATCAGGAGAAACTGTTTGTTCCATGAATCACATCAACACTGGCTCCTTGAGGCTACCTGAACAGCAGCACAAACTCAGAACAAACTGGATCGTTCCCCACCTGACTGCAGTGAGAAAGACAAAACACCTACCACCATGCCCAGAGGAACATGCAGCACTCCTTCCAAGGAAGAGCAGAAATGGGGTTTTCAAAGTTTTTTATGTTCCCATTCAGGAAACCAGGTGGTTTAAAAATCCAGGAGGAGATTTGAGAAGACTGACAGCACTGTTTTGACCCCTGCCTTTCTGAAAACCCACCTTTTGGCCTCTTTTCTAGCTTAACTTTGCTAAACCAATATCCAGTAGTTACCTAGTTTTTCCACTTAGCATCAAACTCTGAATTTTTCCTCTCAGGTCTGATGAGTCTGCATCAAGTCCATTGCTTTGCTTTTTCACCTGCTATTACAACATATAATATCACCTGAAATATCATATTATATCATGATCCCCCTCATTTTTGGGCAGCAAAACATCACCAACTATGACCTGTTTGCAGCAGGAAGACCATGGTATGTGCAGCTAGTGTATCAGTCCTTTCAGAGCTTTTCTGCTGGGATTGCCTTCATGCCTACACTTGTCTCCAAAGAACAAAACCAGCAGCAGGCACCAAGGCCCAGAAGAAATCAACTTGTCCATGGCATGGAGAAAAACTCTTTTGGCACACACTGACAACTGCTAACCTCTTCTTTAGAAAGCTGAGTTTATAGGTCGAACTTGAAGGCACAATTGTTGTAGCAACATCTGTCCTCTCAAGCAGAGTGGCTGGATTAAGAAGCCCCAACATCCAGGCTATTCCTCATTCCTTCCCAAAAGTCAGACCTTTGCTGCTGTGGAAGAGGCAGCTTTCACCTTGATCACAGCTTTAGCAGATAATGGCTAGAGAGAAATGACATAAAGGAGACACAAGACCAAACAAGGAGGAATTTGAGAACTAGGGTGAGGCTTGGCTATTCCTCTTGATAAATCACTGGGGAGCACTGGCCCTTTCATATCCTGAGCATGTGTCTGCTGGTTTAACACACTGACTCTGTGCTGGTGCTTGCCCAGTGTGCCATGGCACGCTGCAGGGAGCTGCTGGGAACAAACTGCACCTTTCTGAGTAAGATAACCATCAGAAGCTAATTCTTTTAATTGGCCAAAGGTGGCAGAACACAACCATTTTAAAAAGCACAGAATGATTATAAACAGGAGGGGGGGGAATGAGACAGAGATGAAGGGGGAGCCAAAACTGAACACAAACCAAGAAACCCAGTCCACAATCCAGAGAAGGAAACTCCAGCAACAGGGCAAGATGAAGGCTCTGTTAGCAAGTACTACTGCAAAGGACCAGAAGAAAACTGATTAACTTTGGGGAATAAGACCTGTAGGTAAATACCTTAAATGAAGAGCTGACAGGTTCACATTAAACCAAGAGAGTTGCAGCAATGCAGCAATCCCCTCCTTCCAGGAGGACTTTTTAAAAGAGCAGAGACTGGCAGGACAAGGGGGAAGGACTAAAGCTAAAGGAAGGAAGGTTTAGATGAGATATTAGGGGCAAGTTTTTTACAGAAAGAGTGGTGAGGGGCTGGAACAGGCTGCCCAGAGAGGGGGTGGGTGCCCCGTGTCTGGGGGTGTTCAAGGCCAGGTTGGATGGGGCCCTGGGCAACCTTGTGTAGCTCCAGGCCTGGAGGGTGGTGGCCCTGCCTGTGGCAGGGGGTTGGAGCTCTGTGATCCTTGGGGTCCCTCCCAACCCAGACCAGTCTATGATTCTATGCAGTTATTTATCTGGGCTAATAGTTCATTGTTTCAGCTTGCAGACAATGCAAGCACTAGGCATCCTCCAGCAATGAAGTCCAATTCAGTCCTCTTTGTTACAGGCTCTTCATTCAAAGGCTTTTGTTTGCTTTTTTTGGTGAAGGATCTCTCAAGGAGGATAGAAAGCCAAGAGCAAACAGGCTGCATGCACACACTTATTTTAAGTGAAAAGCAGGTTTGCCTAGATTACCAGAAATGCTATCTTAATTCATGAGGCTGTTAATTGCTACAGCCCCTCCTTTCACTGTAAGCCACAGCAAAGCTTTACCTCAAGCAGACTTGGTTGACTAAAAGCTCATGGTCTCTTTAAGGTGAATTATCACCCATCATTCATAGTTCTGATGAAGTGGAAGGGAGGAAAATGTACATTTGGTAAAACAGGCTGTGAAGACACACTTTAATGTCTGGAGATCACTGATCTGAGTTGCACAATTTCATCCCAACACCTTTTGCTCAAGGCAAATTTTATCAGATTGTCCCTTCCCACACTAGTCTGAGCATGCTCCCACAATCAGACACATGCATGTCAGTCACCAACATCTGTCTGTTCAACTATCAGCACTATCATGATGGCAGATGTATCTGAGACACACAGACAGGTTATCTGTCAGAGACAGAGGACACAGAGGCACAGTATGGCATTCCTAATGTTCTTCTAAAACCTAACACTAGCAGACCTCTGTCAGAATCCCTGGTGAGGGTACATCATAGACCTGAAATTCAGAAGTGAATTTTGATGTCTGAGTTAGGAAAACTTAACTACAGCCTTTGATATCATCCTTGACTCTATAGAAGCTACAGCCTCAAAGAAATGAGTATCATAGAATCACAGCCTGGGCTGGGTTGGAAGGGACCCCAAGGGTCACAGAGCTCCAACTTCCTGCCACAGGCAGGGACACCAGCCTCCAGGCCTGGAGCTACACAAGGTTGCCCAGGGCCCCAGCCAACCTGGCCTTGAACACCCCCAGGGATGGGGCACCCACCCCCTCTCTGGGCAGCCTGTTCCAGCCCCTCACCACTCTCTCTGCACAGAACTTCCCCCCAGTCTCTCCTCTCACCCTTCCCTCCTCCAGCTTCACCCCATCCCCCTTGTCCTGCCAGTCTCTGCCCTTTAACAAGCTGATTCCCCTCCTGTT
>VZTU01014202.1:21914-47666 GCA_013400835.1 Zapornia atra | reverse complement strand
TTCTATGATTTCCACAGTACTTTTTGGGAACAAAGCCCACCCATACTCCAGCAGAACTATCCCAGTCACTCCAGGGATGTTCAAAGGAGCTGCCTGATGATGCTGAAGCAACTGCTTCAGGATAAACCCCTGCATTTTCATTAGTATCACTGCTGTTCTGGCACAGGAACAGGAAAGACTGTACAGCTTCCCAGTTCTCTTTTGTTTTCCTGGATATACCACTCCAGTACAGTTTTCCCCCATTTGCTCCTTAAATTAGAGCTGCCAGCCTACAACCCTCTTCCCTTTTCCCAGTTCCAAGACTGAGTAATCTGACTTCTCAGATCTGAACCTGAAGTTTCCACAGGACCAGAGAAAATTCTGCAGCAAACCCAGTTTTGCAACCTGTGGTTACCCAGCTTCAGAATAGACAGTGCAGCTGCAGAGGGCTGTGGATGGAACAGGCTAAGCTACAGGTGAAAGTACATGGTAGAACCTAAAAAAAAATGGCCTTTCTGAAATCATATCAAGTGACATTTTCCACACAACCATGATACACTTGAGCTGTAAAACCCACTGCTCACTGCGGTTAAAAAAATGCAAGTTAATGACATTTGCAAGTTCGTTGCTAGAGGTGGAAATGCAGCTAAGGGACACTCAAACCCACAGTTACATATCTATTAGAAAGCAAAAGAAAAAAAAGCATGGTCTGGGTTTTTTCTTAAGCCTCCCTTCCAAAATGCTGCTCAGGAAAATGCCAGGAGCTCCAACGTCTACTGTAACTGCAGTAATCATAACACTTGACAAAGACCCTTCTGCTAGGTGCAACTTAGGACTGTTTGAAAAATTACCAAGTACTAGTATTTTAGAACCTCTTAATAGCTGTTAATTGCCCATTTGCTGGAAAATTCTGGTTACTTGAGGTGAAAGAGATGGTAATCTTTCAAAGCAATGTAACTTTGCAAGAGAGAAAAATATATACATGAGGAAGAAATACTACTAGGGCACTGAGATACCCTTGAAGCACTCCTAATTAAATCAGAATTGAATGGAAAGCAGTGCCTTCAAACAAGGTTTAATTAAGACTTGTTTCTTAAAGTAAATATTAAGATAGAATAATTAATAATTTCTCACTTGAACTTAAGACTGAAGAAGTCTAGTTTGAGTACTCACCATCATGTGGCTCTGAAAGAAAAAGGGCACTCCTGTTTTTACAGTAACCACAGACCTTCCCCTTTCAAAAGCCACTTTTAATTAAGTTTGTCTGCTCCTGAGGTGCACAGGAGATGGTGCCTCCTCAAATCTCTATGAGACTGTTCATCTCAAAGCATCTAATGTCGGTCTGAGAGGTGACTGCAACAGGTTAGAGAGGTATTCATTGAGGGTTTGGGGGCAGTGAGGGTGGCTGGGGTGGGGTGGCTGTTTTGGAGGGGTTCTGTTTGCTTTTGTTGTAGAGGCAGGAGGGATTTTTTTTCAAGCCCACAAGAAAAAAAGGAAAGATTTGGCCTTTTTCTGTCAATGTAGACACAGTGTATTCTCCAAGAACATCAGTGATGGAGACAGGCATAGTTTAGTCTGGCAGCTTTGTCACCTCAGACTGGAAAGGAAAAGGGAGAGGGCAGAATTACACCTCCCTAACAATGCAGCCATGCCAAGAGAACACCAGTTTAAGAGTTACACCCATGGGAAACCCACCCTTTGGGAGGTCTGGTTTAAGGTACTCAGGCCCAGTAAGCTGCTTAGTTAGCATTAACTAGCATCTGCACTGATGCAAAAAGAAAAGACCATTTAATCCTATTTTACTTCACACTGCAAACCAGTAAGGCTGCTATCTTCTCAGAGAAGATGTGATCACAGCCCAGGGATTGTTCTGGAGAATGTCATCAGGAGAGCACACAAATAAGCTGTGCCTTGTGGTAACTGAACCACAACAGCTAGAATGAGGACAGCATTTGAATGATGAGGCCGAATTAACAGGCAAAGCCAGCCTCATCTGCTGCTTTTCCTAGAGACAGGGAGAGTGTGTGTGCAAGGAAAACAAGAACAAATGTCCAAACTCTTCTTGCTTCTACTTAAACTTGCACTTAATGGCCCAGGGGATAATCAGGTATTTCCAGCAAACCTTTTATTCTGCAATCAGAAGTGTCAAAGTGAAACAGAAATCTTTAAGCAGCAGCAGATCAGGTTATCTGAAAGATACCATTCTGCTTTATCAGAGCTCTTATCCTACCAACTGAGCATAGCTACACAAGATGACTCAAGACATTTTATAGCCCTCCCTACCAAATCTAACTGATCAGAATCTGAAAAGTCATGTAAAATGAGATAAAATTCATTCACCATCAGCTAGGTACTCACAGTCCAATGAATTATCTGCCCCTGTGGATCAAACAGAAAGGCTGGAAGTGATATTTTCACCAGGACACTGATTAACATTCACCTCTCTCTATACACCAAATTATCTCACTGCTCATACATGATTAACCCAGGAAAGCCAGAAGCTGCCAGGGGTTTACAATGCTTTAGATAAGATTAGTATCAATACAAATAGCCTACTGCAGGGGATAGTCCAGGTGCAAGTTCATGGGAGGAAAACACTTCTAGCTGGGGAAAAGGCCACTCAGCATCTTTGGCACGATCCCCTTTTCTCTTCCAGGTTTGGTACCACCAGGACAGGACACAAAGCTACAGGGTGTCTGGTTTGACACAACATGGGAGTTGTTAGCACCCTGCATTTCCATCACTGCTAATACCACTTTCTCTATTTCAAAAAGGGAGCTCCTGTTCTGCTGAAACAAGTGACAATGCATTTCAAAGGTCAGTGAAAGAAAGAGATAGAAAACCCATCAGGGATGGAGATGGACACTGCAAGATTGTAATTAAACATACTTTTCTTTTTCTTACTGCATTTTCTGCCTGCAAGTCATGACTCTGGAACCTCTACCACAAATAAAACAGTCAGTGAAGTACAGAACAGTGTTTCTGACAGAGAAACTTGCCCATGTATGAAGACAGCCACATGAAAAGCTTGTATTTCACAGGGCACCAAATTGTATGGAAGCCTGTCTGAAAAATAACTTGAAAACTCATCTCTTACTGGATTCAAGAGTTCACTTGGGCAGGACAGAAGATACAGATATACATTAATAGCTTATTAACATGGAAAGGAAAAATGGACCATGAACCCCATGACAGGAGTTGGTGATAGTAATATATACATGCCTTTTCTCTTGCATGCATTGTTTTCTTCAAGAGCAGCATCCTTTTGATGGAGTTTCTGGCTGAACCACACTGAAAACATTCCCTGCTTTTTCATATTACTCTGAGAACACCCAGTAACTATTGTAAAAGACAAATGAAATAATGTTTTTAAAAAGGTAAGATGCTGTGATGGCATCTCTACAGTGCTGTTTGAGGGCCTTTAACACTTGAATCCAGAGCTTGGCAAAGCAAACACTGGGGAAAACAAACCCCATCTGACCTCCAGACTGCAGCATGATTGGGCCAACGGGTTCTTGGGGCTTTGCTGTTTGTTTGAGGTTCTTATTTTTAAACATCCATTAGAAAAGTCAACAATTGCTCAGGTGCTGTCAGACTGGCTGCCCCAGAACTGGAAAGCATGCTATATTCAGGATATACTGTCAATAAATATCACTAATCACCCCACATTTGCCTAAGCAGACCTAGAGGTTAACCCTTTGGAAGAAGCTTAGTCTGGACCTCAGGTCTCCCCCTCACTGCCATAATGACTTTCAACTCTGAAAGCATCCTTTTTTTCCCAAAATGTACAAATCCCCCAGGAGCTTTAAGAGGGAAGCAGCTCTGTCTACTTCCTTATTTGCCAAACTTAACATTACAAAGTGTCTAAAACCATTAAGGTCTTTCCAGATTCCAACTGGCTCTCAAGCTTCTATCAACTGAGCCAGGCCCACCATACAAAGATATTGGCCAAAATACTTGAGACTTCCCTTATCCATCTGTGCAGCTGCTTTGAGAGGACAGGAGACAGGTAACCCAGCACAAAGCTGAGCAGCTAAACACAAGCAACGGGCAACAAAGTTTAAACACTACTTAAGTGGCCTGATTTATTGCTCTGCATGATGGGGTCACAGCATCTTCGAACTGTATCACACCTAAAACCACAGTGAGAAGCTGCTGAACAATCACAAATGTTTTCCTGCTGTATAAAGTGGCAGAGCTGTCTGCAAAGACAAATGGAAAGTGGCTGCCTTGGAGCTGTGGTTTGCTCTAGCACTTTCCCTCAAACTCTTTTTTTAAGTTCTGCTGGAGGAGTCAAGGAAACACAGAAACCAGCTAGCAAAAAAGCTGAGAGGAGAATCCCAGTTGGTCTGAAAGGTGTGTTCCCTCTGATCTCTGAGTGTAGTAGAAGTGTCAAACAGAATTAACTAGCTCATGAATACCCGTGGTCCTGACCTCTCCTCTCCACGACCTCTTCTCGACCATGGCAAATGAGGAACTGACCTACATGTGGTGGCTCTGCACGGCTGGGCAGGGGAAATACTTGTCAAGGAAGCCAAGCAGGCGTGGTTATAAAACAAGCTGGCCATGGAACAGCACATTCTTTAGAGTGTGCTGATGGAAGAGCTTCCAGGAGCACTCATGTAGGTATGCCACCTGGTAAGCACATGTTGCATCGCTCCGAGGAAGGAACGGTGTCAGATCCAGCCCAGGACCTCTCTGGCTTCTACAGATGGCCAAATAGCCAAGACAGCTCAGTCTCTTGCATACACTAAGGAGGTCAGAATCAAATTAAGGTGACAGCTTAATTACAATTTTCAATTAGCTGTCAAGATTCATGAGAATAACAACAACTTTTTCCTGCAAGAGGAGGTGACTCTCAGCCAGAAGTTGTCCAACCTTACACCAACCAAGGTTAGCTTCACCTCAATTTTAAATAAATCCAAAACACTCGGGGTGAACAACCTCACCTGCAACAGTACATCTGGAGTTCCAGCACCCCCAATGGCAGATTCCAGCCTCTGGCATCTCTGAGCCTCAGGCACACGACCCTCACACACACATCTCTGTGCCTAAACACAAATCAAGGCATCCTCTATGCCTGAGATTACATTTTTGGCAAGAGAGACGTGACAGAGACAGACAGGGACTTGGACTCCCTGCACATCAAGATATTTTGCTGTTAAAATGTTTACCAAGTGTGAGCAGAGGATAAAGCCAGCTTTAAAATCCACTTCAGTCCTCATACCCAACCCTGTGAGCACTGCAGAGCTCTCTCTGGAAAGGGCACGCTGCAGACAGGCACTACAGATAAACTCCCCTTTCCCGTCGCGTCGGGCAGCTGTGAAGGATTCATGCCAGAAACAAATGCATCACGGTTACTTTGGTTTAAGGAAGTGCATTTAGGCCAAGCAGCTAATACCACTCCACAGCACTAGGGAGAGACATCTTATCATAGAATCATAGACTGGTCTGGGTTGGAGGGGACCCCAAGGATCACAGAGCTCCAACCCCCCTGCCACAGGCAGGGACACCAACCTCTAGGCCTGGAGCTACACAAGGTTGGCCAGGGCCCCAGCCAACCTGGCCTTGAACCCCCCCAGGGATGGGGCACCCACTCCCTCTCTGGGCAGCCTGTTCCAGCCCCTCCCCCCTCTCTCTGCAAAGACCTCCCCCCCAATCTCTCCTCTACCCCTTCCCTCCTCCAGCTTCACTCCAGACCCCTTGTCCTGCCAGTCTCTGCCCTTTACCAAGCTGATTCCCCTCCTGTTCCTCTGCTCCCTTCAGGGACTGGCAGGCTGCAGTGAGGTCCCCCCACAGCCTTCTCTTCTCCAGGCTGACCCAGCCCAGCTCCCTCAGCCTCTTTCCATAGGGCTCCAGCCCTCTGAGCATCTTCGTGGCCCTCCTCCTAAAGAGAATCCTGCACGCTGCAGGACAGAGCTGCTTAGCTTGGTGGCCAAATGATGTTCACTAAGAGACACAGGGAAGGGGACGGGCAGACGCACAGCTTGGATCGGCACGGGAGTATCCAGGGAGGTGCAGATGGCTGCAGGATGGATGCCAAGAGATGAGGGAAGTTCTGAAAGAAACTCTTCACCAAAACCCTGTACCAAACTGATTAGGGAAGCAGGAGTGCTTCTGTGCTTTCAGGACAATTAAGGAATTTTGTGAAGGCTCCAATTAGACAAGTTTACTTACAGGGTACAACCACCCCTGGCCAGACACACAGTTCAGTACAAAAGCAAGGCAATTCCCAGTTAATTATGGAACAGCAGCTTTCTCCAAATTGCTCAGGGCTCTAGTTAAGCCCATTGCACAGAATTTCTGCACTGATTTTGTGCCACTGAGGTATTAAATAACAAAGATTCCTCTTCCTATTATTAGACACACCTTGCCTTCTTTGCATCAGGTGGGAGCTACAGGCACTGTGGTTTGTATTTGTATGCATCCTCACTTTTACAAGTCCTGAGTTATGCTCTTTTTAATACTAGAAGATCCTTTGAACAAGATTTCCCCCTTTCTCTCTCCAGCCTGCCTGCTGTAGCTGTTCACATCTGCTATTTAACAGCAGAAACACAGAAAGCCTGAGAAACTTATTCCTGGGAAACAGTTAAAAGGGCATCAGTACATTACCAAGGGTGTTTAAAATATCCTGAACAAGTTACTGTCTAAAAATGTTGCTTGCCTTTTTCCTACAAAACACAAAGACCCTCCCTGTTTCAAAGGGTTCATCAACAAGTATCAGCGAGGCTAATAAAGCCCGACAAGTACTTAACATGATGCAATCTAAGTACTGTCTGCAGACCCACAACCACCAGTTCAATTGCTTCACAAGTGCTGGTCACGAGTATTACATCTCGTTACATTACAGATCGGGGCTTGGATACCAGGTTCTCTGCCCCACAGCCTGTTCCAGATACATTAATGTGCCCCAAGGGCATTTTTTTTTTTTTCAATCTTCTAGGGGTTTGTGATCATCTTACAGACATGAAAAAAAGCAGCACAGCACCCACGCTTCATCTTCTGTTGCTACATGTAAAAACCATCCTCCTGCTTGAGTTGTAAGTAGAGCTTTTCCTCAGGCTATTTTGACATCGAGCCTTTTTCCTCTGAAAAATACTTGTGATTTGTCTTTACCAGGCATCTCTTGGACCTGGAGCTCCTTCCCATGGAATGAGATCAGACTGAAATGCTACCATGCCCTTAAATGCTACAGAGAAGCTTTTCCCCACTCCACCCAAGAGCAAACTACATCCACACTTAAACTAATCAAATTCCCAACTCCACAAAAGGCCATCATTTCCCTTTACCTGCTGTAGAAACAGATGAAGTACTGATTATTTTTAAAATGCCCAAACTTCCTAACTTCAAGGTTTTAATAAACAGGCACTTAAAGAAGTTTTGGTCCTCAGTCAGCTTCTCACTTCACTTCAAAGTACATCTTCAAAGTGCAAACATATTCTTTCATTGTAGGCACTAATGAATTTTTAAGTGGTTGGTATTTTGACTGCCATCCAGAATAGTATGTCTTAACAACTGACCAGCGTTATTAGGGCATGTCTACACAAAGACACACAGGAAAGTTATGCCTGGCTCAAACCTTCCGTTGATTTAAAGCACATTAACTAAATCTCATTAACTTCCTGTGTGAATGAGCTTGTTGAAAAGCAGACTTAAATCCAGCTGAATGAGACGTTTAACAAAGGATCACACAGCCTTCAAAAAAAACTACGTCTGCTTACTCAAATTATTGAAAAACCAGCTTCCTTAGGCTGTGATTCTAAACAAAAATAGCTGAAATATGGGTATTTCCAGTATTATAGCTAAGCCTGAAGGTGCCTTTAGTCAAAACCATCATCGGCCACGCTGTTCCTCACTCATCTTTCACCCCATTGCTGTCTCTTTGTGTTGTTCAAATAAGCAACAGTTTTGCCCAATCTCTGCAGTGTGTGCACCACCCTCTGTAAGAGAACCCATCGACCTGTGCGCAGTGGTCTGCATTAACAGGTCCTAAGGAAAGACCAAGAAAGCATGCAGAAGCAGACAGAAGACTGTATTTCCAAGGAATGCAAGCAAAATCTAGATAACAATTTTACAGCTTGACACCCAGGGACTGATATGGAATGACACCTGCAGTGCTCTCTAGATAGCAATGACGCTCACGGTAAATGAGAATGAAACAGCGTATCACTGTCCTTCATAAAATCCATCACCACTTTATAGTTTAACTTGCAGCTCAGTACACCTCTCTCAATGTTTATGGTAGGCATTAACTTGGTTTATAATAGTATGCAGTCCTCACAGCCTCCCTGTGGAGCATTAATAATCTAAGAATTCAGATACCTCCAGATTATTATGGATGTTAATACACAGTTCATTAAGCTCCTTCATGGCACTCAGAAAGCAACCTGAGCACACACTGGTTCTGTTCTCAGCTTTCTTTGTACTTCTACTTGGCACTTTGATGAAAGCAACTTTTTTTTTTTTCTCCAAGACCTTAATCATATTAAAACAAAGGTGAAGTTAGAGACTCATCCAAGAAAAATCCCATTTATTAAGCAAACCAGGGTAATGCGCCAGCTTCTCAACTCTGAACGCGAAGCTCCTTTCCAAAGGCTTAGGCATTCCTAACGTTTGAAATGGATACTCAATCCTTGCTGAAAGAGAACAGTTTTAGTCCAGTAAGCAATCTAAACCCAGCAACTGACTACACACTTGAACAAGTTACCACTGAGTTGGATCTGTTAGGCTGGTCTTGAAAGAAATATTTCATTTCCATTTAACATAACTTAATAAAAGATCAGGAATTCAAGAAACTTTCAAAAACTAAGCAAGGTGCTGCACTTTTGGGGTCAAGCATTCTTAAAATCTTTTTAGTACATAAACCTCATATAAATTCCTCCCGATTTAGAAATTAAAAGGAAGCTAAAGTTTACAGGTAGAAAAGAAAAAGGGTAAACATTTTTGAGCATCTCTTTAAAGGGATCATTTTTAAATTAAAGAAATCAAGCTCAAAACTTTAAGGTATTGAATCTTATTAAAAACCTGAGTTTGTCAGGTGTAAGCTTTCTTATTTTTTGGGGGGGTTGGAGCTCTGTGATCCTTGGGGTCCCTTCCAACCCATGCCATTCTATGAGTCTATGATTCTTATTTAACGATGCCCACAGTGAAACAGTAGAATTTTTGTAATCATCCCCATTCCCATCCAAATTCCAAGCAGCTCTTACCTCCAGAAACCTGTACTGACTTCTAGAGAGCGTCTCAGCCAATTCCTCCACCACCTCCCTTCCAGCCTACGCTCAGTGCAACAGCCCAAGCTGCAAGCCGCAGCCTGAAAGGATGCAGACATAGCGCAGGAGGATTTTTATAATCTGGTTGGGCTCCCTACATTGTATAACTGTCCTGTGTCCAATCACAGTCTCTGTGCGTTACACAACGCCTGAAAGGCAGGAAGGCACCACACGGTCATCAACTGTTACTACACGCCTCTGCCATCGCCACGAGGAGTAAAGTGAATGGACGGGCTGAGGAACGGCACAGTGCCCACGGATCGGCCAGAGACAGGGAGGCTCAAGTGCTTTACATAACCTACAACACTGCAGGGATCAAAAACCAGCCTGGGTCCCCAAATACAAGCTGCATAAATATTTACATGCCTGACCCCACCAACTGTAATCAGGGTTGGGATTTTCTCCACCAAGTTTGCATTTTCCTATAAGCCTCTGTTGTGCAACTTGCATGGAAATATTTTTATTAGCAAAACTTACACCAGTTTTCAGGAAGTCCCAGATCTCAAAGCTCTGTTCCATAAGACAAGATTTAGCAACCATAACCTCACCAAGCAGTGAAAATACACTACATAACCAGCACGTGGCTCACTCATTTGCCTAATGGAAAATGCTGCATAGAAGTGGTGTTAAGGGCTGCAGAGCAAAGTAAGCTGGGAAGGGAGGCAGGGATAGAAGTGAGATACCAGAAGCAACCACAAGAAGACAATGAACATGCAATTCTTCCACATGAATTCATTCTTCCCTCCTTGTCCTACCTCTCTTTCTGCAAGAGGACAGCACTGCCTTAAGGCTGCCCTTAAACTTCTAAACATCACTTCAGAATTCATTATGTCACAGCTCCTGCCTCAAGTTACTGCTTGCCATCAAGTCTGGACACTGTCCCCTTGCCCCGTGAGGTAAGCAATCACACAGCAACCTCGCCAAATATACCCTGTGCTTGTGGTATTAACGAGACACCATCACTTCTAGAACTGATACCGTGATAATTGGGGTGGCAGCAGGGACAGGGAGGGGATTGTCCCTCTCTGCTCTGCTCTCCCCCAGCTGGAGTCCTGTGTCCAGAGCTGGGGCCCCAGGACAAGAGAGATGTGGGGCTGTTGGAGAGGGGTCAGAGGAGCCACAAAGATGCTCAGAGGGCTGAGGGAGCTGGGCTGGTTCAGCCTGGAGAGGAGAAGGCTGTGGGGGGACCTCACTGCAGCCTGCCAGTCCCTGAAGGGAGCTTATAGGCAGGAGAGGATCCAACTTTTTAAAAGGATAGACAATGGCAGGACAAGGGAGATGGAGTGAAGCTGGAGGAGGGAAGGGTTAGATTAGATATTAGGGGGAAGTTTTTTACAGAAAGAGTGGTGAGGGGCTGGAACAGGCTGCCCAGAGAGGGGGTGGGTGCCCCGTCCCTGGGGGAGTTCAAAGCCAGGCTGGATGGGGCCCTGGGCAACCTGGTGTAGCTCCAGGCCTGGAGGTTGGTGGCCCTGCCTGTGGCAGGGGGTTGGAGCTCTGTGATCCTTGGGGTCCCTCCCAACCCAGACCATTCTATGATTCTATGAATTAAAATAGGCCACCAGAAAGTAGCACTCAACTACCAGACGCTGCCACTTGGGTGCAACTGAGAGGCGGTCAAGAGCCTGGGGCTCCAGGGCAGAATAACGAGCTGGCTTTACCTGAAAAGCACCTTCTGAACCCAAATTTGTGACAGCAAAAGACAGGCTGGTGGCGCCATCTAGCTCCCTTCGCTTAAGGCACAGAGACAGCACGATGCCAGCTTAAAAGTTTGTCATAAGCCCACTTAATTGTCAGGACCTGAAAGCTGCAGCTCATCAGCAGATCAGAAATCTGCTTGTTCCTGCATCAAAGGACCAAGCACTGAGTAGGGCACATGGAGCTGACAGCCGACACTGGCTATGTGCAGGGCTCTTTACTCACCATGTGCTAAGAATGCATGGAAGAAAGGCAATTATCTCCACTGCTTGTTTTATGCAATGTGTGCATATATAAACCCGCATTATGTTCCAGCATTTCATTCCCACTGCAAAGAGATGTTGAGGAGTTTCTTCTGCCACTTCCTCCTTTACTAATTTTTCTTTCCTTTGTTCCTTAGGTCTGATTTCCAAATGCTTTCACAAACAGCAGTACCATCCAATTTCTATTGAAGGCTTATTAGGAGAAAGCTTTATTAAAGCTTATTAGGAGAAAGCTTTAAAACAAGCATCACTGTATCTTGAGACCATAAAACATAAACTGCTGTACCACAGGTCCACA
This sequence comes from Zapornia atra, assembly GCA_013400835.1. Classification (NCBI taxonomy): domain Eukaryota; kingdom Metazoa; phylum Chordata; class Aves; order Gruiformes; family Rallidae; genus Zapornia; species Zapornia atra. Next base: position 36,162 of record VZTU01014202.1, on the reverse strand, counting down.
GACTACCTGTAAGATTAGTCATCCTTGATACTTCCAAGGAATATACACTGGAAATTATTTTAGATTGAAGGCATCCAATGTTCTCACAAGGAGCTGCAGTGCTAGGTATCAATGGCAAGAAAAAGGTTTTGAAAGAATTAAACCACTGTCTTTTTTTACTCAAGTGTTCAGAACTATTTTATTTATTTGCTTGGGTTTTTTTTACATAGTTGCATGAAAATATTGCCAGGGACTCAAAGGCTGCTTGCCCTGCTTATCAAAGTTCAAAACTCACTGCAAGTTAACATTACTTAAGTATCCAATTAAACAAGACTTGTCTCTTTACCTTACAAATAAGACTAATCACTCCAAAGTTCATTGCTGGTGACAGGGGAATTTCATCATTCACAAGATTTATTTCTGATTACTTAGTATTTACACTCAATAATTTAGCTCAAATAAACCACTGACTAATCTGGATGCCTCCACTTTTAAGCTCCAGCTCCCCTGACTGACAGCCTGGACAGATCTAATCGCAGGTTGTTTGGTTAAAACTCCTCACAGTGAATAGGTACTTAATCACTGCCACACCTGAGATGAAGGTTAATTCAAGATATAACTCTTGTGACTAATTGAAGCCAGTGGAATATTTCACAGTGCATCTTCAAACTCCATCAGACTGGGAAAGCCAGGTGGGAATAAAGAGATGAGCTCTGCTATGTGTAGCTGCACTTTATAGATGCAAGTGAAATCAGAGCAGACAATTATTTTGCTCTTTCAGTGCATGAAGCATTGTCATGATGATCCTCCATAGCTACTCATCATTTTTATTACCTGGTTTAATATCTGAAATTTAAACTGATGGGAGCATTTCTCTTGTTTGGGAATGATACTCCTAGGAGGAGTTCACTTCTGATCTTTATGAGAAAATGCCATTTTTGCTGTCTTCTCAGACATACAGTGTTCTGTTTCAGGAGGAAACAAATACATCAGAGTGAAGTCACAAATGTTTGCTGCTAAACACACACTGGTAAACAGACAATTTACAGGCAAGGGTCAGAACCTGAGTATTTATTCTGAAGCCATCAGGTTTTGCAGCACAAAATTCTTCTTTGAAGTCACTGATTTTCACACTGTACTGAAAACAGTGTCTTTGTGTACAGGGATGGCACATGATAGTTATCTCATGATCAAAACCAGTAATAATGTGACTTGGTGACCACAAACACCTGGTAACTAAATCCCTCCTTTCTTCAACCTTCAGATGTTGCCAGGAAACAAGAAAAACATACAACATAAAAAGGCAAGTCTGATGCAGTCACTGGAAAACTGTTAAGAGGTTCTGTTCCACAACTTATCTAATATTTTTTAAAAAATGCAGGTCTAGCAAGGCACCCTCCTCAGAGCAACACTGGCAGAAAAAGGCTCATCCTGGTTCATCTAGAAGGTGATATACAGGATGCCTCATTTACAACAGCCAGATGACAGCCCCAACTACATTTTAGCAGTAATTTCTATCTAAATAATAAATAAACATTCTTCCTACCAAGTTGATACGGTGGCGTTCCCCAGGGGCTGGTACTGGGACCAGTGCTGTTCAAGATCTTGATCAGATGGGATTGAGTGCACCTTCAGTAAGTTGCTAACACCACCAAGCTGTTGCGAATGGATGTAGAGCAGCCCTGAGGAGGACTTGACTCTCCACTCTGGGGAGACACCCCTCCCCACCCTGCATCCCACTCGGGGGGTCCCCAGGACAAGGACACAGAGCTGTTGGGCTGAGTCCAGAGGAGGCCACAGAGATGACCAGGGGGCTAGAGCACCTCTGCTCTGGAGACAGGCTGGGAGACTTGGGGTCATTCAGCCTGGAGGAGAGAAGGCTCTGGGGAGACCTCTGACCTCCTTCTGGTCCCTCAAGGGGCTCCAGGAGAGCTGGAGAGGGGCCGGTGCCCAGGGCAGGGAGTTCCAGGCCCAGGGGAACGGCCTTCAGCAGCTGGGAAGGGGCTGGGAGACAGAAATCCTTCCTAGAGAGGAGGGAGGCCCTGGCACAGGGTGCCCAGAGAAGCTGGGGCTGCCCCTGGATCCCTGGCAGGGTTCAAGGCCGGGCTGGATGGGGCTATGGGCACCCTGGGTCGGTGGGGGGTGTCCCTGCCCATGGCAGAGGGTTGGAACGAGATGGGCTTTAAGGTCCCTCCCAACACAAACCAGTTTATCATTCTATGAAATCTGTCATCTTTTGTATCAGTGAAGAGATCCAATTTATACAGCAGACTCCCATGAACATCTTCCAGAATACACTTAACATAATACAGCAAAGACAAGAAAATAGCATTGTATATTAGTAGAATAAATAGATCCACTTCCACCCACAACTTGGAACAGCAGAAAGGCTAAGCCCTTAAGTTTGATCTTATAGAGACATTTCTAAAACCATTGAATTATAAATTCTTTGAAAAAGCACTTACCAGAAGATATGCTTTAATATGAAAACATCTACTTTCTCTTCCCTAATGCTATATCCAATCTACAGAAAGAATTACTGAAATGGCTTTGAAAGCTTACCATTTAATGCAATGAGCAATGCACAGGCCTGGGTACTGCCTACATGTACCCCTTGTCCATGACTCAGCCCATTAAAATGAACATCCCTCTCACAAGCAGAAAGGACACCCAGAGGCTCATAGACTGGCATGGGTTGGAAGGGACCCCAAGGATCACAGAGCTCCAACCCCCTGCCACAGGCAGGGACACCAACCTCCAGGCCTGGAGCTACACAAGGTTGCCCAGGGCCCCAGCCAACCTGGCTTTGAACACCCCCAGGGATGGGGCACCCACCCCCTCTCTGGGCAGCCTGTTCCAGCCCCTCACCACTCTCTCTGCAAAGAACTTCCCCCCAATCTCTCCTCTCCCCCTTCCCTCCTCCAGCTTCACCCCATCCCCCTTGTCCTGCCAGTCTCTGCCCTTTAATAAGCTGATTCCCCTCCTGTTCCTCTGCTCCCTTCAGGGACTGGCAGGCTGCAGTGAGGTCCCCCCACAGCCTTCTCTTCTCCAGGCTGACCCAGCCCAGCTCCCTCAGCCTCTCTCCATAGGGGAGCTGCTCCAGCCCTCTGAGCATCTCCCTGGCTCCTCTGACCCCTCTCCAACAGCCCCACATCTCTCTTGTCCTGGGGCCCCAGCTCTGGACACAGAGGCATCCACTCTGAGTGAATTCCACTTCACCAGTTAGACAATGCAAAGCTTTGTGCCCAACTTCTGTTGTTCTGAATTTAGTTGCAGTTTGTATTACAGTGTTTTTCTTAGAACTTTCCTTGCAACTGTGCATTTTTAAATAGTTGTAAGAAAAACTTAGGGTCAGAGATACACATCAAAGCAGACCAACAGTCACTCAACATAAAGATGTAACTGCAAGTTGGGAGTGCCTTTAAACACACCTATGGTTGATTTCTAGGTAAGAAATAGGAAATAATTTTCAAGGAAAAACAACAGAGTAGTGAAACCAAAGCCATATACTCCTCCACATGCACAGTGATCAAAGTGCTTCACAAATTAATGGAGAAGGAATGTGCTTTTTGTGACCTGCTATTATATTCACCATGACCATCAACTCAGTCAGATGCCTACATCTTTCCTGGACCTCCAGGTATGCTTGTATTAGAGGCAAAAGGTCAAATCCTTTTTCTTCTTAGGACTGACAAAAGAAAGGTGTGTTTACTGGTCAACACAGCACAAGGTGAGGTCGCTGCTCTTAAAGCACCATTACACCTTCATGTATTCCCAGATGCCCAGGGAAACACCATCAGCTTCAACATATGCTCAGAAGGCAACAGAGTATGGCCAGCAGTATGGAGTAACTCAGCAAAGGGAACACACCACAAGTGACCAAGTGTCTAATGTCCCTACACCTGATCAACTACAAGCAGGAACTCTGTAGTTAACACTTCATGTGTACAAGCTCAGTCTCTCCATTTCTCTAATATCACACCACAGAAGCATGTTGTGGGAGCACTCATGGGTTCTAACCACAACTGAAAATCCATGATCAGCCCAACAACTCTGCCCTACCCAATGCCACAGATCCCAAAGCAGAGTGAATATGCAAATTCACATCCAAGTCTAGGCTTGAAACATCTCTGGGTGCTGTCTGCCATGGTTGCAATTTTTTGGTATTACTTTGGCATTATTTTGTGCTTACCATTTAGTTAGCACACTGGTGTTTTAGCTTTATCTCTCTATATATATCTCTTAACATGGAAAGTTCTATCCTTCAGTTGAACTTGCTGTTATTTGAATTTTCTAAAGGGAAAACATGTTCATACAAAAACTGTTCAGAGTTTTGCATTCAATATGCTGTCTGCTCACACCTAACAAACTAAACAGCAAAGAGCCAGGATGAGAACTCCAGCTGCAAGGCTAAACCTTTTAAAATAGGGGGAGAAAAAGCACAGACAGCCCTACTTCTGTTCAGGGATCCCAGTATCTCATTTGCAGTTCAGTAACCAAACAGCAAGTGCAGCTTCACATCACTGCCCAACTGCTCCAGCAGCTTCAACTCCTCCTCCCACCAATCCCAACCTCCTTCATCTGAAATGAAAAAAAAAAGCAGCCCTTTTAATCTTCAAAGCATAGCCACAAGTCAATCTCAAACTTAGCACACTTTAATTTTCTTTTTAATTATCCAGTTGGGAGAGTGATGCCCTCCTTGCTCAGCGACCTTTCATTCCTTCAAGATTATTTCAAGCAATCTTTCCTGGGAATATTCAACAAATGTATACCACTTGCAGAGGAAATGATTCAAGGCTTCTGAGAGCTGAGGGGGGAGACAGTGTGGTTCTTCACATGGGCAGTCTTTGCTGAGTTACACAGTACCCTCAGTTCTGCTGGCCAAGGATCTTCGGGCTTCAGCCTGCTGGGTGCAAAATCCCAACACATCTGCTCAAATACCTTCCCAAGAGGAAGCTGTCACTGTGCTGGGCTTTAGAGCCTGAGTCCTGATGTGGAGCCAACCCCTAAAATGGCAAGAGAATTTCTTTCTGCTGGAACTGGCAAAAAGCAGGGCACAATTACATCATCTATTTGGCACCATAAAGCAGTAACAGATGCTATTATTAATGATATTAGCAATAATAGATGCTATTATTGCTACCAATAACTGTTGACCAACTGCTTGTCCCATGAGTCTTGATCAAGAAGCACAGCTTGGTTTCCCATAGCCATTGTCACAGGGAAAAATTAGGTCATTGCTGCCATTAATGATTTTAAAGTTGCACTACTTACTCTCTGCTTGCATACTAAAGTGACTGCATGCAACCCTGCATTTGCTTTCCACACATTAAGCCAACCAATTACTAGTTTATTAATTTCACAAGAAGCCTGGAAGTGTTTATAGAGACAGGCTTGTGTTTAACCAGACTTGCTGGTTCACTTCCCACACTGGTGCTTCAGGCAGGCTTAGGTGAAAGTGTTTACACACACAGCAGCTGTGATCTACTTCCTTATAAACGTGCATCTGCACATCTTGATGTGCACACAACGTGATGCCTGGGGTTCAGTCCTCTGACTCCACAGGGACAATTAGCAGAGACAGGAGGATAGCTAGGACCTGTTGAAACCCAGCTGACATTAACCTGTACGTCATAAAACATGCTGCCCTGGAGAGATGTAAGATGTAATTTAGTCCAATAAGCTTTGAAGATTTTTTCTTCATACATAAGTGGTTAATTAAGAATGCATTAGCTATATATTAATGCATTAAATAGCCCTGCAAGCAACACCACTGTTAAGGAGGGCTAAGTGAATTCTTCTTCAACAGAAGTGACAGAAATGGAACAGTCCATTTAACACAGAACCGACTGCTCAGGAGAAGCATCAAAAATGAGAATATTTTGACAGAGTTCACATTACTTATAATATTTATACCAATTGTAGTTCAGGAAAGGAAAACTTCAACTTCTCAACAAGACATGCCTTTTACAAAAAAGTATCCTGGCAACATTTAGTGGAATACTTTGTTGTTATTTTTGCCAGCAGAACAACCCTTTTTTAGCCAGTGTACCGTGGTTTCAATATTGCACCTTGCTGGTTCCTTCAAGGCTCTTTTGCAGATGTCTGTAGAGCACTACTTTAAAGAAAAATAAATCGCAATTATTCTTTCCTAATTGGCATCACTTAACATGCAAGAATTCTTTGCCACGACTATGAGGAGTAATATCAGTTAAGCATACATTTTGCCCTCAAACAAAATTTTCCATTTGAATAATTCAGAGGAGAAAAGACCAATACCGACAGAGTCTCCTTTGAAGGTACCCACATGCTGTGTGTCTCCATAATAAATCTATTACCTGCCATTCAACAAAACATTATCTGTCACAACAGCCTCCAGAACAAAAACAGTAATTAGACTTGGATCTTAATAGGCTCGGCACTCTGTTCTGTGGGCTACAATTCAGCCGGGTTTAGAAAGCAAGGAACATTGCACCTAAGTGAGATTAAACATTGGGCTAATACTGATCACAAAATCTTTACCAAAACCAAACAGCCAAGGAGGAGAGCTCAGATAATGTTTTGGGTTTAGGCTCATTTGTACTAAGAAATTAACAGAAACCTTAATTGACAGCTTTGCTTGATTTGATTGTGCCTTATTAGTCATCTTCATGAAAAGCATTAAACGTGTTTGATCCTTCCAAAGGAGAGGAAGGCTCATTAGCAATGGATGTTTACAAGTACCCAGGGCTGGAGATTACAGGAGTTCTTCCCCTTCTGCAGAAGCGGTTTTATAGATCTATGAGAAGGATCACGTATCGTCTCCGGGAGCGCTCGGGCTTCCAGCCTTTGCTGCTTCTGATTCTTGCAAACAAGGCAGAGGGACAGGGAGAACACCAGTCTGTTTGAAAGCCTGACTAAAAGCTGACTGGGTTTATAGACCTCAGTACGTGGCAAGCCAGCCAGGAAAATCCAAGGCAGTCAAACACTGAAAATTATCCTTTACACCAAGGCAGATTTCCTATTTTCTGTATTCTCAAATGAAAACACCACCAATTGAGCTATTCCTATGAATTTTTGCAGTTTCTGGGTAGAGCAAATAAATATATACACTATCTTACTACAACAAAACCAGAACACTTGGCCATTAGAAAAAAAAAGCAGCCACCCCCTCCTCCATCTCTCAATTTTTTTTGATTGAGTTTTAAAAGCAGCTACCAGGAAGTCAAAAATAAAGGTAACTGAGTGTCTAACAGTCTGACTAAACCAGAACACAGCCCAGTCACATTATTTTGATAATAAATTTTAATGTTCTGCATAATCTCCCAAAACACTGGCCACAAAATTAAACAGTACCCCTGCACATCCATCCATCCAGTATCAGCAAACGACTGACAACTCATTATTGCCATGTTGAGAATGCTGTAATTAATGTCCTGCAGTCTGATCCTACACAACAGGGACCTGGAGTCCCAATTTCTCTCTGGCCCATCTGAATGTCAATTATTCCTTCAGTCTGGCCTTATCCACAATGAAATGCTCCTCAGGAAAACATACTCTCTAAGCTGTTATCAACAGCTCCTATCTGTTAGAATAGGACCACTTCTTGCATCAGCAACATCTAGCCCAACGTTCAGGAACAACTCACTTTTTTTTTAAAATACAAAGGGAAATGAAAATCAAGCTGCTCTGACATCTGAAGCAGCTGGTGCTTTACAGTACATCCTCTGCAGCAAGAAGGATGTGTTTTCTTCATTTAGGTATGGTAAGGGCCTGAATATGGGATTCTCCACACAAAGGGCAATTAATAAACAGATGAAAAGTACAGAACTTGTGAATTCATTTTCCTGTCTTTGGGTTTCAGAGACTCTGTGGGAATTCAAACCTCACCACAGGACAGTCCATTAAGCACTATTAACTCTGGGACAGTTTCGTGTTACCCAACACACAAAGCAAGAGGTTGCTAACTTTGAAGGCCAGCACTTTAGTTCTATTCCAAGCTTCTAAATAAGAAGTTAGTCCTGATGTGGAGTCACACATCTGTTTTAATGAGATATTCTGTATGACCTTGAATGAGAAAATATAGGCTCTTTCTTTAAAAGCATGACAAAACAGCAACACTGAGCTGTATGCTTAAATATAAGTGATAAAAGGAAGAAGTCCAGGAAGAAAAAAAAACCAGGAAGAAAACCCCTTTCAGGTTGCTACTCCTGTGCTAGAAAAGTAAGCCTGCTCAATAAAGATGTGTTTAAGATATGTTTAATTGCAGGCTCCAGTGGTCAAAGACATCCAGCATTTCCTTCCCTTTGCTAATGCCAGGTGAAAAACAAGAACCAGAGCATTGAAGGACTGGGATGAATTCACCAACAGCACAATAACTGCCTCATCCTACACACACAGTGAAGAGCACACTTGGTAGACCCAGTCCTCAGCTGCCATGTTACCACCACGCAAAATAAGAGTAACTCCAATTAAAATGTGTTGCTCCACTTAAGAGAAAGAACTACTCAAAGCATCCACACATAGTCCCTTGCTGGTAAGGAGATCCTGGCGTGACCAGCTGTGGTTGTGGCATTTATATTACTTCTACTTGAGCTTGGTTCAGCTGATTAAATGCAGGCAAGAGGCTTATTGCAGCTTCTGCTGATGGTGTGCATGGGTTGTTCTGCTGTCCATATTGAAGATGATGAAGGGACTATAACATCTCTCTGACACAGAGAGGCTGGGGGACTTGGGACTTTTCATCCCAGAGGAGACTGAGGGGGGGATCTTATCAATGCTGATAAACCCTTGAGGGGTGGGCTCAGGAGGACGGGTCAGTCTGTGTTCAGGGTGCCCAAGGACAGGACAAGCACAAACTGGAGCAGAGGAAGCTCCACCTAACCCTGAGGAGGAACTTGTGTCCTGGGAGGGTGGCAGAGCCCTGGGCCAGGCTTCCCAGAGAGGTTGGGGAGTCTCCATCTCTGGAGACATTCACACCCTGTGATCCAGGGTGCTGCCCTGTGCAGCCTGCTTGAGGGGACCCTGCTCTGGCAGGACTGGGGGATCTCCAGAGATGCCTTCCAACCCCAGTGATCCTGTGATATGAGGTTAATGCCCAGGAATGTAAGTGCATAACCGACCCCCAAAGTCACTTTTTACTTACTTTCCTGCCCTGCCAGCACTGCTGTCTACCATGCATTCTCAAGATGCTTCAGCCAACTGTTCCAATGACACAAGCACTGCAATAATTTGATTCAAAAATAAATTCAGACAACAAATTTAGAGGACATGCAGCCATTCAAAATCTGTTTGGTGAGTCACTACATTTCAAAACAGTCAAAACCAAAATAATGGTGAGTCAATCTCTCCACCACCTATACTAATTTGAGCCCGTTCTTCAAGCAATTCTAATCTAAAGCAAGCGTAAAGGAAACAAACAGCCTCTTTTATCACAAAGGAGATAACAAGCAAATGGTGGTTAAATCCCAGCACGTGTAAGCAAGTTCAGTTATTGCTTTCATACCATGTCAGGCCTACAAGTTCAAATACTCACAGGTACCCTGCCACTACTTACAGCTCCTCAAACACAACTGCAGTTGGATTAATCTGCTCCCATCTGCTCCTAAAAATACAATTATCAGACAGAGCTTGTTTTCTCAGGCATTTTGCTGACGTAAGGACAAGATCAAAACATCACTCAGAGAATGATGCACCAGTCTCCCTAACACACAGGCTAAAATCCAGCTATGCCATCGTTCTAAGGTACACATGACACACTCTTACCAATACAGGTTGGTTTTATTACATGCTTAGCAACATAGGCTGTGGGGGAAGAATAAAATACCCTGGCTACCTATATGCAATGAGAAGAAATCCCAGAAATTCCCTGTCCCCAGAATAGCATAATGTTTATTCTCACACAAAGCTTTTGTTTTAAATTTAAAAAGTAACACCAGGCATCTGGATGGTAAGTGCACTCCCACCGCCTCCATCGCCTGCACTTTCATCTTCTGGCCTGAGAACTGAGACACAAGGAGGCTGAGATCATTGCATTTCTGACTACAAAACCTGTTAAAAGACTAGTTTTACAATTACCATTCCTCTGCAAATAATAAAATGGTGTTGTTGCACAGGAACAAAGAGTGTTTCCACAAGTCCCTGTCCCAGCTGCGCAGGGGGTTTTCCCTCCTGTTTCCTTTCTCCACCAAGTGCTGACAATGTTTTGCCACCCCAATTCCCTTTCCCAAGGAGGTAGTTCTCCTTTCATGGCCAAGTTACCATGGCAAGAAATTTACATTTAGATAAATCTCTAACAGAAGAACATTCAAGTAACAGCCATTTCCTTCCCATCACCTGAAAATGGTCAAATCTGGTCAGATTTCTTGTCTGCCTTCAAATAAACATTGACAAAAGCTGGCTCATAACAACTAAAAATACTTAGTCATAAAGAGAACGTGCTCCCCAGCACTGATGAAAGTATGATGTGCAGCACCACGAAGTGAGCTGAATGTCTCCATGCACTTCACCCCTGGGAATAGCTAGGGAACATGGCAAATAGCTTTCATTTTAAAGGATTTATTTTATTCCTGCCTTACACTACACCATGATGCAACTCTCTCTGCTCAGCCCAACTGTCAATATTTTCTTTCTGCAGCTTTTAAGTAAAATTAAACCCATTGTAACTGCTGTCAGACTGTTTCATGACCACTAAAGTTGCAGAAATACCAACGCTTGACACAAGTAATTTTTCCCAGCAATACAGGAACCATCATCTTCAGTGGAAGGGAAACTGTTGTGTACAGCCATCTGCATTTTCCCCTGTAAGGCTAAATACATAAAGAAGCGTTCAAAAGTAAAACCTACTGAAGAAATGACCCCAGAGAATCTTTTCAGGCTTGTCTGTTTTTCTTAGACGGCCCACCCGAAGACGCTGATGGAACAACAACAGTAGATTTAAGATTTGAAAAATCACCTTGAGTGGGACACTGATTTGTAATCTGTGTGCCAGCTGACTTGCCCCTGAGCAGGGGAGGATCAGAAGAGGTTAACTGCCGCGGGTCAGATGAGGTCATTAGAGCAGTTTAACAGCCACTTCTGGAGGAATTCCTACTGAAGATGGGGCAAGTTTTACCCATTTAGCTTTCCACCGTCTCCAACCAACCTGAACAGCACAACAAAGCCACTGCATAACACAGTAAGAAAGTTCATTCCGTTGAGGAAGTTAACAGATTTGGCTGTACCAGGAAGAAAAAAACCACCACCCCAAACACACTGACATAATCAAAGGAAGAAAATGAAACTTGGTTTAATTCAAAACCCTTTGGAATTGGTAACTGCATACAAATGCAGCATCTTCTACAGAGTGGAAAACCCACAGTCATTCAGTTTTCTGTTAAGGAAAAATAAATAATCATCCAACACTGGCAGGATCTTAACCTCCCCCTAAAGAAAACAGTCTCCAACCGAGTAATACCAACAATGCCACGATTTTTGTCTGCTGAACTACCTTCAGCTACAGAAGGCAGAGAAATTCTCACACCAGCAGTCTTTAAACACCTCCCCTCCATGCACACACCTCACCCAGCACAGTTCTAGGGATGCCCACACAGGTTTACCCGTGGCTCAGGGAGGGTAAGGAGCAGGTAAAAATCCTCCAAACACATCTGGCTTCAGTATAAAAGACTTTAGTGGGCTAAGCCAAACGCAGCTCCCTGCTCTCAATGCCTGGGAAGCCATCCGTACGGGGTACCAGCACCACCGAGGGGTCACTGCAAGGCTGGGAGTGCCCAGCTAGTGATGGATGGGGGCTGCTTAAATCGGTGCTGCCACCAAAGGAAACGTTCATCAACCTGCAGCCCAAATTATCCTATTATTTGAAAAGTTACCTGGCTTTTTTTCCTTCAGATCTGTTTCTGTCGCGAAGATGCAGAATGAACAAGAGGCCCGCACCCAGGGCACCCGATTTCCATCCAGCTCCTCACATCTAGTCAAGGTGAGAGCCGGGGGCCCCGAGAAAGCACTTCGCTACAGCTAAGCCCAAGAGCAGGGTTTACAGACAAGCGACAGATTGGGATGGATCTGAAACCATATGAATGCGGCCCATTAAGGAACAGCAGGAGCATAACCCACCCTTGAGAATAGCAGTCCTTACCTCTTTCCCTCACCCCCAGGGCACTGACGAGGCATTTTCAACTCCCATTTGCATCTTCGCTGAAGCCAAAGGCTTGTTTAAATCCATGATAAAAATCTCAGGCCTTGTTTAACCTCATCGCTAGCCCAAGGTTGAATTTGTTCCAGTGCATCTCCATGTTAATACTGCTCTAATTTCAAGCTATCTGAATCGTGACTTGAAGCTAGGAGTAGGGTTGAAAGAGCTCATCAACTGCTAATCCAATTGTTCTACAGATCTCACGGATTATTTTCCAGTTTACTAACCTGAGCTACTTGTTGCAATAATCCTTCATCTATAACGAAATCACTAGGCAGATCAAGGTGTGCAAGCACATCAGTAGCTAATTGCTCCAGTATTTTTTGGCTTCTTCCAGAGTTTTACAGCCTGCATCAAACTCCAGCTGCCAGTAAAACCATTACCCAAACCAGCTTTTATTTTTAAGCTTAAACTGGGTAATTTAAAGCTTCTTCAAGCATGGCAACACTGCGCTGCAGTGTGGATACACAGACTTGTATTAAGGTCTCTGCAAAAACAGAGCATGTGGTATTTTTATTTCAGCTGGTCAAGTTCAATAGCAACAGGGAGCCTAACATTACCTGGCAGTGCAACTCATACTAAACGAGTCAGCTACATGGGGGCAAACGGTAAGATTGAAAAAAATTAACACATGAGGTCTTTACCTCGTCTGAAACATCCCTGCCAGAATCTTCTACAGGCTCTGCTGCTCCCTTTGGAGGTCAGCCCCTGCCTGCACTGAGCTGGCCGGTTAAGGGACACGCTGCATGGGACCCCAAACCGTGTTGTATGTCTTCCCAGGCTACAAAATGACAACGACAGCTCCGAAATGAAATGAAATGATGGCAACAAAACTGTACAAGCTTCTGCCTGCATTCCCATCTTTGATGAGGAAAGGAAAAGCCTCTAACAACAGAAATATAGGATGTACGTTGTTAAGGAAGGAAACCTAATCGAAGGCTTTGGTGGGGCATTTTTCAGCACTATCTACATCATTATGTCTACTCAAAAAATACACCTTAACACAAAAGAAAACCACAAGCGATACCGAACGGGGCTTGCAGAAAACAGAAATATTTAATGCCTGGATCTGCACTGGAGGGGGGGGAAAATAATGAAAAATCCCCGCCAAGCAAAAAAAGCAAACAAATAAATAAAAAGGGAAAAAGGGAGGAAAAAAAACCCACCCCAACCACCCAACCTCAAAGCTTATCACGAGAACGGGATCAGACAAGAAAAGCGAGGCCACCCCTTCAGGGCCGGGAGAGAATTAACCTGCATTTCTCCATCCCATTTACAGGCTTCAGACTATGCCACCCATTTTGTTTCAGATTAAAGAAAAAATAGTAATAATTAAGGAACAGATCACCTCAAGGGAACGGAGCCAGGATCTCCGCACACACACCCCCGGGATAAATGCCCACCGGTGCCTGTGCCTCGCAGGGCAGGTGATCCCGCCGCAGGTGCCCGCCTCAGGCAGCCCTTCTCCCGCGGCCGCCCAGGCCATGCCCCGGGTGGGGGGTCGCTTTCCCTGCGCCCAGTACGGGCTGGAGGCGATACCGAGCCGGAAGACGCGAGCATAGAGAACATGGAGGGATTAAAAATAGAAATATGAAATAAAAGGGAGAAGAGGAAAAGTATGGGCGGCGCAGGAGGGGTAAAAACCGCGCGGCCAAGGTGAACCGCGGCCGGACAACATGGTGGAGGCTGCGGGGAAGCCCCGACCCACCTCCCCGGAGAAGGAAGGGGCAAGCCCCGGGTGCCTGGGGATGGAGGGCGGCTCTCAGGCAGCGGCAGGGGGCCGGGATGGAGATGACAGCAAGCGGGAGACGAGAGCAATGACCGCGGCGGGCTGAAGGGAAAGCGCCACGGGGGAGGCGCCGACGAGGCTTCTCCCTTAGCATGGACGGACTAGCGGGCGAGCGGCGCCTTGCCCGAGGGAGAAGGACGACGGGCTCACCTGCCATAGCGGGCTGAGGGCGGCAATGGCGCTAGGGGCTGCGGCGCGGCGCGGCGCGGCGCGGCACGACGCGACTCGTCTCGTCTCCGCTCCGCTCGGTCGGCAGCGGCGAGTGCGGCGGGGCTGGGGCCGCCCCGGCAGGCAGAGCACGGGGCGGGCCA
>VZTU01014202.1:1544-21831 GCA_013400835.1 Zapornia atra | reverse complement strand
GGCGGCCCCGGGTGGACCGACGGTGGGGTTGGTGCGGGGGATGAGGAGAGCTGCCGGCCCTGCGGCGGGGCTCGATATCCCGCAGCGGGGCTCGATATCCCGCAGCGGGGCTCGCCCCCCGCTCCGCATGCTTCATCCGGAGAGGGGGGTGTCCTTCCCCAGGAAAATGGCGCTCAGCCGGTGTCACCGCAGGCTACCCTCATCCCTGGCCCTTCCTGGGGTTTGGGTTATTTTAGGAAAAAGAAACAGCTTTTATAATAGGAGAATGAGCTGGGGGCGGGGAGGTGGAATAGGAAGCCAAAGGAAGTTGAGCCTCCCAAAAGATGACACCTCCACCACATGCACATCCCTCTCCTTAAAATGTCGTTTTTCTGAGATTTCCAGTTTCCTGGCTGGGGCAAACCCAGCCTGACCCCTACCAGCACCCAGCGATGGGTGTCTGCAGACATACCGCAGGCATCCGCCCCTCAGATACCCTGTACCAAAGAGGGGCACGGCCTCCCTGCATCCCTTGCCAAAACCTGAGGTTTCTAGTGAGTTTTGATAACATTAACTTGCTTTCAATTTAGCTTCTGCCCCTCCCAACCAACGTGCCCAGTTTTTGGACCTGACAAGAGCCAGGTGACTCATGAAACCTTTTGCTGCTCCGTGCTTTTCTGGGAAGCTGGAGCCAAGCTCCCACAGACACCTCCGGTAATGTCTACCATTTCTCCCTACAATGAATCTGTGATCTATGTCCCTCTGATTTGTGTTAATATGGAATAATGTTGGGGGTGCATAAGGACAGACATGGGCCTGGGAGGGACAGTTTGAGATCTTGCATGTCCTGAATGAAGGGTGTTGAAGCAGCAACAAACTATATAAAGGATGAGCAAACCTTTGCCTGAAGGACCACATTGTGTGCACTGTGATACCTCAGGAGAAACAACTTGTCTCTGAGAAGGAGGTGATAAAGAAGAAGAAGGGAGGAAGCAGAGGAAGGCACCTGAGTCTGCAGAACCAGCTGCCTGATCAGGCAAAACAAAAGCTAAAGCTCACCTACAGGATGTCTTGGGGGGGCTGCCTGGCACTCCAGCATGTCAGTTTAAGATGTACATGGTTGTTATGTCTTGTGGGGGTCGCCTGGCAGCACTCCAGTCTGTCAGTTTAAGCCTGTGGGCTGTGTTACCCCTGGAAGGTCTATAAGCCAGGGACTGGGACTGTTTGGTGTGCATCTTGGTGGTGTGGAGACTCGTGGCGCACCCGGTGCTGCCTGTGCACCCCAGCACCCTTTGCTGCCTTTTATTCCTTTAATGAATTGTTCAATTTGGTTAAAATCCTGTTGGGGACCAAGTCATTTATAACAAATCCACGTTATGGCCATCAGCCTGCTAATTTACAGTAGGTGTCCTTGAGATCTATTGACTGATGGGAGCTTTCTGCCCCACCAGCCCCCTTCGTTATTTGATTAAGGTGCTTCGTAGCTCTAAGTCAATAGGAAAGCCTGTGCTCCCCAGACCAGTGACACTAATTATAACCTGTTGCATCATTTTACCCAGACCTGCAATTCTTTGTTGATCTTCCAGGTCTTTGCCTTAATAGTTACTGTTTGCACAGAGTCCAGCTACCAGGAGTGTTTATCAAGTATCTGATCACCAGCTGTCCGACCCCTTCCATCCCGCTGCCCCTATAAAGAGGGTTTCATTAGATCCCATTAAAACCCAGGAGCTTATTTTAAGGTCTCTGGAGCATTTGTGCTTCTTATCCTTGTGCATCATTTTTTCCACATTCACTGCAATAGTCTCCTGGTTAAGCTCCTAAAAGGCTTTCAAATGAACCATATGGAGAACTATATAGGACACAGATAAGTCACAGCCCACCTCTTCTGCCGCTCCACATTATCGATCCCTTCACATTATTCACTCCCTGGCCTTATCCCAAACATATCCATATAGTACAGCCTTTGAACATCACTAGCCTTTGTTTGTTAGGTAGAGGAGCACAGAGCTGTGACGTAAGGGACATTTAGTAATGCAAGATTGATTGAGACTGCAGCAGTTTCGTTGTTGACAGGAGTTTGTACGGGAAGATGGATCATATGTATTCAGTGATGCAGTCTCCCTAGGAAGACTTCTTGTGTTCAGAAAGGGTTGGCAGGGGCACAGCTCTACATTTATTTTAATTTTTTTAAAGCATTATCATTTTCTCACCTGCCCTCCCCTGGTGGAAGGTGGCAGAGTGAAATACAGGTAATACGGCAAGAGGGCTGCAAGTGGGAAACTCAGGCATGTGCATCACCCAGAGTGAAATTTAACAGATAAAGAGGCTTCTGGGTCATGATAATCCCAAGGACAAGCAGGGGAAAGATGATAAAGGTGGATTTAGTGCTCCAATAACTGAATTTGACAGAGCTGGACCCCTTGGAACCAGGGACTCAAACCCAGCAAAGCATTTTTCAGGCCTTTGTTCCTCTTAAATAGATGAATTACCTTCCAGGTGCTCTTCCGTGCTGCAAAGGTTCAGAAAATACCCCAGCATTTCCCTTGATCAGGATGCCAGAGCCCGTTTTATGCTGTCACACTGTTCTGCTGTAGAAGCAAAAATAACTTGATTGGGATTACTGGCATATATAATTTCTGTTATTAAAATGTAATGAAGAACCATGAGGTATTTATAAAAACAGTCAGTCACTTTCTGCCCGAATGACTCACAGGACCATAAAAAGGTTGGAAGAATCAGAGAGACAGGATGTGCATGTGCATGTCCTTCATAGCAATGCTACCAAGAGAAATTAGCAGTCATTAATCATTTAGCCTGCAGACCTTTGAGGTCCTGCAGCAGACACCTTCCCTTTGTTTTTCCTTGTCTCTGCTGCTTTCTGTGATTGAATCTGGGAGATGATCTGAGCTTCTCAAAGCTCACTCAGGGATTTACCTGAACAGGTGAGGTGTTGCTGCATCCAGACTAGACACAACAGAAGGCTTATGCCAATCTTCCCACTTCAACCAGTGTTAAAATACTTGTCCATCAAAAATAGACAGATCAAATTCCTCCTGTAATTACCATAACTGGGCTAAATTCCTGCAGTGCTGACTTTCTTCAGCCAACGCCCGGAGTCCCAATTCCTCCCCCCTCTGTTCTTTGCACTAATCAGTCATTATGCTTGCTTTCATAATACAGGATAAATATTATAGTATTAATGTAATCACAGTAGTAACAATTAGGGAGAGCATGAGCAAATACTGCTTGGTGATACTTGCCAGCCTGAATCACCACAACCATCTCCACGACAGCGTGCAAGCAGGGACTTGATTTTGTGTGGTGAGGCTGTGCCCATGTAGAGCTGGATGTCTCCCTAAGGGAATATCCTTGTAGGACAGTCAATCCTTCCTCCCAGGCTGTGTGTCCTTCTCTGCAGGCAGGGAACGCAGTAGTATTGCGACAGTCTGAGGTAACACTTCATAAGCACGTCCCAAGCACGCCAGCTTTTGTTTTGTTTGTTTCTTCATGGCTTTGTGCAAACCAAATGGTTAAGGACAGGACTGCAGAAGGTCAGGGTTTCCCTCAGCTGCAGCATGTGTGTTACTGGCATAAATTGAACTGCTGAAGTCTTTTTGGCTGGCATCTCTTCTGTTTGCTCAAAATTTCCATTTTAAACGAAAGCTTTGCCTCAGCTGGGAGGTGAATCATTGATCTGAGGCAACAGGATCTCCAAAAGACCAAAGCAAAACTTCACACCCAGTTACATCCAGAGATGAGTGCTTTGGCTCTGGGATTCACAGCTTATTTCCAATACCCCAGCTTGTTTTCTTGGTGTGGTGGTTTGTTGGGTTTGGTTTTTTTTTTAAACAGCATAAACCAAAGAAATAAAAAATAAGAAGAAAAAAAAAATTGCCCAACATGAGATTAACAATATTTTACATGAATCCCACAGACAGTGGCCAGGAGTTAAGAACTACCCCAGGCACATGTATATGGCTAAGAGGAATAGCTTTTACTTGATTACACAAACTAAAACTGAAGCCCCTGGTATCTCAACAGCTGCCCAGGTGGGAGAGAACTCCCCAAGAAAAGGTAAAACCAAACATCAGCCACTCAACCAGCAGTGAGCTTCTCATTTTGCTCCTCAACCAGCAGTGAGCTTCTCATTTTGCTCCTCCCCGTGGAACACAGAGTAATAACTCCAGGGAGAAGAGAATACTCAACTAGGCAGACCCTGGGTTTCTCTTCTTAGAAGGGGGAGAAAGCAAGAGTGAACACCACTTCCAAAACGCTGTCTACCACCATCTAGTGGGAAACCCCACTTCAGGTCCCTTGATCTACATAAATTGATAGTTTATTTAAGGGACTTGCTTGCTGCTTCCCCACTTCCATGTTATAAAGATGTAGAATAAGCAAAATCAAATTAAAAATTGAAAAAAAAACCCCTTAAAATCTAAGAACTACTTCTGAAATTGAACATCATACTTCCTGGTCTGTCCTGTGAGCTAAAGCCACAGTTTTGTCATCTGCAAACTGGAGGTAATAAGACCCAGGAAGACTTTTATGAAGTTTAATTAGTGCAAAGTGCTCCTAATAGGAAATAAGGCTTTTAGGCCAAGGATCTCAGATGATCCAAGTACTCAAATTACCAAGGCTTCAGCCTGCAATCCAAGAGGCAGATGTACTGCTGTGCTTGCTGTATAGAAAGCTAAATAGCAGTGGTTGCAAAGTTACAGTTGCCTGAATTCCCATCATCAATCAAAAGGGGAGCAGGAGGGGGAAAAATGTGCATATCGTTGCAGAATTGTTGGAGCCCTGTTGTCTTATCAAGGTGATTTTACTCCTGGTAGCTTTTGGGGAGGGAAGACCTCCCTTCAACCTTTGTATTTGCAAAATATTTTGTAAATGGAGAGCAGATTCTGGCAGCAGCACAAGAGAAAACCCAGAGCAGGTTCCTGTGCTGTGGGGCTGCTCAGACCACGTCAGCCACGGGGTGTGAATCTGAATGGTACCAGTGGATAGAGGGGAGGAAGAGGGATAAAAAAGCCCTTACAGGAACACTGACTCAGCTTGTTTTGGGCAAGAAGCTGATTTTCTTTGATGCTGTTCTGTCTGGTAGCTCAGGAGCTGGACCAGATAGAGATGTAGCTTGCTGAGTCAGGAGGGAGGGCTGGGCTTGGCAGAGGGAGGAGGAGAGAGGCTTGGTCACCGCCTCTCAGGGTTGGGTCCCAGTCCTGTTTTCACAGCACAGCCCCTGGAACTAGCCAAGGGAGAGTCCTTACATCCTGGGAAGAGAGGCAGCAGGAGGGGGCCAGGACAGCAAGACACATTTATCCTCTCCCTCTTTTCCTGCCAGGTTCTGGTTGCCAATACTGCTGGATGGCTGGAGCCACAGCCCCAGGTTCTGAGATGTCCTGGCAGCAGCAAAGGCACCCTAAGAGCCCGTGTCTGACAGCTCCTGACATTCTTGCCTTGTGGTGCACATTCACAGGGGTGTTTTGCTTGCAGCTACCCATCAGATGGAGCTGATGTCACCTGCAGAGATGTCTCCAAGCAGGACACAAGCCGGGGTGTGCCACCTCATATTGACTTCACATGTGGCTGTTCCAAGCTGGGGAAAGAACAGCAGCTTCTGATGGGTACAGGCAGGACCACAGCAACTTCCTTCTGCTTCAGCTCCTCCCAGAAGGGTGCAGACACGGTGCACAAAGTCATTTCAAAGCTCAGCATTTTGCAGCACAGGATAAGACAGGTTTTCCTGAGCCCCCTGTGCTGGGAGTTGGAATGCAGGTCCTTCCCTGCTCACAGCACAGGCAGCAGCACCCTCCTGGCTGCTTCCTCACAGCTCAGCAGACAGGCAATAGCAGTGAGGATCCTTGTTTTCACAGAATCACCAGGTTGGTAAAGACCTTTGATGATCATCAAGTCCAACCAATCCCATCCTAAGCTGAACCAGATCCCTGAGCACCTCATCCACCCTTTTTTTGAACACATCCAGGGTTGGTGACTCAAACACCTCCCTGGGCAGCCTGTGCCACAGCCCCACAGCTCTGCCAGGGAAGAACTTTGCCCTCCCATCTGCTCTGCCCCTGCCCTGGGGCAGCTTGAGCCCACTGCCCCTTGTCCCATCTCCTGTCCCCTGGCTGAAGAGACCATCCCCCACCTCTCTGCACCCTCCTGGCAGGGCAGGGGAGGTGGGGAGAAGGTCTCCCCTCAGCCTCCTCTTCTCCAGGCTGAACACCCCCAGCTCCCTCAGCTGCTCCTCAGAGGATTTGCCCTCCAGCCCCTTCCCCAGCCTGGTTGCCCTTCTCTGGACTCGCTCCAGGACCTCCATGTCCTTCTGATGGTGAGGAGCCCAGAACTGGACCCAGTACCTTTACAAACACATTTTCAACCTTGCATGGCTTGAACCCACTCTCAAGCAGTGCTGCAACAACTGCCACAGCCTGTGCAGAGAGAGGATGGTCTTGGATGGTGTCCTTACTCCTGTCCACTCTCTCCCCATGACTCACTTCATTCCCCAGGTGAACTTAAGAGTAACACCACCACACAGTGGTGTCAGGAGTGACAGGAAAACAAGGATTCCTGCAGAACTGACCTCTTCTAGCAAGAGGATAAAGACAAACAAACAAGACAGTGGTGCTGAGGCACAAGGCAAAGCCTGAAATAGGCAGCACCACCACAGCCCTCTACAGAGCTGCTGCTGCTGAAATCCAACCAGCCCAACCACACCAGGAGTCTTCATTCACACACAGTCACCAGGTTGGAAAAGACCTTTAAGATCATCAAGTCCAACCGTTCCCATCCTGTGCTAAAGGAACAGCTCTGAGGTAGGAGGGAGAACAGGGCCCAGACTGAAGCTTGACACACACACTGGGAGCTGGGAACTGGGGGGATACTGTTCAGTTCATTCTTTCCCTGGCAGCTGAAGCACTGCTTGTCACAGGAGTGCAAAGCAGGCAATTATAGCAAGCATGGGTGCCACCAGGCTGGACAGGCCCACTATTTATAGTTGTCTACCAACAGAGCTGTCCCCTCCTGCTGCTGCACACAGGTTGGGGTACAGGCCATGCCTGGAAGGGCTCACAGGCTCAATCAAAATAGGAAGAGGAAGGCATAGCAACCCCTGCTATGAGAAGAGCCAAGACTCAGAGATGAAAGGATGAAAAGGAAATCCAGGGCAGAGCCTGGAACAGTAACTCCAACTTCTCCCCTTGCAAATTGCCCTTTATTTGGTTAACTCCTTCCCTGCCTGAAGTGTCACCTCCCTACTGCTCCTGACTCACTGCCAAACAGTGGGATGCAGTGCTTTCCCTAGAGCTGAGGGAGGAGCATGGATGCACTCCCTCCAGAGACCTGGGCCTGTGCCCATGGACAGAGCAGGAAGCACGGGGCCAGGACAGCATCCCAGTGCCCTGACCCTGCCCAGGGGATGACAAACTCCCAGGAGCAGAGCAGGCTGCTGGCTTTTCAAGCATTCAGTGCTTCAGCTGACTGTGGATGCAAGTCACAGAGCATCTCCTTTGTTTCACAGGGAGGATTAAACACAGGCTGGTTGTGAGTTGAACTTTGAAGTGGTCACCCCACAAAGAAACCTTTACAAACACATTTTTTTTTTTTATATTTGAAGTTGGAGACCATCCACTGGCCTATTTTTAACCCTACATTTAAACCAGCATCACAATCCTGGTTCTGTTCTCTGGCAATAAAAGGCAGAGAGGATTCACTTGACCTGCAGCATCAAATACAGAGAAAAAGGAGACATTTGTCTGGAAAAGAACCACCCAAAATAGCAGTGATGAAGTTGATGTGAACTCTTAGTGCTGCAGGACAGGAAAGATGAGCATGGGAGGAGCTGATAGGCTTTTTCTAATGATCTATGAATGAAAACAACTGCTAGGAAATGCTATTGTGATGCTAGTTAGCATTTGTGGGTTTAAGGACCTCAGATCTTTCCTTTCTACACTAATACACTACAGGCCTAAGAGTAAGAAGTAATCCTTGCTGAGGTGAGTTCTCAGTGTTCTTCAAATCATAGAATCCCAGCCTGGTCTGAGTTGGGAGGGACCCCAAGGATCACAGAGCTCCAACCCCCTGCCACAGGCAGGGCCACCAACCTCCAGGCCTGGAGCTACATAAGGTTGCCCAGGGCCCCATCCAACCTGGCCTTGAACACCCCCAGGGATGGGGCACCCACCCCCTCTCTGGGCAGCCTGTTCCAGCCCCTCACCACTCTCTCTGCAAAGAACTTCCCCCTAGTCTCTCCTCTAACCCTTCCCTCCTCTAGCTTCACCCCATCCCCCTTGTCCTGCCAGTCTCTGCCCTGTAACAAGCTGATTCCCCTCCTGTTCCTCTGCTCCCTTCAGGGACTGGCAGGCTGCAGTGAGGTCCCCCCACAGCCTTCTCTTCTCCAGGCTGACCCAGCCCAGCTCCCTCAGCCTCTCTCCGTAGGGGAGCTGCTGCAGCCCTCTGAGCATCTCCTTGGCCCTTCAAAGACTCTTTCTAGAGCCACCTGATGCTCCTTTTGGCTCAGGAACAGATGATCTTGCATGAGGGAGCCCTCCCCTGGCAGCTGGGTTTGGGTGGATCGGTTGGACCACTCCCGTGGAACGGGATGCAGCACGGTGTGACCAGCAGGATGGAGAGCAATGGAAGAGCTGTATCCTACCTGACAGGGAGGGAGAGGAATTATTTGCCCTGGTAACAGCACATGGAAAAGCTCAGGGATTAAGATCCATTTGCAAATAGATTCCATTCCTTCTATTTTAACAGCCCTTCATGAGGTTTTGCAACATCCTAAACCAGACAGTTATTACTATGTTCACTTGCTGCCTTCCCCCCTCCTTCAAGCTGGGGAAAGAAACCAGTAGACCTGAGTGCAGATGTTTTAACTTCCCATTATCACATCAGCAAGCCCATGTGTACCCTGCTATTCCCACTGCCAAGGAAGGAAAGGTTAAAACCTTGCATGACAGGTTAACAGCATGATTTGCAGCAACAGTTTCAATAAGTGGTTGCAGGCACAAAAGACTTGCAGGCAGCTAATCCTCTAAAGACTTAAGGGCTAGTTACTACTTCAGTCCAAGTAAATATTTCAAAATCAAATTAATTAGTGCTGACTAGTGGGGTTTTCTCTCCTTCATTTTAACAGCCCAGGCTGGGATGGCAATTCTTCCATGGAAGTTAGGCTTTCAATGCCAAACCTGGAGCATTTGAGTCCTCTCAAGGAAGATTTTCTTCCTTACTGGGATTGCAGGACTGGAAAGGCTCACTGTGAGTGCCACAAGCTTGTGTTCCTCTGAGAGGCAAGCTCCTTGGGCTGCTCCAGGGGTGGAGGCTCAGTGTCCATCAGAAGCACAGCACAGAGGAAGGAAGCCTTCACTTCCCAATTCTCATCTCAAGCTCTGTCCCCACAGGCCACAACAAAGACCTCCTAATCACTGCCTCACTTCCAATGAAAAGAAGTCTCCTACCCCTCCCTAGACACATGTGGAAGCACTGAAAGGAAGGCCCCAGGGTAACACAGACCTAACTGAAGCCTGCCTGAGCCTGGAAAAGCAAACCAGTCACTGAAATGCTTTGGAATCAATCACTTCTCATTCACAATTAAGCTTTTTGTTTTTCCCCTAGAGACTTTTTTCCCCCCTTGAATCATAGACTCATAGACTGGCATGGGTTGGGAGGGACCCCAAGGATCCACCCAATACTGGGTGTTATTAGTTGTAGTAAGTAGTAATAAATCACTTTTCTTTCCTCAGCTCTGGAGAACATGAGATGAGCCAGGGCTGATGTGACACAGCACAGAGGGAAAGAACATGGAGAGCTGTGGCCTTCAGGGCTGGAAGGGGAGATCCTGAGGTCAGTTATTCCTCAGGCTGTGACACCAGGGCACACACAAACCAATGCAGTCAAACAGGGGATGTAGGTTAGAAAGATCTTGGCTCAGGCTTTGGGTTTAATCTGCTACATGGGGGGAGGACAAAAGGCAATTTTAAAAGCACTCTCAGAGCAGGGTGCTCCTCCAGCACTGATCTCATCTCAGCATCCCTCCATGGGCCTGCTCTGCACCAAGTGACACCTGTCCCTCTCCCCTGCAGAGGGTTCCAGTCCATGTGAGGCACACAGGACAATCCTGGAGCACCAGCACCAGCCTGCAGCTGGTCTCAGATGCTGCACAGTGAGAGGAACAGGGTGTTTGGGCCCTGACATGGAGCAATTACAAGTCTGGGCCTCTCTGCACAGCCTGTGAGGTTCAAAAAGCCAATCCTGACCTTCTGGAGAGGCACCCAGGGCACTCTGGGTTGCTGCACCACAGAGGACAAATCCCAGGTTCCCTGCTCAAAGCCAGCCAGGGGTTGGGAAGAGCAGATGGAGCTGTTCCAAAGCTGCTGGCTCAGCAAAGCCTAATGCTGATTGAGTGGCTACATTACCAACTGGGAGCAGGAGGCAACAGCAGATTCAGCTAAAGCCTTAATCTAGTTGCCCACAACAGTTTTTACTGCACACTGAGATCTGTGAACACAAGAATATGACAAGCTGAAGCTCTGTACATGGAATACAGTGAACTTTATTCATACTAAATACACTGGCTTGCATCACCACTTGTCATCTACTTGTTCCTCAGGACACCAAGTTCCTTCCCACTTCAGGACACAGACAGTTTTTGCTTTACATAAACTCAGCTACCACTCTGCTTCCCCAAATAACTTCTCACTGAAGCTGGCAAAACAATACAAATGGGGTTTATTCCAGAAGAACTATACAGAGATTTGGGTTTTTACTGGTCTAGGGGGTTATGCACAAGGATAAAATGATGCTAAATACACATGCAGACAGCTGGAATCCAATAGTCTCCAATACCCACAGGGGTGAAACCCAGCATTTTTGGTACTGAGACACTGGAGTCCTGGTCCAGATTCCAATCCTTCTCCCTGCATCCATTCAGTTTGTTAAAAATAAGTGAAATCCAAACCCACTCCTTTTAAAGGAGAAGCAGAGTTTGCCAAAAGGAACAGTGGTGTGGGAAATGGCTTGCTGCTGCTGAGTGTGTCTGCTGAGTAAAGCAGCCCAGTCAGTGTGACAAGAGGAGTTTGTGTGGCAAGTTACTCCCTCTAAATTATTCCATGTAAGTGCAGTGCTCCCCCTGCCTCACCTCCTCTACTCCAGACAAGCACAGGACAAGCAGAGTGGAAGCAAGAGTTTAACCACAGTGTCTGTCTGCAAAGGTAAACCCAACAATAAAATCCACAATCCCACTGAAAATGACAACAAAACTCTATAAAACAGCTGGAAAAAACAACCCCAAATCTCTTTGCTGCTGCAACTGGCTCATCTATTTTAGGAAAATGGCTAGAATTGCCTTGGCCCAGAAGAATTTCTTACAAGTAACCAGCATTATGCAACCAAAAGAGGAAAAATACAATAGATCACATGTGCTTCCCACCTAGTGTTGCAATCCTTTTGGTCCATCCCATGTTCAAGCACCCACTCCCCCAACTTAAAACCCATGAAAACACCTCAAAACCCAGGAAACTGGCAGCTCATGACCAATATACTTCACCTACAAGCTTACAGTTCTCCCCAATATCCAAGGTAACACACAGCTCTTACCACAAAGCCTAATTCTAATGCAATTAAATACATCCTTCAATCATCAAAGTCTGGAATATCATCATAGGAGTAGCCCCTGTAGCCTTTGGAAGCGTAGTAGGCGATGCGCAGGTGGTAGAAGCCTGGGAGGAACACCAGGATCCCAATGATGAGCACAGGGATGGCACGGTCTGTTCCCTGCAGCAGAGAGGAGAGACATGCAAGAGCAGTAAGGGATATCCATCAGCAGGGCCTTTCCTTCCTCTCAAGTCTCACCTCCCCAATTATTCATCCCCAAGGAGTGGCTAAAGCAGGGAAAAACTAAACCAGAGGTACCTCTGGTTGAGTTCTGAAAGTCCTCTCCCTGGTTTGACAGCTCCTGGCTGCAGGGAACCCTCAACTGGGTATCTTTGGATGAGGGGTGGCTCCTCCTAACAGTCACTGTGGTACAAAACCACGGGGCTGGGTGCAGAGTGCTGGGCCCAAAGTGAGCTCTCCTATCTGTGCCTGGACTGCTTCTGATACAGCCCAAACGCTGCTGGTTCCACCACGATAAGCAGCAGCTGCCAGCTGTAAGGCAAGTCACAGCATCACAGGGTCACCAGGTTGGAAAAGCCCTTTGAAGATCATCAAGTCCAACCCATCCCATCCTAAGCTGAACCAGATCCCTGAGCACCTCATCTCCCCTCTGTTAAACACCCCCAGGGGGTGACTCAGCCCCTCCCTGGGCAGCCTGTGCCACAGCCCCACAGCTCTGCCAGGGAAGAACTTTGCCCTCCCATCTGCTCTGCCCCTGCCCTGGGGCAGCTTGAGCCCACTGCCCCTTGTCCCATCTCCTGTCCCCTGGCTGAAGAGACCATCCCCCACCTCTCTGCACCCTCCTGGCAGGGCAGGGGAGGTGGGGAGAAGGTCTCCCCTCAGCCTCCTCTTCTCCAGGCTGAACACCCCCAGCTCCCTCAGCTGCTCCTCAGAGGATTTGCCCTCCAGCCCCTTCCCCAGCCTGGTTGCCCTTCTTTGGACTCGCTCCAGCACCTCCATGTCCTTCTGATGGTGAGGAGCCCAGAACTGGACCCAGCACTCGAGCTGCAGCCTCCCCAGTGCCCAGCCCAGGGGCACAATCCCCTCCCCAGGCCTACTGGCCACACTGTGTCTGACACAAGCCAGGATGCCCTTGGCCTTCCTGGCCCCCTGGGCACACTGCTGGCTCATGGTCAGCCTGCAGCCACCCAACACCCCCAGGTCCTTCTCTGCCTGACAGCTCTCCAGCCAGGCTCCCCCAGCCTGTAGCTCTGCAGGGGGTTGTTCTGTCCCATGTGCAGCACTCTGCCCATGCTAACTCTGCCCTTGAGCACTCAGCTCAAGGTAAAAGAAGCCCCAGAGAAACAGCAAGTCTGGTATGAGCAGCAGATCCCCTCTCAGTGGATCATAAGCACAAGAGAAAAGTGGTGCTGTGTCCTGTACAGGGCCTGGTTGTCTCCTGGGGAACATCACCTGGTAACTTCTGCACAGGAGTGATGATCCCAGCGTGGAGTTTTTCCAAGACAGGAAACTGATCCCTGCAGGGATGGAGTGTTAAAGAGAAACTGTACCCTAGGGAAGATAGAGGAACTCAGCCCTCCCTGGCAGATCTCCAATCCAGCTATGAACCTGCTCCAGACCTGCTAACTGAAGAGAGGGGGTTCTGCTGGCAGAGTAACAGGGCTGGTGGCAAACCCCAGCCAGGCACAGAGGGGATTTACTTACTCACAGGCCTTTTGCTCTGAATTTCTATACATTGGACACAAGTGGTCACAGCAGCCTAAGGGGCAAGCAATGCAGAGCTCCTAACAGCACTGAAGCACTTACACCTTTGCTAATGTATCCAGCCAGGAGAAGGGCTCCAATGACAATGAGGAAGGTCCCGATCATGAAGAGCACCACAGCCAGTGCAATTGCCTTGTAGGGGATTTTTGGGGGGCTCTTCTTGAACTGCAGGGAGAAAAGGAAGTATTACACAGCTTCACTTGGCAGAGATTCCCTCACACTGTGGCAGAGATGCTGATCCCACAGCTAGCAGAGATGATGTGGGACTAACTGCTGCAGCAGCTCTGCCCATGGACACCCTGGTTGAGCCAGTGTTTACACTCACTGCTTCCAGACCCACTCTGCTTTTCACTTCCCTCCCAAGAAATCCATCTGCCCTATTAAAACAAGCAATCTTGCTTCTGGTTGAGCTCTACAGACTTTCTGGAGGAGAAGAGCTCACACAGTGGCTTTGTACCTTTGAGCTGAGGCTGCTCTACCAGAGGTGGATGAAAAAGCAGCCTCCCTCACCAAGGAAAGCAATAGCAGCCTTTCCTAGCAGTGTGCAGTCAGAGCAGCAGCAGCAAAAGGTTTTCTCCCCTCCCCTCTTTTTACCTGCAGGTCAATATAGCCATCATCAGTGCTGGAGAGCTTGGAATATTTGACTTTGCTACTGGGAATACCAGCAGTCAGGTTAGTGCGTGACGACATCATTACAGGGAAGCCTCAGAGACAGCTAGAACCTGGAAAACAGAGAGGAGAGCCCAAAAACACACAGCAAGCTGGATGATGGAGTCAGACACACACTGTGAGTTTAAGAGGAAGGCAAGTGTCAAGCCTGTACTACTCTTTTTCATCAGTTAAATATTTTCAAACAAACCTTTGCATTGAAGCCCAGAACACAACCCCATGACCACAGCTGCACCAGGGTTTGCCAGTATTTGAAAGCAAAGACAAGCTAAGGTAGAACTTAAAACCAGAGAGAAATTCCAGTCTAATATACAATGTATAAATCAGCTCTCATTGAGCAAGATCTCACTTCCAGCAGGAAGATGTCTGAGGTCCAGCTATTTCTGGACAGGGACTCTTACACATGAACCCAAACCAGAACTAAACAAAGCAGCTTTTCAACCAGCTGGATATTTTGCAATAGAGCCATTTTGGAGAAAAATAAAATATCAAACCCATCAAACCCCAAACCAAGCCACCCACTGTAACCCAGAGTGAAACACAGACATCATCCCCCAGGCAGCTCGAGTCGTGACTCAGAGGGAGCATGCCATGGGGATGGAGTGGTTGGTTGATGAGGTAACTGAGAAACCAGCAAGGAGCTGAAAGCATAGGTCACTGGTCTGCAGGGCTGTGAGGGAGGTGGCATGCAGGGCAGAGCTGTATTTAGTTAGGCCAGAGCCATACCCTGCAATTCCACCGTGCCACAGAGCCAAGCCTGAGGGTTTGCTGCCAGGGAGAGGGGCAGAGCTGGGCTGGTTCTGTGCCTCAGTGCCCAGGTTCTCAGGAGCTGAGGCTGGGTCCAGCCTAGCAGCACATCCCTACCTGGGTGCAGACACATCTAATAGGGCCTCACAGCTCCTCTGAGCAGGACCTGAGTGTTGGGGGGGGTGTCTCTGCTCACCCACAGCCTTGAACCTGCACTGCAGCCCTGGGCTACGATGCCCTGAAGTCAAGGAGAAAATTGGCTTCCCCAAACTTCCAACTGGAGTAGCTTTGTTTGCTGAGGAAGAATGGAAAGGAGGAAACAGAGCACACAGCCCAAAGAATGGAGAGGGGAAAACAGAGCACACAGCCCAAAGAATGGAGAGGGGAAAACAGAGCACACAGCCCAAAGAATGGAAAAGGGAAAACAGAGCACACAGCCCAACTATCCCAACAGGAAGGGACAAAGATGCTGTTTCTCTAACACTGCTTAGCATCCAAGGTAACAGCATCACCCCAAAATATTGAGATGAAATCCTTTGTCTCCCTCTTGCTGACAGCTGGCACATTCCCCATCATCAGGTTTGTTCCTCCTACAGTAAATGTGGCTTTTATAAAAACCCCGACATCCTCTGATCTCACACTCACACACAACCCCAGTTGTACCATTAACTTGACCTTACTGGAGCAAAAAGCCAAGCACAGAGCAAACATCCCTGGCCCCATCGATAAAGGAAGCATCACCCACCGATGGGGTGGAAACACACCCTCAGCTCCTCACATACCCACGTTCTCAGGGTCACAAACACCCCCCCAAGACTCCCACATGCTGGGTGGGGGGTAGGTGTGCAGGAGGGGAAGAAGCCAGAAGAAATCAGCACATCTGAAACGTGGTGGATTCCCTGACTGCCCTGTTTCAGCCTCAGGCACCACAACAACTCTTCCTTCCT
Source organism: Zapornia atra (assembly GCA_013400835.1). Lineage (NCBI taxonomy): Eukaryota > Metazoa > Chordata > Aves > Gruiformes > Rallidae > Zapornia > Zapornia atra. Next base: position 6,115 of record VZTU01014202.1, on the reverse strand, counting down.
GTCCCATTATTTACCAGGCTGTTCCCAGTAGCTTCCCAGGAATGATTGCCAATTCACACTGGCAAAAGCTGCCCTGTGCTTCCCATTACCTTCCTTCCCAACAGGAAAGCAGTTTATCAAGAAATGCCCAAAAAAACCCCACCCCCAAACACCCAGACATCACGTTTTAGGGCCAGGTTCAAGTTCACTACGCTTCCCTCTCCTCATGCTTGGTTCCAGATCATCAAGCAGCTCAGTGCTGTGCTCTTTAAGAAGCAAATAACTTGAGTTACAGGGGTGATTCAGTGTTTATGGGTGTTTAAACTCAGTCAGCCCCCACACCACCCAGGGACAGCTTCCAGGGCAGAGCGCAGGCTCACAAGAGGAACTTGCCAGTAAACACAAATGTCTCAATCTTGTTTAGCTCCTAAATAACAGCTAAATGTTTTCCTACCCTCCCTGCCCAGGGATAAGGAAGGAAGGAGAATGGAACTCCTTGTCTTTTCCAGCCTCACAGCTAACCCAGTAACGCACCCGCACCCCCCTCCACACACGAAATGGTGGCTCTGCTGCCAGGCAGGAAGCACCCAGCACACCCCAGAGCTCCCCCAAATCCTCACCCAGCCCCACACAGTTCCCAGACATTAATAAACACACCCAAAGAGAGAGTTACCTGCTACTTGTGCAGCTGGTCAAACCCATCTCTCCCGCTGCCGCTTCGCTTCTGCGCTGCCCCGCTCCCAGCACGACCCAGGAAGTTTATCCCCCATGACACCAGTTTCCTTCCAGGTCATGGTGGGGACTGGTGCTGGCTCAGCCCCGCTGCTCCTTGCAGCCTCATGCTGGGGATTAGCAGCTGGAATCACGGTGTCCTTGGGCAGGGGGATGTGACCCGTGGCCTGGTCACTCGGGCCTACGTCAGGCTCAGGGGCCTACGTCAGGCGCGAGCCGCCTGAGGCAATCCGCCTGAGGCAATCCGCCATTTCAGGGCGGCGCTTGCAGGGGGTTTATGGAGCAGGTCTGGACACATCACCCCTCCACAGAGCTTGGAGCAAAGCTCACAGGAAGATCCAGACACAGGGACACTGCCAGACACAGCCCAGCCCTACACCAGGGCCAGGAACAAGGCCAGGAACGTTATTTCTGGCTCCTGGAACAGCGTTAACCCATCCCAACAAACACAGCTGGGGATCTGCCCTCCTCCACCTGCTCCAAACAGGGCAGCAGGAGGAACTGCTGTGGTTTAAGTTAATAAAACACACACTGGCTTTAAAGCCTGAGAACCCCAATCTCCTTCAGGTGCAAAGAATTCTCCCTCCCCCTTTTTTTTCCTCCTGGTAAGAGAGTCTAAATAAAAACCTTGACAGCTTAGTTAAACAGGGAGAAACACACAGAGCATTATACTAACTCTCCCCAGGTTTTCTTTTTAAAGGGAACATCTGAAATTGGGAGTATTTGTATACAGCAACAGCAATAAACTGTTGGCTTTAGGGATTTATGCTGTCCTTAAGGATTTATCCTGTATACAAGAGCATAGACACTAATGTCAAAGGATGTTTCTTACAACATGAGGCTGCTCAGTGACATCATGACAGCCATAGAAATAAACAACTAAAGCAGTTGGCTTATTTTCACATGAATAAGTGTTGTGATCCCTAATGCAGGAGGTGGGACCAAGAATAATTTGCTACAATCACTAGCTCAGCTATATCATAGAATCCCAGGGGTGGGAAGGGGCCTGCAGAGCCCATGGGGTCCAACCCCCTGCCAAAGCAGGGTCCCTAGGACAGGGCACACAGGGCAGTGTCCAGACGGGGCTGGAATCTCTCCAGAGAAGGAGACTCCACACCCCCTGGGCAGCCTGGCCCAGGGCTCCCTCACCCTCACTGGGGAAAAGTTCTTCCCCAGGTTTCTGTGGAACTCCCTGTGCTCCAACTTGCAGCCATTGCCCCTTGTCCTGTCCCCACAGACACTGAGAAGGGGCTGCCCATTCCCCCTGCATCCCATCCTTCAGATAGTGATAGACATTAATAAGGTCCCCCCTGAGTCTGCTTCTCTCCAGGCTGAACAGCCCCAGCTCACCCAGCCTTTCCTCCCAGGGGAGATGCTCCAGGCCCTTCAGCATCTCTGTGTCCCTCCTCTGGGCTCTCTCCAGGAGATCCCTGTCTGTTTGATCCCAGGGAGCCCAGCACTGGACACAACACTCCAGGTGGGGCCTGCCCAGGGCAGAGCAGAGGGGGAGGATCCCCTCCTGTGACCTGCTGCCCACACTCCTCCTGATGCCCCCCAGGATCCCATTGTCTCTCTCAGCCCCCAGGGCACACTGCTGGCTCATGGCCACCTTGTCACCCCCCAGACCCCCAGGTCCTTCTCCACAGAGCTCCTCTCCAGCAGGTCATCCCCCAGCCTGTATGCACATCATTAAACACAGGATCCTTCCCTGTTTCACCATCACTCATCTTTGGTTCTTTGCTGAAGTATGTGTGTACTTGTGGGCACAACAACCAGCTGAGAAGCATCAGGTTTGGGGTGAAAAAAGCCACCTCGGGGTGTCTGAGGTATCCACTGCTCCTGTTCTGGGCAGGAACTGCCATTGCTGATGAACTTCAGGGCAGCTGAAGATCTCACTTTTGAGGTGTTTTCTGAAAGGTCCTGAGCTATCCAGCAAGGTGAGGCAGTTTGAGAACCAACAGGGTGTGTTCTGGAGCCAAATCTTTCCACACAGGCCAAAGCTTGGTTGAAAACTAAGTGGGGAGCTACCTGCAGCAGAGAGCCACTGGTGCTGCCATCTCTACTGGCACAGCAGTAGCTTTACCAGCAGCAGAGTCAAGGGCAGGGGTGTTAAGAAGCCCTGTCCCCCAGCTCCAAGCAGGGGAAGTGGCAATCACATCACTCTGACAAAGCAGAATGTGTTTCCCAGCACTGCCACCTTGTGACACTGTTCTGCTAAACCAGCCGGTTGCCCAGTTTCGGTGCTTTGCAAAGCAGCCAGCCTCCTGAAACACCAGCATCCCCCCTCCCAGTAAGGGCAACACACCACCCCCACCCCCTGGAAGGGCTACTTACCACAGCACGGACCAAGCCAACTGAATTGCTCTTCGGGGCTTCACTCAGGACTGAGCCAAGGGGCTCAGACTCCCAAGGCCAAGGAGTCCCAGCTACCTGGCAGCAATAGTCAGCTGAGGAAAGCCCAGCAGCTGCCTCATGTTTCACAAGATCAACCTTTTTTATCTTCATCAACACTAAATACAGACACAATCACAAACACCCTGGCTTGAGAGGGGCTGCTGGTGGCACAGGGGACTGCACCACACTTGTCAGAGGTGTGGGGGACAGGCAGTGATGAGCACAACATGCCTGAGGAGTAGCTCAGCATCCCTAAGCCAGAAACAGCAGAGCCCAAACCAAGGGGGGGGTCACTGAGGATCTCAGTCACTACACAGCTCGAGCCTACACACAGTCAAGACTCCAGAGAGCCAGTGACAGCTACAGGCAGCATTAAGCAAAACCTGTTTCACAAACTTCTTCTGCTTCAAGGAAACAGCACCATGGAGCCATTAATTAGCTCTTCACTGTAATCACACCCCTTTCAAGACAAACAAAGCACAAGCTGGGAACTCCTGCACAGAAACAGCAGGAGCTTGTCTGTACATCAGCACAGTTTGACAAAGCACTGACTCACCCATCAACATTTCAACAGGGTAAAACCCAGGAAACTATATTCTTTATTTCCAAGTTTCAGTTAGAATCCCAGTTTCAAAAGCAGAGGATCTAAGGGCAAACAAACAGATGGCAATCCTAGGCTATGGCAGCTCCCCTGGGGAACCTCCAGGAAACATCATCTTCACTCAGGTTAAATATTGCACCCCTTCTCTAATACAAGCTGAGAAGGAGTAAGATATTTTGCCTTAAGACAGAGTCTAAGATGTTCTGGGAAGGACAGGAACAGACTAAAGAAGATTTCCTATTTCCAATGACATCAGTAGAGCAAAAAAAGGAAGTTGAGAAAAATATTTACATAGTTATCTACACAACATGCCTAACAGTGTTCAGATGATGCTCCAATGCACTGTAACTGCAGCCACCACCCTCCTCTGGGTCAGGTGTCCCCTGAAAAAGCTGACCAGGGACCAGATCTCCCCCTTAGTCCTACTCCAGTTAAGAACCTTCTTGTTGATCTTCAATCTTTGGAGCCAGGTAGTATTTCAAGTGTCCCATGTCAGCAATCTTGTACTCCACAACTAGGAAAGAAGGAAAGAGTAAATAAAGAGTGTTCAAGAAGGTCCAGAAAATCAATTCAATCCTGAGCTCTTCACAGGAGTGCTCAGGCAGCACCATTCTCCAAGGGCATTGCCAGGGAGAGCTGCTGCTCCTACTCACCGAGCGGGACGTCTGCGGACATGCTGAGCGTTACTGTGGGGGACAGGGGAGTGGCTTTGGTAAAGAAGTTCAGGTACCTCAGAGCAAAGGTCAACTGGACTGGCTCATTCATCTCTATTGTAACCTAGAAAACCAGAGAATCATAGAATGGTCTGGGTTGGAAGGGACTCCAAGGATCACAGAGCTCCAACCCCCTGCCACCGGCAGGGCGC
>VZTU01014200.1:20297-36023 GCA_013400835.1 Zapornia atra | reverse complement strand
CTTGTCTCTTCTGGCCCATGTACTTGTAAAATCCCTTCTCGTTGTTTTTAACATCCCTTGACAAGTTCAGTTCTATCTGTACCTTGGCTTTCCTGATCCCATCTCTGCAATTCCAAACAGCATCCCTGTGTTCTTTCCAGGCTACACACCCTTGTTTCCAGAGCTTGTACTTGCCTTTCTTTTCCCTCAGTTTGACTAGCAGATACTTGCCTAGCCATGCCGGTTTCCTGCCCCTCTTGCCCACTTTCTTATTCAGAGGAACAGTGAGCCCTTGAGCTCTCAGAAAGGCATCCTTAAAGAATAGCACACTATCCTCAACATTTCAGTCTCTAAGGACCACCTCCCAGGAGATCTTGGCCAACAATTCCTTAAACAGCCTAAAGTTTGCTCTCCGGGTCCTGATCCCATTCTTTGCTAGGCCCACATTCCTTAAGATCACAAACTCAACTAGGGCATGGTCGCTGCAGCCCTGGCTGTCTCCAATCTTAACACCTTTAATGATCTCCCCCATGTTGGTGAGCACCAGGTCTTAATCCCTTAATCCCTCCAGGGATGGGTCTTCCACAATCTCTCTGGGAAACCTGTTCCAATACCTCACTACCCTCACAGTAAAGAATCTCTTCATAATGTCTCAGCTAAACCTACCCTCTTTCAGCTGGAAGTCATTGCCCCATGTCCTATCACTATATTCCCTGAACAGTCCCTCTCTCACTTTCCTATAGGACCCCTTGAAGTATTGATACTCCGTCATTAGGTTACCCAGAGCCTTCTCTTCCCCAGGTTGAACAAGCACAATTGTCTCAGCCTGTCTTCATTGGAGTGGTGCTCCATCCCCTTGATCATCTTCATGGCCCTTCTCTGGATTTGATCCAACAGTTCTACCTCTTTCCTGTACTGGGGACCCCAGAGCTGGATGCAGATAACCTCAGTGTCCTCAGTGTGTTTTGATACTATGCGCATTGCTGCTGCTGCTGAATTGTCTCTAATTATCCCACCAAATTTTCATCAATGTAGATTTATTGAGTTGAAAATTTCAGTGAATTAAATGATGAGTATAGTAGTATACTACAGCAATTATTTAGCATAACATATATGTGGTTGATTACAGTCAGTAAACCAATTTTCCCTCTTATTTTAGCTTTTAAACTGGTTAGCTGCATTAATTATAGGTAGTTTATTTTTGCATAAAAACTGATGTGAAGTCTCATTCATTTTACCTAAAAGTGGGATGAGATGAAACTTTAGAGAGGAAAAATCAATGTTTTATTCTCATGGTGATTCATTCAAAAAGGCCATCTGGCAACATTTTCCCTGATGTTATCTATCAGACATTTAGAGCTGGTATTTCTAAACTTGCCCTCCCAGTTACAGCCACAAAATATGCACACAAAAGCACCCCTGCATGCTAGAACATAATTGTGCTCACAGCACACAAATTTAAGTATTCAAAATGGCATAAAAATATAACAATGCATTATAAGCAAAGGACTGAAGTAGAACAGGAAAGAAGTGAAAAAATTAAAGAAATGAAAAATGGATAGGTTGTATATATAGTGTGCATTTCTTAATAATAATTTCTTAGTTTTCTTAATAACAAATATAATCAACTCCTCAATATAAGCTTTCTGAGATAAGAAAGAGGCATTTTTTATCTACAGGTGCCTGGCACAAGAGGTAGTTCAGGACCTCTTTCTGACAGAGTGCACATAACAATGAAGCAGATTATTTTTTTAAAATGCATTGGAAAAGTGGTGTAAAAAGAATAAGTGTTTAGACTAAGGTTGACAACAATATTTGCTTTCACCATGCAGTTGCAGGTCAGGAGAGTAAAGGTGATTCTTCTTGAAAGACTGGTATTAGATGAGAAGCCACTCCATCTGTGTAGTACTTCCAGATACAGTGCTCTAAGCTCTGGGGTGCAAACCATTTGAACCATTGCTACTCCCACATCTGTTGTTCTGGAGGACCAGAACTTGATGTTCAAGAAGATACTCTGAGATTGTTAAAGGCAGGCATTTACAGAAAAAGTCTTTTTACTTAGTATTTCCTTTTTGATATTTTTTTGTTTAATTTTGCATATGAAGATTTGTTTCATCATTTCTGTCCTACCTATTATTGTCCTCTCTTGCGATTTTTTCAAAACAAGTTGTTGTGACAGGGCCTGCTGAAAGACATCTTTCATTGGCATCTGAACTCACTGAAGATTAATTTTTGCTGAAATGTTCTTTGATCAAGCTCTTGCCTGCACAGACCTCTCCTTAACTCATACTGCAGTGGTATTAAGGAGAAATTTTCCACTCTGCCTTCACAGATAGGAAGAGAAAGATGGCCCTATGATTCTTTCCTCCCCTTGCATCTTTCCCATCCCACCCCCAATACTCTTTCAGAGCTTTCCCTCACTGACAGTGCAAGATAACCCAGCAGTTGGCCTTCATTTTGCTGGTTCTCCTCAGGGGTGATGTTCTATGTGCTTTGCAAAAATCGGATGACACAGATAATAGGACATATGAGCCCTTCCGGGAATGTGCAGGCAGGAGAGTTTCCTCCAGCTAAAACACAGTAAAATTTAACATGCAACAAACTGGATACATTAATCTTCAAATACTGTTTACCAGAGAGTCTAAAATCTCCTGCACCTAATCCAGTGCATGTCCTACAATTGAACCACAGGTTAAGTCTACTAATCCCTTCATTACGTATTTGTATATTGGAGGCTCCAATCAGTCTTGCCTCTGTTTGTTAAAATAATAATGTGTTGGCTGCCTAATAAACTGGAGCTAGCTATGTTTAGATAGCAATTTTACATAAGTAAGCATTTTTCCATTTGTAATCCATCAAGTTCAGTGTATAACCTAATCATATTGCAGATCTTACATTGTTCATTACCAAAATTCTCAAGTTTTCATCCTCAAAGTAGGTTCTTCTGAATACAAGTGCAATACATCTAAATGTACTGCCTGCTTTTAGAACTGCTAAGTTATTAAATCCTAGTGCAATTTACAGGTGATTGGCATCTTTGCTGATTGTTTTGTTAAAATAATACACATGTAGGCACCTTGTTCATTGCATGCATAACAACTGACTGCAGCCTCAAGGCTTAGAAGACTCCATTTTAATCATGGAGGAACTTCAGTCCCCAGCAACTTTGTATGTTGTCTGTATCTAACAACACAGTTTAGTGGTATTCTGTAAACAATACAGACACATACCAGTGGTGGGCCTGCTTTCAGATACATGACTGTTGTAATAAGGGTATCATGCCAACTAGATTTTTTCTAGCTGACAGATTTCAATCTTCTTCAATTTTCTTCAATTTTATTCTTTGAAAACTCTTTAGAAAATTATAATTTTGAAGTTACTGAAAGTGCTTCTCTTTGTGTGCTGGAGTTTTCATAGTAACAGTAAAAATGTACATACACAACCACAAAATAACTGAATGAAGAAAAAAAAAATTAAAAGCTTGAGAATGCTCCTTGAGGTTTCAAGCTTAGCAACTTTTTTTTTTTTTTTTAAAAATCTTATTCTATTCCTGGTATCATATTCCCTGTATAGTGATGAAGTATTAGAACTGTAAGAGAACTCGATGCTCTTACATGCAGGAAAATGACAGATGTTTTACAGATCCTTTATCTGAATTAAGTTCATATGTTTATGTAAATGCTGAGGTAGTAATAACTTCAGCTTGGACTTGGCATATCATCCATCTTTTTCTCTCTCCCCTTTACGAACCTGACTTCATTAAGGATGACATTTCCATGCACTAATATAAACACATGCAAAATCACTAGGGTAACTGTAAGGGAAAAAGGAACTGCTGGTGTAAAACAGCCTTTACATCGAGTGTGCAAACTCAGAGACTAGAAGGCTTCAGAATCAATAACCTGTTTTGTACCCAGAAGCGGTTTAATGTCTTCTGCCCAATGAAGAGCAAGTACTAGAGCAAGGGAAAGGAAATGCTAACCTGTTTTAACCACCAGAAAAGAGAAAAATAAGGAATTTTGAAAAGCAGGAGGAAAAGGTAAAGGAAGAAGAAAAGCACATAATTTCTTGATTCTATGTGGAAAAAAGGAAGCAGTGACCCAGTCTGCAGTACTTTTCTGCAAAAGGAAATCCTCTGATGGTTTTTCCTATCATAATCTTCTTTATCTGGAGAGATATAAAAGCAAGATAAGCAAATTCCAAAATGTCACTCTAAAACCAATATACCAACTTCCAAAGAATGCTACAGAATATGCCTTTCTGTCAGCTGTAACCCACAAATGCTTGGCAGATTGCTTGAGCTGACATTTGGTGACTAAATGTGATAAATATATTAAGAAATAATAACCAGTAGAATGGGAACTCCCATTTAATTAACCATTTAACCAAGCTCAGCAGATAATCTAAAAGGAAAAGAAGTAGCTATGTGCTGAATAGCTAGAATCTTATGTCATTTACAGCATTAGTTTTTCCACAGAGCGTGCATCTTGTATGTTGTCTCCTGTATAGTGCCAAGCAAACTGCTGGCAATTTCACAAATAATAATAATATTAAGGTGAACTAAAGATTTTCAAAGATAAGCATTGGTCTCTGTAATAGACAAAGACCAGGCTGGTAATCGATAAGAACAGAAGATTTAGTCCTCACAAGCCCATTTAGTTTTGAATAAGAAATACACAGTAGTTTGACTTATAGAAAATGCAGGCAAATCAGTAGAATCAGCAGATCATTATTAGTGACTGTAACAGCAGATTTTTTTCTCAGGTTAGCAAGCAGAATAACTGTATTTTTGAATGAGTTGAATATGTAGTATGGAGAAGAAATTCTTTGTGCTTGATGACTTCTTATGAAAGAGTCAATACGTTAATTTAACCACAAGACTCAGTTTAGGGTATCTCTGCTGTATTGGCTAATAGTTCAATCACTAGCTTTAATAATTACTTTTGCTACAGTTAAATGCACAGTAATTTTAAACACGGTGCATATACAAATGTATCTCTATTGGAGAGCCGAGTCTGATTATATTTGACAATTCAGATATAATGCAATACTCAAATGCCACTGCTGGGATTTGGGTGTTTGTTTTTTTCATTTTTTAACTTTCAAAGGGATACTTTATGAGGCAGTGGATATAACCAGTTGTTTATTGGAGGAAACCAGACTGGATTAAGAACTCACAAAGTACCAGCTGCAAGTGTTATGGTGTCAGTCCTCTCTAGGTACACAGTTTCCCATGGGGACACAAACAAAATTCATTTCTGTAATAAAACTGCCTTTCCCCTTCACCTATCCTGCTCTCAGCCACCTCAATAGTGAAGAAAGAAGAAAAATAATGTGACAAGGAGGTAAAGAAGACTTTGAGAACTGCCCTAAGGAAAAGGAAACATTACCCATTAGGACAGGGCTCAGAAATAAGAGGAAAAAAATCATTATCCAAAAACCTGACAACGGTGCACAGGGAAGTGAAGTAAAATGGAGAAATGGGAATACATGCAAAGAACATGTATGTGTAGGAGGACTGCACTACTGATGTGTACAAACAGGGCACTGAAGGAAAAAAAATGCTCTTTTCCAAGTCATAGTAAATGTCTTGTTAAGCCTGCCTTTCTGTCTTAGAAGGCTGTAGGTCCCTCAAAAACTTGCCAAGGAAAAACAAAAAAAAATAGAATAAACAAACAAACCAAAAATACATTTATTATAGACAGTTTTCTACTTTCACAATGAGTTACAAAAACATAACAATGGAGAGATATGGTATAAAACCAATAAATGTGCTACATATTTTAAGGAAGCAACTTTCTAGTATTTGACCATCTTACTGAAGGAAACCAAAAAGGAGCTCCCTATGCAGCTCTGTTAGTATCCTCGTTTCTGCTATGGGACACAATAAAACCCACTGAGTTATTAAGCCAACTTATGGTTCCTTAGATGAATTACTGTCTTACTTCACCCACAAGACTCATCTCGGAGGATATATGCCTGGATCAGGCTTCATAGAAGAGCAGATAAAAAAGAGTGGCTTCACAAATCCAAAAGTTATAGCCATCATCCAGGATGTAGAAACTTCTTATCCCTCTACGTCAGACAGGGTGACAGGGTTAGGATTTGAGCACTGACCTCCCAAGTCCTAGGAGAAGGGCTGTGGGCTCTCAGCCAACTCAGAAAGATGTTCATGCCTTGAGAACCCACAGACAATACAAGAAAGATGTAGTACTGTTGGAGAGGGTCCAGAGGAGGGCCACAAAGATGATTAGAGGGCTGGAGCACCTCCCCTATGGAGAGAGGCTGAAGGAGCTGGGCTTGTTCAACCTAGAGAAGAGGAGGCTGCGGGGGGACCTCATTGCAGCCTTTCAGTACCTGAAGCGAGCATACAATCAAGAGGGAATCAACTTTTTAAAAGGGTAGACAATGGCAGGACAAGGGGGAATGGATTAAAGCTAAAGGAAAGAATGTTTAAATTGGATATTAGGGGGAAGATTTTTACAGAAAGAGTGGTGAGGTGCTGGAACAGGCTTCCCAGAGAGGTGGTGGATGCCCCATCCCTGGAGATGTTCAGTGCCAGGTTGGATGGGGCCCTGGGCAACCTTGTGTAGATCCAGGCCTGGAGGTTGGCGGCCCTGCCTCTGGCAGGCAGGTTGGAACTCTATGATCCTTGGTGTCCCTTCCAACCCAGACCATTCTATGAATCTATGATAAGAACCTACCTATATTTGATGGATATAAATTGCCTGACTACCTTTTTAACTTTCCCTCCTCCTTCAAGCTTCATTGCTGATTGTGTGTTTGATTCTGTTAAACCTACTTTTAGGCTACTTGATGTTCCTTTGATACTGTGTAGCTGTGGGATTTCCTACCTGTTATGTCCAACACAGGACAAATAATTCCCTTGGGCTTCATTGTACCTAAATTACCATTCAAAATTTAGTCCCATATTAACAGAACTATCCAGAAACTGAATATCAACAACAATTCCTCAATTGTTAAAGAAATGGGGGACATACTGGTGAAGCCACAGTGATATTGAATTTGAATTGGTATTGGTTAAGGAGGCTGAAGGGAGACCTTATCACTCTGTACAACTACCTTCAGGGAGGGTGTAGACAGGTGGGGGTCTGTCTCTTCTCTCAGGTAACAAGTGATAGGATGAGAGGAAAGGGTTTCAAATTGCACCAGGGGAGATTTATGTTAGATATCAGGAAGAATATCTTTGCTGAAATGCTAGTCAAGTACTGGAACAGGCTGCCCAGGGAAGTTGTGGAGTCACCATCCCTGGAGATATTTAAAAGGCATGTAGATGTTGTGCTTGAGGACATGGTCTAGACGTGGACTGGGCAGGGTTAAGCTGTGGTTGGATTCGATCTTGAAGGTCTCTTCCAACCCAGGAGACATCGATTGTATCCCTGATTCAAGCACTGACTCACACTCTAAACATAGTCAATTTACTTGTTCTGTTTCTTTTTCGGAAACAAAATGCAATCTTTGACTCATTTACCTTGCCTGAATGGACAGAAACACAGCAATACAAATAAGATGCTACTTGTAAATGCTAAGTCCTTTATTACAGAAATTTCCACTTCATTTCCTTCTTCTGTATTTTCTGACAACTAAAAACATTGAATTAAAAGCACTTTAAAGTTATTACACATGTCAATCTCTTCCAGCATTTACCAGCTGAGGATGTGATCCATAATGATCAGACTAGAATCAACTGGCCATATGCTCCAGTAATTGAATTTTTGGGTGGTAGAATGACAAGAGTGATAAGGTAATTTTTTTTTGCCTGTTTTCTCCTGTTTGCACAGAAGGCTCTAACTGCCATATGATTTAAAGCATTATTAAAGATTAGCATTTCTCTGAAAGAGAAATGAAAACAAAGCTGCAACATAAACTCCTCAGTTTCTGTGAGATGATGTATGCAGTAAATACACACTACGTGGTGGAATTTCCATACAATAATGTTTTAGTTGACCACACAAGTTTTTGGCTTTATGGCTCACAATAGTGGTGTTCTTCTGATTTAACTGAAGTTATACAAGGAAATGAGAATCTGGCCTAAGACAGAGTCAATGTCAATCTTTCCATGGACTTAGTTATATTAAACCTGTGTTTTTCAGGAAACCAGGTTAGATACTGAGAATATGCATAATCTTCACTGCTCAAAATATATACAGGACTGAACTAGTTTATCTTGTTTGTACAATACTTTTCGGCAAATCTCCAGGAAAAAAAAGGTGAAGCTACCTACCCCATATTTTATTGACATTTTCTCTGTTTGATTTTTCCCTCTTATATTATATGCTGTGTGTGAGTGTTTGCTTGTTCCCTCTCTTCCATGCATCACTTTTCTTCCTCCCTTTCCAGAACTAGATATTCTGAGAATAATGATCCACATTGGTATGGCTGGAATTCAGTGACTTCCATAAGTAGAGAGTCAAATGAATATATTCCAGCTCACCATTTATTATGTGGTTGGTGAAACATCACATTATATGTGATAAATTATTCAGGGGCATAAAAGTGGAAAATACCCACCCCACACACAAAAAGAAGTAGTGCTGGACTGAGAGACATAACCACTACCAGAAGGTATGCCCAAAGATTTTCTATCTCAAGAGAGATGATACTCTAAAGTCTTGCTAGTGTGGTTGTCTTAGCCCATCAGACTCTGAGAGATGATTCAGCTCTAACTGTGATAAATTTTGAAGTTGTTTCACATCATCTCCATGTTAGTTCTTTTTTTTTAACTTGTCCAGGATAAAATAAAATTTCCAGTCTCTCTCGCACACTCACACACACAAAAGTAGTTAAAAAAGCTTGCAGCTCAGCAGCCTTCAGAAACTTCTGCTCTTCTATGACCCTTTTAATCACTGATATCCAGTAAAATGGATTAGGAGGAAATAAAGCCTAAAAGAGCAGCAGCAAGTGACAGAGGGACAGAGTAATTTATGAATGTTGATCATTATCACTTTTCATGAAGTTTTGTGGCTTAAATAACTGCAAAGTAGTTTTGGTTCCTGAGAGCTGAAACATTTGAACACCTTGCAAGGTGATTTTTATTTTAAAACAGCCTACTCACCTATTGTATTATCCCTGATAATCTTACTGCCCTATTTATAGACTGACATAGAAATGTCGTCTCCATTGTTCAGCAGGTCTCAAAGGAACTGTGCTTCTCTTCTGCTGACATAAGTTTTGTCTAAACTAAAACTGTAATATATGCTATTATAAAATAGGCTATATAAAAATATGCTAAACTTTATGAAGCACCTTGAGGAAAAGAAGATACTTAGTGGCATATGCTTTCTATTAGCTCAATTTTCCGTGGATTTTGAGGAGTTATTGTTACTAATATTTTACAAGACATCTAAATATAAGACCTTGTTGTTGTTGTCATTGTTGTGGGATTTTTTTCTTAAAAAGCCTTAAAAAAATAATTTTACTCTCAGGAGATTTGTTCACATTTTAAGATCTTCAGTATATCCCAGACTTTCACTTTTGAGGTAAAATAGCTCATTCCTCTGCTGTCACCAAGCACTGGAAATAAACTTCTTGTTAGTATGTCCAAAGGAGCATTGATTCCTATTGTGTCTGCAGAATGCTATAACCATCTTCTCAGATTTTGGCTTTTCCCTTGATTTATGGATTCCAACAGTCTTAATCCTGATGTGACCATCAAAGGAGAACATCATTCATGCATGTTGTTTGCCTTTAAAAATAATCTGAATGTACTGAGAGTTAGAAAAATGTCAATGTACGAGGACAAATAGCACCTTCCTCCTCCACAATTCTATTCCTGGGTTACTTGAGGACAAATCGGCTTATTTTCTTTCCACAGATATGTTTCCACATTTTTGAGCAAAAGCCAAGTGCTTAAATTCAATGCTTTTTTATCCCTAATCAAAAGGATGAACTTTTCATCTGATGGGCAAAATTCTGCCTTTACTTATGTCAGAAACCACTTTGCCTGTTGGCTTCTTCAGATCAGAGGAGTCTTTATTATAATAGTAATGATCTAAGAAAAGATAGATATGTACCATAAATTCCAGTTTGGAGGATAAAAATATACAGGAGATATATCTATAAATAACACACTGTTTTAACTCATGACAGTTCAGCTTGCCAACTAACTGAACAAACCAGCTTCATATCAAAGAAAGAATATGTTGAGAATTTGAAATATTGCACGGTTGTTTTTCTGTTATGACAAGCAAAAGTAATTCTCATGTTTATACTTACCAAATTTATATCACAACAATGTAGAAACATATTACTGGGTTTTTAATGCCTTTTTAAAATGAGGGAGATTTGAGGGTAAGAAGATACTTGCTACAGAAGATAATAGATGATCCCCTCCACAAAAATCAGCATGGACATAAAGGTTTTGTTAAAGAAGCAGAAGTTCCAAGTGCAAACCTATCCTCCCTGTTTCCCCTTCCACCACCACAAGAGGAGAAGGAGCTTTAGAAACGATTAAGTTACTCTTGGAACTAACATTACCATTTTAAGTAGTGGCTTTCTTGGAAGCCCAAAAAATACTATATGTCAAGTTATGCTGTTGCAAACTGCTGTGTTTTCAAGTAACAGAAGTACCTCTTATCCTGCTTCCAATCAACTTTCCACATTGACAGTCTACTGCCAAATTCCATATGGAATAGACATTGTAAAGCTAAAATTATCTTGTGGGTTCTGGATAGCAGTAAATGTGTTAGTGATTAAATACTTTACTAGTCTATTTAGCTGTGGAATTTTTTTTTTCATTTAAGGAGCTTGTAGTTAATTTAAATCCGTAACATATGCGCAAGTCCCTTAACCTCTCTGAATCTTAGCTTTTGATTTGTGACATAGGGATTAAAGTGCTTATGTACCAGCATTTATGTATTTAATTTGTCAAGTGTTAAAATACCAAAAGAATGAAAGTTATATGAGTGCCTAAGAGACAGAGATTGAATTTTAATACACACAGATATTGCTGGAGCTTTCACAGTAAGCTCTACTCTTCTTCCTTCCATCTATCATTTCACATGTGAATTGACAGTTGCAAATCAAAAATTATTTTCTTAAGTTATAAGAATTTACAGAGGAACAGAAGATGGTAGTGATATTACTTTTAAAGCTTGCTGAGTCCAAGACACATAATCCACAGTTCCCTGTATGCCAAGTCAGTTAATGTTGTTGTGCTTCTCAAAACATAGTGCTTCTAGACTTTATAGTAAAGAGCACTGTATTCTGAGTAACAGTGAGCTATAAAAGTGGCACTTTTCCTGACTGCTTCAGCAGCAAAACTGAAAAAACTTAGCTGTGAATTAAAGGAAAAAAAATATTCTGATCATGTTTTACTGTGTTTGAAAAAAATGCTTTGAGATATCTAAATTTTGTGCATATTTATTTCAAGTTAAAGTTGGGACAGTAATATTTCTAAGAAATTCTGTTGATCATGGACTTAAAATATACCTTTTGTCATACAGTATTTAGTAAAAATACAATCTGATTAGGGTGTAGTTTGAGCCAACAAAAATTAGCTTTGTTCAACCATGTAGAACATTCATAGTCATACTTTAGGTGGTTTATAACTTTGCTAATACAGAATTCAAGTAAGGATTGGTCATTTTAACTTGGCTAGTCTTTCCCAGAGCTACCAACTTTATCTTTCTCTATCTATCTTTTCCCCAAACAAAACCCAAACCAATTTTTATGCCTAATTGGGACCACTTTTGCGGCCCAATATGTCAATGACAGCTTGAGAAAAACTGAATGTGTTTCATGACTGCAGGGTCACTTCTGGTTAAGACAGACTGTGACTCAGCTAGAGTCTTGTAGCTGGGACAGTTATTATGAAGGGAGGAAAGGGCATAAATAGAGGCAGGCAAAGGAGAGATGAGGAACACCCTGCAGATGAGGATCTGAAGAGGTGTTCACTACAGAGTTACTGGGTCTCCAGAGAAAAGATTTAAGACACATGGAGAATGAAGCTGGAGTGTCATCTATTTAACTGAACCCAAGAAGGTTGGTGATAAACATGCCAAATTTTGCCTTTTTCTATGGAGGTATTTAGGTACTTTCCTAGGTATAAGTTTATATTTTTATCAGCAGTAGCCCTCTTTATAGCAAATAAATGGGCCTTTCCCTCCAACTTTCCCTCAGTACCTTTCAACCTGTCAAGGGGACCTTGATCTTTACCTAATTCTCTTTAATTTACAGGATCTAGATGGCTCCCTGTGCCTATAACACAGCCTAAATCTCCAAATCATCACCTATCTCTGATACAGCCACAGCTGCAAGCTACCATTCTCATAGCTGAAGTCATGCTTTGCAAATGAAAAATTTGGAGCAGATGGTAATTGTTCTTTAGTTCAAATGACAAAGACCTTCATTTTGGGAACTAATTGACATGACTTATAGCCTCGTTGCTGTACAAATGTGGTCTGGATGATGGTAGAGATGTCTGCACCTATGGATGCATTATAGGAAATGTGATACATATTGGTGAGAGAGTTTTGGGATGGGACACATGAACCCAGCTGGTCACAGCAATGCTGGTTGGAGCACAGCGTTTTCTGTCCTGGAAGACTGCATGGGTCTTGATGAATATGCTCAGGCATTAACACTGAACACAAGCTATAGGCATAAATACACCCATGTACACAGTTGTCTAAGAAAAAAAACTGTAACGTTAAAAAATTTGAACAATGTGTGGATGTGAAAGCATATCTGATACATGGATACAACAGAGCAAAAGCCAGATGTCTTTGAAGTTTGTGTGTTTACTGAATTAATTCAGCAAGGGTGAGATGCTTGAGTTTCTTTGGATGCCCTAAAGCATGCATGATTAACAGAGACGTGTCAGGCTGCTATTTATTCTTGTGTGGGCTTTTTCCTCCAACAAAAAATATTTCCGCGAGGAAGAGGCTGGAGCATTTTTAATACAATTAGCAAATAATTCACAAATTTATCATTCTTGGAAAAATTTCTAGGAACTTTCTGTGCTTACTAGTGGCCTGTGTGTATTCACAGCTGACAGTAACTATTGTGTCCGAAGCACTTCTTTCTTCACATAATACACTTCTATAGGATTGGAGGCTAGTTTCCAAGCAAGGGAGTGGTGTCCATTTTAAAAGCATATTTAAAAACAATGACATGAAGGATTTCACACTGTGACTCCACTGCCCAAATTCAATGTGCTGAAACTTTGAAATTAATACAGTTTATATTGGCAGCACCTAAAGAAATCATCACGAGTCACTGACATGAAAAAAAACAGTCATCAGAGGTTAAAAAACCCCAAAAAAGGTAGAAAAATTAACAAAAATCCCCATACAGTTCTGCAAATTGGAGAAAATTCTTCAGCGACCCTAGTGAAACTACATTAGCAATGTCAGGGGCCACAAAGCTTCTGTTTTCTGGTGTTCAAAGAATTTGTCTTATTGGATGTGGTAAGAGAAGTAAGGGGAGGAAATGGGGTCAGCAGGAACTTGAGTTCCCCCACAAGATTATGTGTTAAATTGTATGCTATGGGAAGTCTGTATAACCTATATGCCCATAGTATTTTGACTGCAATTTTCTTACTATGTGTATCTGAGTAAGATTTAATTTCAGATCATATTTCAACATATAAATAAATAATTCTGGACAGTGCTGCATTACAGGAAAGATATTGAAGTCTCATTATCTATTATGTAGTATAGATGCTGGCACATTTCTGACATTTTTAAGCAACATCTCAGTTATTGCATACAGAAAACAGAGGTGGATCTACTTAGGTCTAGGTTTTCACACCATCCAACTATTCAATAAGAGCTACTGCTCCCAAATAGATACATAGATGTTTCAAACTTTACCCAGGAATGGCTAATGAGTGCTAGTGTTGAACAGAAATTTTAGGCTCCAATAGGTATGTTAATTTAAAGTTTGTTGTCAAAGTGGATGTGTATTTTTCTTGCTTTTTCCCTTTTCTGAACTATATTTTAGTTTAAAAAAATGAGGTGGGAACAAAGTACACAAGAAATTTCAAAC
Source organism: Zapornia atra (assembly GCA_013400835.1). Classification (NCBI taxonomy): domain Eukaryota; kingdom Metazoa; phylum Chordata; class Aves; order Gruiformes; family Rallidae; genus Zapornia; species Zapornia atra. The sequence continues at coordinate 22,034 of VZTU01014200.1, read as the reverse complement.
ATCCTTTATGCTCACTGGTAGCAACATGCATTTTAACTTAAGGTTACTATGGGAGCTTGAGTTATACCAACCAAGCTAATTAAGCTAGTTAAATTTTCTTAACATGCACAATAGCACAATAGACATGAAAGGTGTTGAAAAAGTAAAATGATGCATCCGAGCAAACCAAGTCAGTAACGCAGTTTAAAAAAGAATTCTCTGATCTGTACATATGTATTTCCACTAGCTGTTTCGTGCAGAAGCCAATGCAGCAGCCCATTCCTTCTCCACCAGACCCCAGCCACACAACACTACAACAAATATATCTGTGCCTTTCAAAACTGGAAACCACAATCTGGCTATTCCAGGGAAAATGATTAAAATTAATGTTTTAAAAAAAACAAGAACTAGAAATGAAGAGTGTTAATCAGACAATGATTTTGTAAACCAGTAACACTTCTATCCCCTGATCAGTTTTTCACTAAAATAATCAGGTTTTTTAACCCAACATTTTTAGACAGCTTAGTATTCCTTTTTTATTTCACCAAAAACTCCACATATTACTTCAGGCCAGAAGTCTTTAAACTCAGAGAGATGGTTTTCATTGAATACAGTGCTGTAGTTGAGTATAGATAGCTGGAAGTCTGTGTAAGAAAAGATTATTGCCGTGGAAGTTGCTGACTGGGAAAAGCTGTGTGATGCACAAACTCTACCACAGTGAAAGGATGGTATTATATTTGGGTTTGGTTTTGAATATTCAACAATAGTACCATTATTCTCTAGGGCAACTTCAAGCCTCACAGGAAAGAGGAGACTGGAATAAGATTTCCTGGCAGACCTGCATTCTAATACCACACTCTATGAAACATCTGCCAAGGCTGAGTTTGTTCTTCTCATGCTGCCATTTGTAGTTGTGTCTAAAACAACTCTGATGTTATTTATAGGGAAGAATACCAAAGTAATCTTATTTTATTCAGCACCCATTAGGGGTGTTTATGGGAATTCCCCACCAGCTGTATTCTAAAGGCTCTAACATTGAGAACATGACCAGAGTTTTTCTGAGCTACACTTCTGTCATGGTGTAAATTCAAGTTTGCCTAGTAGAGATATTTAAAGACAAAGAATTTGTCTTTGCTGTTCCAAAGAAGCTGATAACTTCTTAGTTTTGCTTTCTAAACCTGGCAATACAATTCTAGACTTTCATGACTCATGGGAATAAAAGAAATGTCTGGGAAAAATCATGTTCATAAGATAAACCTTAAAATTTTCATTTGAGTCACCGTGGAAAGTGACTAGTACATTGTCTCCAGCTGGTTCGCTCATGCAGTTTTATCATCCAAGTTAGAAAATATGAAAAATTTTCCTTGGAAACAGATTTCTAGGAAGTCCTTTTTTTTCCCTAATGCTAAATTGATTTACCAGTTTTTGGTCAGATTCAGAGCTGGTACAGACAGGTGCACCTTTGCATAAAATCTTTGCTACATATTAGGTCTCTGAACACTGCCTGGAGAGAACAAGAGAAAGCAGAGCAGCTAACCTGTGAAACTAAAGTTTCATGACTTGATTTAAATGTTCTGCTATAACCTGCTAGCAAACCAGTTTTATATTAATGTTCATGTGAAGCCAAAGAAATATTTTGTAAAAGCTCCCTATTTCTCTATCTGCACAAGATTGGAAGAGTTAAGTAAGCTGATGCATTCAGACCACTTATTTCCTCACTGTACCACAAGCACAGGTAGGATAGAGGAACAGGCAGTG
>VZTU01014200.1:0-16770 GCA_013400835.1 Zapornia atra | reverse complement strand
TTCAGCGTGGGGTCGCACCCATGGGAGACAGTCCTTCACAAACTTCTAATGTGAGTCCTTTACCACAGGGCTTTATCTCTTCACCAGCTGCCCCAGCATGGGTCACTTCTATGGGGTGCAGTCATGAAATCATAGAATGTCTCTCAGTCTCTCAAGCCCAGACTGCTCCAGCCTGGTACTCCACAGAGTTCCAAACCATTCCCCCAGAAAACCTGCTCCGGCATGGATATCTCTCTCTCGCTCATCTTTGTGTCTCTGTCTCTCTCCATGGGCTGCAAGTGCTGGCAGGGGCTTCCTCCAACGCGGGTCACAGAATCTCCTGTATGTCTCCACCTGCTCCATCCAGCGTGGAGCCTCTCCATGGGCTGCAGGGGGGGTCTTGGCCTTTCCCATGGGCTGTGGGAGGACACCTGCTCCACCATGGGTTTCTCCAATGGCTGCAGGGGAATCTTTCTCTCTGGCACCTGGACCACCTCCTCACTCCCTCTTCACTGACATTGGTATCTGCAAAGGTCTATGGCATCTTATGGGCCCACTCTAAGATTTCTTTTATTATTTTTATTATTATTGATTACATTTGCTGCAATAACACAGAAATGCTTTTATAGATGCTTTCATTTTTCCAACGGAGAGAAAATTGATATTGAAGATGTTATGATAAAATTTTTTACTTATGTTTTTTACATAATACACTATATTTTCCAGTCAAAATAATTCTGGAACTTTTAAAGGACTATAAGATAAGAATTTTTAGTGATAAATCACTCACTTAAGACTTTCAGACTCTTCTGAAAATACCAATGAGGCCAGGCATGTGTAACTTTTACCTGTACTCCTGTGGAATAGTGCTGGTGGAAGACCAGTAGTTTCAGAAATTAATCTGGAAGAGGACAAGGCCTTGAAAGTTTCAGATTATACGTTCAGATAAATATATTTATGCTCTTTGTGGTTTCTTGCATCTTTACATATAAGCATCTTTCACTTCCTATGGCACAAAAAGTGTTTGGTTTTTTTTCAGCTGATACTCAAAACTAAAGAGTTAACTTCTGTCCTGTGTTTACTCTTTAGTTTTGTATTTGTGTTCTGATAAAAATGTCTGGATCACTTCTATCCAGAATGTTTGAGGACTGTAGCTTGATACCCAGAAGGTAACAGATGAAACTTGGAAGCATAATTCTCAGTGTTACAACAGTATTAACTGAAGGAAAAGGATTTGAGGGTTACTCGTGGATGAAAAGTTGCACATGAGCTACCAATGTGCTGTCCAGAACGCCAACCTCATCCTGGGCTGCAGCAAAAGAAGTGTGGCCAGCAGATCAGGAGAGGTGATTCTGCCCATCTACTCTGCTCTGGTGAGACATCACCTGGAATACTGTGTCCAGCTTTGGAGCCCTCAACACAAGAAGGATGTGGACCTGTTGGAGTGTGTCCAGAGGGGAACCACAAAAAATTATCAAAGGGCTGGAGCACCTCTCCTATGAGGACAGGCTGAGAGAGTTGGGGTTGTTCAGCCTGGAGAAGAGAAGGCCCTGGGGGAATCTTATAGTGGCCTTCCAGTACCTGAAAGGTACAAATAAGAAAGCTGGGGAAGACTTGTTCACAAGGACATGTAGCAATAGGACAGGAGGTAATGCTTTTAAACTAGAAAAGGGGAGTTTTATGTTGGATATTAGGAAAAAATTCTCCAAGATGAGGGTGATAGGAACAAGTTGTCCAGAGAGGTAGTGAAGGCCCCATCCATAGAGATATTCAAGGTCAGGCTTTATGGGGTTCTGAGCAACCTGATCTAGATAAAATGTCCCTGCTTACTGCAAGGGTTTGGACTAGATGACCTCTAAAGGTCCCTTCCAACCCAATACACCTCATGATTCTATGATTCTAAGTTGTCTTAGAGGAACTAGTAGCCTCTCCAAATCCACCTTGGAGTGAAGAATCTCACACATGAATTTTAACGAACAATCATTACAGTTTCTAATATTTTCCCCTCTTGTGTTTCATGATATAGTTTTCAGGAGGCATTGATTTGCCCTAGTCTACTGCAAACATGTAGTCTTGCAGGAGTAAAGATGAAAAAATTTTGTGTGATCCAAAACTCTCCTCATACTACCAATTCTTAAATACATCAAGACATGCCATTTCAAAAGTACATATTAGAAATTAAAGGACTTCAAAGCATATTTGAAATTGGGTGAGTAAAAATGTAAATTAATTACAACACATTTTGGCACTCTTTATGTTACAGATGTCTGTTTTAAGTTAAATATTGGGCATCTTCCAATACAAATTTTTAGCAGTTACTTTGAGGGAAATTTGAATGATGCAAGTGTTCCAATGATTACCAGATGTTTCACTGATAGCTAGGTACATAGGTACTGTAGGCAAATAGCAAAGAGACCACACAAATAAATTTAACAGAAAAAGTCAGATAAGCAGAAGTATTCCAGAAGTTCTTTGTTTGTAGCACATTATCTGTCATGAATAAAATACAACTATCTGGAAGAACAGAAGACATGTGCCTGCAATTACAATGCCTTTTTCCAGTTCTTATTCAAAGAGACATTAATAAAGCACTATTTCTAACATAAAAATACCCAAACATGTTAGCTAATCATTTATAGATAGATGTTAGAAGCATCTTCCCCCCTCCTCAGCAGTCTGCTCTGTTGTTGTGTATGACCTGGAGCTTCAGTATCCTTTCCAGGATGCTTCCTTCTTTAGTTTGAAGACTGTCTATCCACCTGGATTAGTTCCAGTTTCTGGGAAAGAAGTATCAGAAGGTAGAGAGAAGCTCTTTTGCACCTTCCTTCTCCCATACTAGTGTAGTGGCAATCTCAGTTTAACTGCTAGCATGGTAGATTTTCAGGTCTACATGCCTTTATATCTGATTTTAAATTTTGAAAAGGCTTAGAGTCTTGATTGAACTAAATTCTGAAATACCTCACATGAATGACTATCATTTGTATATGTCCTCCAAATCCCTTTTCCTACGCCCTTCCCAAAGTCTCCAGAATTGTCCCCTTCATTCTATTACCAATGCTAAGCCTTTAACTTTGATGCAGTAATGAAAAATACTGACTAGAACGGGAGCCTCTGCATGACATGCTGCATATAGTTTATATATGTGGTGCATAATTTATTATTCCCCTGCTTAAATTATCTTTTATTGCATCTATTTCCCCTGATTTTGTATGCCTGCAGGGTACCAAAGTATCTAAAAAACAAAAGCAGTCTCATCTCGGGGCAGCGAGATTGAGATTCTTTATCAATGCTGGAGGTGAGAAAGCACATGGGAATATCACTCTTGTGATACAATTGAGTTCGGATGCAAATTCTGGCCTCCTTTTCCCAGTAGGTGGACATCTATATAAATATTAAATCTTATCTACACTACCAAGAACAGATATTTTCTTGTGTTGCAAAGAATGCACACAGCTATCCCTTTTTTAAAAAAAAGAAAATATTTCTAGAAAGGACAGGCTGTGGAGTCCTAGTAATGAGGTCATAACAAGCAGTTAATAAAAAAAAGAGCATTGTTTTCTAGTTTAGGGATTGTTTAGCCTTGAGTTTTTCAGTGGATTCTCTGCAGCTCACAGAACCACAACACATACATGCAATTCCTTACCGCATATCTTCTGGAATAGAAATGCCATGTACATGGATCACACAGAAAAAGGGAAGTTTAAACTCTAAAGCAAAATCAGACCTTCTGCAATTGATTAGTGACTAATCAGAATGAATGGAAAATAATTCTCCCAAAGTAGGATACTTCTGGCTACTCTACTTTTACAGAAACCAAAATACAACAGGGAGGAGCATTTCTGTGGTATTTAAGTGGAAACATTGCCAGAGACTGCTTTATTGTGGTATTTTAGTTGAAGATAAGTAGGTGGTTACTGTGGTATACTTGCACAGTGTAAGTCAGTTACCCTTTTAAAGGTGTGTCAAGTACAATTAACAGTGATAAATCAGCCTCTTTACAGGACTGACATAAATTTTCCACCCACCCCCTTTTAAAAATATTTGTTTGATTCTGTACTGTAACTTTTTATCATTTCCAGTGGAAAAGCCAACTGGAAAACTCCATGAGATGGCCTATGTTTAGTCCCATTACCTAGGATTAGCATTCTTTTAAAAGTTAACCCTTTTAAAAAAAGTTCACTTTTCTTGCTAATGCAACGCACACTCACAATTTTATGATTTTCTTTTTAACTTTTTTTTATGCTTCCACCATTCTTTTTTCAAATTTGTAACACAAATTTCCCATAATTTTCAGTAAAAACTGAATAAATAAAATTTTAGGGTCAGAAATGTCCATAGTTCTTGTTACTACTGATGAGTAACAACTTGGGTGCCTAGTGAGTTTTCCTTCTAGAACATCAAATGTTATGTCTGTTCTTAATGTATCAATGATATCTCATTAACACTCAAACTGCAGACATTTCAGGGAGGTTCACAATGAGTTTCCTTCTACCTTTCATTCATAACATTTTAAAAATTCTATGAAGCTGTTAATTTTGCCACTGGAATCTCCCCATAGCCTATTGTCAACTTCTTATGCAACATGAGTGGGAGTTTTAGTTACTTAAATGGCCAAAATATTATCTTAAGTGGTATATATATTTATCATTTGGAGTGCTGTCATGCTGCATGTGCAGGACATCCAGGTGATCAGCATGGTTTTATGAAAGGTAGGTCCTGCTTGACCAACATGATCTCTTTATATGACCCTTTTTGGGGATGAGGGAAAGGCTGTGGATGTTGTCTACCTGGATGTTAGTAAAGCCTTTGACACAGTTCCACAGAGCATTCTCCTGCAGAAACTGTCTGCTCATGGCTTGGATAGGCGTGTTCTTTGCTGGATTGCGAGGCCCAAAGAGTTGTGATGAATGGAGCTAAGTCCAATTGGCAGCCAGTCAGAAGTGTTGTTCCCAGGGCTTAGTATTTAGGCCAATTCTGTTTAATTTCTTCATCAATGATCTGGATGTGGGGATCGAGTAAATTTGCAGATGACACAACGTTGGGTAAAAGTGTTGATCTGCTTGAGGGTAGGAAGGCTTTAGAGGGATCTGGACAGGTTGGACCAATGGGCCGAGGCCAATTGTATGAGGTTCAACTAGACTCAGTGTTGTTTTTTTGTGGTTTAGCCCCAGCTGGGAACTAAGCACCATGTGGCCTCTCATTCACCCCTTCCCTGGCAGGATGGGGAAAAGAATGGGGAGACAAAGGCAAACCTCCTATGTTGGGATAAGGACAATTTTCTGGGACAGCAAATGGAGGGGGAAATAATAACAACAGTGTTTCTAACAGAGTATAGAAAATTGGTGATATACAATACAGTTTCTCATCAACAACTGCACAGCTCACATTGTATGCTCAGACCTGCCCAAAGCCAAACTGTCCTGGAGCCACATGTCCTAGAGTTGTGCCACCCCTCTCCAACTAGACCCCTTTTATACTGAGCATGATAGTCAAATAGTATGGAACATGTCCTTCCTTTCACTATTTTGGGTCACATGTCCTGGCTGTGTCCTATCCCGATTTCTGGTGAAAATTAACCCTACCCTAGCCAAACCCAGTACATGGGTCCTGCACTTCGGTTACTACAACCTCAAACAACACTACAGATTTTGGGAAGAGTGGCTGGAAAACTGCCTGGTGAAAAAGGACCTGGGTGTGTTGATTGACTGCCACCTGAATATTAGCCAGCAGTGTGCCCAGGTGGCCAAGAAGGTCAACAGCATCCAAGCTTGTATCAAAAATAGTATGGCCAGTAGCACTAGGGAAGTGATCATCCCCCTGCACTCAGCCCTTGTGAGGTAACATCTGGAGTACTATGTTCAGTTTTAGGCCTCTCACCACAAGACATTGAGGTGCTGGAGGGTCTCCAAAGAAGAGCAACAAAGCTGCTGAAGAGTCTAGAGAACAAGTCTTATGAGGAATGACTGAGGGAACTGGGGTTGTTTATGCTGAAGAAAAGCAGGCTGACAGGAGACGTTATTCTTCTTTACAGCTACCTGGAGGGAGACTGTAGCAAGGTGGGTGTCTACAGCCTGAATGTACACCAAGGCAAGTTTAGATTGGATATTGGGAAAAATCTCTGGCGGGGTTACCAATCACTGGAACAGGCTGCCCAGGGAAGTAGTTGAGTCACCATCCCTGAAAGTATTTAAAGTATGTGTAGATGTGGCACTTAGGGATATGGTTTAGTGGTGGACTTAGCAGACTTAGATTTATGGTTGGAGTCAATGATCTTTTCCAAAGGTCTTTTCCAACCAGAATGAATCTATGATTTTATATCAAGGAGCCCACATCACCCTGGCTTTGGAATAGCAACTAGCAATGTTACCTATATCCTGCTTCCAGGTAAGGCAGCATAAAAACCCACATAAGAACCTTCTTTGTGAAACTTTTCCCACTGATATCTCGGAAATAAACCCACATTTTTCTTCAAGGCGCCTAGATCTGAAGGCCGTATTTAAGCCTTGGGAACTCTGAGTTCTTTTTCAACTAGTACATATAATTTTTCAGAGAAAAAGTAAAAGGATTATTTCAAAGGATTTTTTCAAACTCTAAGAAGATTATTTCTGTATTAATAATAGATGTCTTTATAGTTTGTATCTTATTTGAAAAATAAACTAACATCTTTTAAGGTAAAACTTAAGTTTTCTTGTAATTGCTAAATCTACATATTTTGCAGCTTTTACATGGTAAAAATATGAGTGACCACTGTTTTATTGTAATACATTTATTGATGCTCCATTTGTTATCTATCAAACTAAGTATTAGAAGATTATAAATGTAATACAGTATTCAATTTATTTTATAAGAATTTAGAATGCAAGCTAGAATGTGCATTGATATGCGTTCAATAATCATATTAAATATTAGTACAATTTTAACTAGCTAACAGAGCAGAATTGTTATAAATAAATTGTTAATTTATTCTCAATTATTCCTAGTAGGAAACTGATGAAATCATGGATAACTTTTTTGTGTATGCCAATTGTAAAATTGACATCAACCCTTTTACCATTTAAATTTCCTTAGCACTATTGGGATTTACATTATGTACTTTTTTCCTTTATAGCAAAATTTCACATTATTTTATTTCAAAACATTAGCAGCTAAAATATTTAGAGTCAGAGCTATAATTTAGAAGTTAAAAATGAGAAAAATTTTGATCTGGCTTTTGGGCCAAAAAGTGCAACCAATAGCAAAACAACTTTTTAAGTATGGGGGAAATACTAAAGTATGAAATTCTTAAGCATTTGAAAATCCTATTCCAGTAAATATTTTAACTCCCCTGTGAGACAATGATAATCAGTTCCAAGATGATATTTAATCAAGAAGGACAGATTTCTGGTTAGGATATTGAAACAGAATGATGATAATCTGGTTTTACGGATGAATTCAAGAAAGAATTTGGGTTTCTGACTTTCAGAGCAGTCAGAACTGCCCAGCTGCTACTTCATCACAATGGTATGTACATTTCTTATGTACCACCTTGCTGGATTTAAAATTTTCTGAATATTTCTGCTTCTGGGCATACTAGGAATTGTTGCAGGCCAAGTAACTCAGCGTATCTCCTTTTTGCAACCAGCCACTAAGGGATTTCTCAATCCTGTTCAATCCTCCAGGAACATAAAAACCGCTATTTTTTTGGAAGAATTATATTACAAAAAATACTCCTTTTAGTTTGAACTTTTGTCCTATCACTACACTCCCTGAACACTCATTCAGAAATAGTTCAGTGCCTTCCTCTGCTTGCAAAAGTAACAAGAGTATCAAAACGTATCTCAAGTTAACACTAGGGTAGAGATAACTCCTACCGATGCTATACCAACATTGAGAAGAGAAAGGAACCTCAGTTGAAGGATGGCACTGGGACTGGCTTTCTGTTTGTTGCAGTTTTGCGTGGCTGGGTTCTAATGGAGGATGGGGGCTGCAGAGATGGCTCCTGAAAGAAGCATCTAGAAGCTTTCTGCAGGCCCCAGAGGGTAAACATCAGCTGATTCGAGGCCATAGCTGCTGCTGACCAAGGCCGAGCCAATCAGTGATGGTCACAGCGCTGCTGTGAATCACATTTAGAAGGAAAAAACCCACAGGCAGGTGCATTTTGCCACCAGAGAAGGGAGTGAGAAGATGTAAGAAGTCATGCAGACACCAAGGCTAAGGAAGAAGGAGGTGGAGGAAGAATGAGGCACTCCAGGTGCCGGAGAGATTCCCCTGTAGCCCATGGAGAAGACCATGGTGAAGCAGGCTGTCCCGCTGCAGCCCATGGGCAAAGATGGAGAGCAGAGACCATCTACAGCCTGTGGAGAGACTGGCCCATGCCACAGCAAGTTTGTTGGGGGACTTGTGACTTTGTTGGGGACCAGGCATGTTGGAGCAGTCTAAGCCTGAAGGTCAGCACCACATGGAAGGGAGCCATGCTGAGGCAATTGGTGGGGAGTTGATGCCCTGATAGAAAGGACTCAAATTGGAGAAGTTCAAGGAGGACTGTCTCCTGTGGGTGGGACCCCACAGCACAGTAGGGAATGTCCGTCGTCGTCCCCCCAGCTAAGAAGGAGGCCAACTCGGGAGGAACGGACTGAAAACCCCCACTCCCCATTCCTAACCCTAACCTTCACCATGCTGTGATGAGGGGGGAAGAAGAGAGAAAAATTCTGAGTTAAGTAAAGTCTGCTAAGAGGGGAGGGTTGAGGGGAACTAGAGGTGATTTAAGATCTGGAGAAGAAAAGCAGTTTGTGAGGAACTCACTGAAATCCCCATTCCCTGCCCCTCCTCATGCCATGTCATGGGGGGAAGAAGAGAGTAAAATCATGAATGAAGTTAAGTCTGCTAAGAAGGGAGGGGTGGGGGAAGACCTGGCCACACTTCTCACTACCTGACTCTGGTTTCACTGGGTGTGTAGTGTAGTTATAATAAATTAGTTTTCTTTCCTTTATTCTGTGTTGAGTCTGTTTTGCCCATGAAACTAATTGCAGAGTGACCTCTCTCTGTCCTTATCTCGAATCCTAAGCCTCCCAATATATATTTTCTCCCCTTTCCATCTGAAAAGGAGAGTGATAGAAACTGTGCTTTGGTGGGTGTCTGGCCTCCAGCCAGGGCCAAACCACCTCACTGTTAAATGCGTAAATGCTCTGATAAAGAGATGTTTAATGATAGAATGGTCTGAAGGTAAAACCCTCTGCTACTGAATCTGTTTAGCACTGCATAAAAAATTGAATACTAAATTTGAAAGAAGCAAGAGGTGAGTCACACTGTAGCTTAGTGGTGAGGAATTTAGTGTTGAGGATAGTCATATATGAAAGACAGCTATGGAGTCCAGTAATGCATTGGCTCAGCAACTATCTTGTTTTGAGATCTAGCATTTGTGATTTATATAATCATAGAATGACAGTATGATTTGTGTTGGAAGAGACCTCAAAGATCTTTGAGTTCCAACCCTGCTGCCATGCGTAGAGACTCCCTGCTGCCATGTGTAGAGACACCCTGCTGCCATGGGTAGAGACACCCTCCATTAGACTAGGTTGCCCAAATCCCCATACATCCTGTCCAGGGAGGGGGCAGCCACAACTTCTCTGAGCAACATGTTCTAGTGCCTTACCACCCTCATATGAAAAAATTTCTTCTTAATATCTAATCTAAATCTACTTTCTTATAGTTTAAACCCATTAGCCCTTGTCCTATCACTACAATCCCTGATAAAGGGTCCCTCACTACGTTTTCTGTAGTCCCCTTTTAGGCACTAGAAGGCTGCAATAAGGTCTCCCTGGAGCCTCCTCTTCTCCAAGCTGAACAAGCCTAACTCTCTCATCTTGTCTTCATAGGAGAGGTGCTCCAGCCCTTTGACAATCTTTGTGGCCCTTCTCTGGACTTTCTTTTACTGGGGACCCCAAAGCTGAATGCAGTACTCCAGGTGGGTTCTGGCAAGAGCAGAGGGGAAGAATCACCTCCCTCAACCTGTTGGTCACGCTGTTCTTGATGCAGCCCAGGATATCGTTTCCTTTCTCGGCTGCAAACATACATTGCCAGCTCATGTTGATCTTAAAGATTTAGGTGCTTCTAGGTGCTGTTCAGTTGGTAAGTTTGCCTCCTGTTGCCTTGCTTTATACTACATTTTGAAGTGCTTCATTTTACTATAGATATTGGATCAGTTAGTGTAGTATGACATATAACAGAGTTTAGGGAGGACATGCAAGTCAGTATGGCACTTAAATAACTCTAGTTCTTTCCTTCTTGGTGATAGCTGAGGAGGAATAAGCTTGCATTTCACCATCTTATAAATAAAGGCTTCCAGATACTTCTGTACCTCTTAGAAGCAACAGAATTGCTAATTTACAAAGTCTTTTGGATGGATCACCCACACTAAACAAAGGGACCTTCTCAGCTCAGGGAACTCAGAAACAGAGACTAAATCTGTCTTTCCCCTCAAGGTTGATAAAAGTTTGAGGCTCAAAGGAAGGGAATTTTAGTAGGTTAGGAAGATCCTAATGTAACATCTGAATGTCATCAGAAACATTGGGTTCAGAGGATTATAAAACTCAGGCAGAAAAGGTGAGGATTGCTCAAACATATCAAAATCAGAAACTCCAATATTAAAAAAGGAAAAAAAAAGTAGCCAATGAGAGTTTAATTTGTTTCAGAGGAATATTTTGAAGAGATATTGAGAGAGCAACATTGAGTTAATGAATAACTTTTATAAGTTAATTAACACCAGATGTTTTAAATAATTTATCCTCTCTTTTCCCCTTTTTCTAAAATAAAAATAAAGAGATTGCCCAGGCACACTCCCAAGAAAAAAGCAAAGTTGTACCATGAACAGTATGACATTAAGCACTCAAAGATCTGGAAATTCTGAAACAAGAAGGTGTCTTGGCCACTTATTGTCAGTACATGGTCTCAAAAAAGTAAGATATACATGGGAAGTCCTCGATAATTTTCTTTTCTCCTTCAGGAAGAAGCAATTGCCGAGTGCATAATAACTAATCAAAAGTAAGGTCTAGGAATGCCTTCTGGAAAAAGATAGTTTTTTAAAAACTGAGCAACCCATTATTCAGAGGATGTATGAATCAGGGAGTCCTTTATTTTGTATAGTAGGTTTACAGCCTATTCTTTTACCTTCCCATTCTGTTAAATAGAAAATTTCACACATTGTTTCTCATAAAAAAACCCCTAAATAATAAATTAACTCAGTTAAGTTAATTATAGTAAAGAAAAATTAATTATTAGAATTTACTTATTTCTGCTCAGTATCAGAAACTTGCTATTGCAAAAAATGCTGTGTTCTGTGTTGTTTTTATTAAACAATCTAATTCACAAACTCAGCATGTATTGTCTACCACTCTATTTTCAGGATAAAATCTGAAGTTGAAAATAATTCAGGTAAAGCTGAGGGAAGCTACTCAGTAATACACATGTGCAAAGATGTGCATTGTAAAAAAGAAAGCACATTAATTACAGTCCCCATTACTGAACTCAATAACCTGGTAAATTGTATCAAAATCTTGGTACCACCTAGGTGCTTTAAGTTTATAAACTAGAACCTACTGCAAAAACAGGGTGAACTAATTGTATTATGCAATAGTTTAAGGAATTGGGGTTTTGTTTAATTATTTGTTTGTTTTTAAACTACTCCAACCCTGACAAGCAGATACAAACCCACTGCATTTCTTAAGACTTATCCTTGTTGTGGTATTTATTATTCCATATGTTAAGTTTGACAAAAATCGTGATTGCATACATGATATTGTACTGAAATATTCTTTTTTTCCCTAAATGTCAACTTACTTTCTCTTTTCTATTTTTCTTGATTGCGCAAAGCTCATCAGTAAAAATCAACAAAATATTGATTTTGCAGTAGAATACATGATTTCAAAGACTACATTGAAACCTTGCAGAAATTTAAAAAAGAAACAATGACCAACGTATTGGAAGATCCATTGGATTGAAAATAAAAATAAAACCAAAAGAGGAGAGGAGAGGAGAGGAGAGGAGAGATGTCACCCTGCCCATCAGCATTGGCACTTTGTAGACAGCTTGCTGCCACTGCAAAGTGCACCTATGAAAGGAAAAAAATCTTCCTTTCTCCTTCCATCAGTATCTTCCCAGGGCCAGACACTCAGGCGTGGCTGGAAGTTGCAGGTGATCTGCACTTTGAGGGACCTGACCTTTTGTTTGCAGGAACAAATGCCTAACACTATCAACAAATCACTCTGGAGCAGCCNGGAAGGGAAGGGAAGGGAAGGGAAGGGAAGGGAAGGGAAGGGAAGGGAAGGGAAGATTTTCCAGAATATTTCCACGGAGAAAAGAAAAACAACAAATTTCCTAGAAAATTTATATTTGGCAGCTGGATTTATTATGTGCACATGTTACTTGGCAAAAGGACTTTTTTGAACTAAGTGTACTCAGAAGGGGTATCCTGTAGAGTAATTCATACTGTGAATAGTGTCACCAAATATAGGACAAGAAATAAATCTGGGTCATCAACAGAGGCCAGTATGTGTTGTTTTGGTACATCTGCTTCATCTCTTAGCTTGTCATACATTTAAAACATAAGACAGATTGCTATAATGGTTGGATTTTGTTTCCATTTCAATGAGAATAGAATCAGACACAAATAGGAATAAGGCCTGTGCTAAAAGACCTCTGCTGCTTTTTGTGTAAGAGCAAAACTGCTAGTTTTTAGAACTAAACTTAGAGCATGAAGTTCCTCATGAAACTGCAACAAAGTCTTATAGTTCTCTACTTTTTTATAGAGAAGGTGCTCATACATTCTCGCTGAAGCATAAAGTGGGCAAGGATGGATCTGTACTTGGAAGTCTTAAATAAGTATAATTGCTAGAGAAATTAAAAGCCAATTCATTATTAGTAAAACAAACCTTGAAAGAGGTCAAAGAACATTTTTTTTACAAGCCTATAAAAAGCTTTCTCATCATGACCACCAGATACAAGCACATTGACACAATAATAAAAATACAATGTCCATTCATCATAACTGATTCGCTGCCTCAATCAGCAAACTCATACATTTTAGAGAAGCCTATGTACAGGGATTCTGAAAACTCCATCATGCCAGTGAAGTCCCAGAAGCTGCACCTTCATAACACAGCTATGTTCTTCTCTGTCAAAGACAAAATGAATGTCAGGAATAATACAAATAAAGTTAAAAAATCACCTCTTGAAAATTATGATGAATGTAGCCCCTGGAATAAAGAGAACATATTCAGGGCGTAAGTTTTGCAATTCTGGAAGAAAATCTACCACATGTCTAGTGGCATCTATTCAGTTGTAGTTAATCTGCCAACTTCAGGTCTTTACATGTTCTGTAACCGTACTGAATAGTAGATCTTCTGCTACCAGTTGAGGAGAATCCCAACTGAAGGAGCTCTGAGATAGCTCTAAATGGCTAGGCAATAATGTCTAGAATGCTACACTCATTATATAGACATCTTAATAATCTTTAATGAGTCTTTCCTGGATGATCAAGTTATTTTTTAATATTAAAAAAAATAACATTGTTCTTTGTTTCTCCATCTACATGCTGCTTCATGCTCAGGTATAATATTTTGATTTACTAGTCATACTGTGATGAAAATAACAAATGTAAACTAGTCTATTTCTCACAGTCGTGCACACAATACTCTGGAGTTTTGATATTTGTCCAAGATGTGGGGTTACTCTCTGTGTATTTCTCAAAATGGTGCTTTGCAATTCCGTAGTAAACAGACATTTCCAGTTTATGTATTTATATAATGCAATATATATATATGGTCACAAAAGCAGACATCTTACACTTCAGCAGTGTAGCATTTATGATACTGGCAGTTCAGCACTAGGTATCCATCCAGATACTTATTATGAACTGCAAATCATAAACTTCTGGCCCTGAACATTGAAATATTCTCAACTTATTTTTTTCTGATCTTGCAGTTCCATCACTGAAAGGAAGGACAACAAGGTCCCATAAAATAAACAGCATAGCAATACTTGATATATTGTTAAGCAGTCTCTATTGATTCAAGTTCAGCAGTACTTATTTTTAAGCACTGAACAATTCCTTAATGCATACTCTGTTGGGACTAAGAATTACTAAATGTTATCCAAGTGCTCAGTACTTTACTGAATTACATCTTGGTTTTCATTCCAAGGACTGATACAAACTGAAGGTACTACTGGAATGAGACATTCATTTGTGAGACTCAGTAGTCGTATCTCTGGACAATATAAAACAAAAATTGCTACAAATCCTTATGTCAGTCTTTTCCTCTTAAATCAGACAGTGAGGCACAGAAGACACATCTTCTGGCTTCAGAAACATACATTTTAAATGGCCAAGAAGAAAAAAAGATCTGCTGCAAACCCCCAATTTGAGTTAAAACATGTTGCTCTTAAAACTTCTGTTAAAAATTTGTAACGTTCAAGTTTGTTGTTTATAAAAAAAAAAAGTAATTTAATTTTTAAGGTGATTTCCTATTCAGCAGTTAAAAGCATGCAGATGTGTGTTAACTCACTTTATTGATCCTTATAAGGAACTTGATTTATTGTGGGTTGGGGGGTAGAGTTTGAATTTATGAGTTCATAATTGTGAAATACAGTTTTGCTTACCTCTTTGTGCATAACAGTGTCATGGCTTAAAGTTGTGTGCTAAAAGTCTATTTATATCTCCTGAGGTGGTAGTTCTGGATGAGTAATCATGGCTTTATAGAGAAGACTAGTGTGATGGTTTGACCCTGACTGGAGACCAGACACCCACCAAAGTCACTCAATCACTCCCCTTCTCAGCTGGACAGGGGAGAAAATCCATAGGCTTAGGAGTCGAGATAAGGACAGGGAGAGATCATTCTGCAATTAGCGTCATGGGCAAAATAGACTCATCACAGAATAAAGGAAAGAAAACTCTAATTTGTTACACTACACTACACACACAGTGTAGTGTTCACACGAGACTCGGATAATGAGAAGTGCAAGCAGATCTTAAAACACCTCCCCACCTCTCCCTTCTTAGCAGACAACTTGAGTCATTATTTCTATCCCTTCTTCCCACCCTCGACATTGTGGCACATTGAGGGGCAAGGACTGGAGGAATGGGGGTTTTGGTCAGTTCTTCACAAGTTGGTTTCTTCTTAGTCAGGAGGGAGGTCTTCCTCACAGTCTTCCCCTCCTCCAGCATGGGGTCCCACCCACAGGAGACAGTCCTCCACGAACTTCTCCAGCCGGAGTCCTTTCCCATGGGGCTTCAGCTCTTCACCAGCTGCCCCAGCATGGGTCACTTCTAGGGGGTACAGTGGTAAAATCATCCAATGTTCCTCAGTCTCTCAAGCCCAGATTGCTCCAGCCTGATCCCCCATAGGGTCACAAGCCCCTCCTCCAGCAAACCTGCTCAGGTATGGATCTCTCTCTCTCTGTCTGTCTCTGTTTCTGTCTCTCTCCATGGGTTGCAAGTGCTGACAGAAGCTTGTTCCAATGTGAGTCACAGTGTCTTCTGTATGTCTCCACCTGCTCCAGTGTGGGGCCTCTCCAAGGGCTGCAGGTGGGGTCTTGTCCTCTTCCATGCACTGTGGGGGGACACCTGCTCTGCCATTGGTTTCTCCACAGGCTGCAGAGGCATCTTTCTCTTCCGCACCTGGAATGCCTCCTACCCCCCCTTCTTCACTGGCAAAATGTCTGCAAAGTTTCTTACATCTTCTCAATCCCTCCTCTGGTGGCAAAAAGTGGCTGCTTGCAGTTTTTTTCCCTTTTAAATGTGATTCACCAACAAGGTGGGGCTGGGAGAAGACCTGGGGATCAAGGGCAGTCTTGGATGCAGTGACCACAAAATGGTGGAGTTCCCAATCCTCAGGGTAGCAAGGAGGCTCTGCAGCAAGCCTGCTAGCAGCCTGGATTTCAAGAGAGGTGACTTTGCCCTCTTGAGGGAACTCCTGGGTAGAGTACAATGGGAGAAAACCCTGGAGGGAAGAGGGGTCCAAGACAGCTGGCTAGACAGGTCACCTTCTCCAAGCCCAGGGGCGATGCTTCCCAGTAGAGAAGAAATTAGGCAAAAACACCAAGAGGTCTGCATGGATGAACAAGGAGGTCCTGGACAAACTCAAAACAAAGAAAGAAAGCCTACCAAGGGTGGAAGAAAGGACAGCTATCCTCAGAAGAATTCAGAGAAATCATCTGAACAGCTGGGGCTCAGGTGAGACAAGCTAAAGCCCTGTTAGAAAGAAATCTGGCCAGGGATGTAAAGGGAAACAAGAAAAGTTTTTACAGGTGTATCAATGAGAAAATGATGATGAGGGAAAATGTGTGTCCTCCCCAGAATGGAACAGGTGACATTGCTACACAGGATATGGAGAAGGCTGAAATAGTTAGTACTATTTGCCTTAGTCCTCACTGGCAAGAGCTCTTAGCCACACCACCCAATTCACAGAGGGCAAAAGCAGGGACTGGGAGTATGAGGAACTGCCCACTGAAGGAGAAGATCTGGTTAGAGAACACCTAAGGAACCTGAATGTGCACAACTCCAGGGGACCTGATGAGATGCATCCATGTGTCCTGAAGGAACAGGTGGATGAAGTGGCCAAGCCACTCTCCATCGTATTTGAGAGGTCCTGTCAGTCTGGTGAAGTCTCCACTGACTGGAAAAAGGGAAACAGAACCCCTATTTTTAAAAAGGAGAAAAAGAAAGACTGACTACAGGCCAGTCAGCCTCACCTCTGTGCCTCATAAGATCATGGAGCAGATCTTTCTGGAGACTACACTCAGACACATGGAGAATAAGGA
>VZTU01014199.1:3967-17286 GCA_013400835.1 Zapornia atra | reverse complement strand
AAGATATTGCTGTAACACTCTAATGGAAATTCTGGCTTCAACTTGGTAAGAAATCCACAAAATCTGTGATGAACACATAAAGCATCTTCATGGGCTTCCATTTTGCCAGAGAAATTTCACCTGCCAAACAATTGTGTTTAAATAAAGAGAACTTTATCATTATAGCAACTTTGGTTTGGATGTACAAATTATTTCAGTGCAAGGAATTTAAAGAACTTTAGCAAGTTTTACAGGAAATATTCATAAGCCAACCTATGAAACAACTTGGTTTTCATTTACTAAGCATGTTTCAGAACTCCTGGATTCCAAATTCCTTCTGCAGGCAAGTTCTCATGCGTGGAGTAAACTCAATCTTGAAGGTGTTTTTTTGACAAAAAAAGTCCTTTCCAGAGAGATTCTTCACTGAAAGAGTGACTTAGGCAAATCAGCCTTTGCAGAAATAGTAATATTTGTGATTCAGTAACCCTTTCCAGAGTAAAAAAGTTATAGTGTGTCCACCTGGGGTAAGATAAATGGCATCCAACATCAATTCCTCCTGTCAAGTATTTTTTTTTGTTTGGGTTGGGTTGGTTTTTTTTCATTCCCCCCCCCCCCACGGCAACNCCAAGGAAACAGTAATAAAGCTCCTCTTAGACAGACATAAATCTTGTATTTCTGTAACTATGCCAAATGCCTATAATCATGGTTCCAGAACCTTTGATTTGGCGATGGAGATGGTACCCATCATCCTGTTCTTAAAACTTCTTAAAAAGAAGAATTCAGGTACCATGTACACATATTTCTAGAGAGGAAAGGGGTGTATTCAGTGTTACACACCACAGCAACTACACCTCAATCAGCAGGCTGGTAGAGCTGAAAGGTAAGCAGGGTTTCTACAAATGAGTAACACCAATCAATGGGATTACACGTGTTAAAGCAGTTATGTGTGAGGCTGTATCTTTAGGAGGTCAAGCCTTCCAGCAAATTCTTTGTATTTTTTCTCACCTACTTACATTTTTGCATTTCTTGGGGAACAACTAAATTGACCCAGTGCCCAGAACTCACTGGAAGAGGATGGCCAGGAAAGAAAAGGAAATAATCAGAGAGCAGGGTTACCCAGCAATAAAATGATGCTAAATTGCACCAGGTACCCTATCTCAAATAACAGCAAGAGTCAGGCAGACAGCCTCCTGCTTTGATGCTTCCAAAACCACCTTAGCCTAAAAAGACTTCAGATGTAGCTGAGACAAATTTTAACTCTCCCTTTAACTGAAGTGTGATCCAAGGACACGCTTTTCCACCAAGTTTTAAATGAAAGACACTAAAATTAAAGTTTTGCTACATTTCTAGACCATGGCTGGGTTTGTATTTTAAAATACAATATTTAATAATCACCTCATCATTACTTTATTGAATCAGAATGACTGTGGTGTTTTGTGGGTGATTTGTGGGTCATCTGTATTTTTATCCCAAATTCCCATAAATTGTTTGTACCCCACGACTGAGATCCTTACAGACCTGGATAGACCTGTATAGTGCTCTGCACTAAAGGTACAGGCTTTCATAGCTTTTCCAATATTT
This sequence comes from Zapornia atra, assembly GCA_013400835.1. Lineage (NCBI taxonomy): Eukaryota > Metazoa > Chordata > Aves > Gruiformes > Rallidae > Zapornia > Zapornia atra. The sequence goes on along the minus strand of VZTU01014199.1, from coordinate 15,726 downwards.
TAGTTCCATTCATCTTATCCATGTGTTAAGTACAATACTTGTGTAAGCATTTGCAGACCTAAGCACCCTTACTTTTTAAATGGAATTCCAAAAGCAAATAAAAAAAAGCCCTAAAAACACCCCAAACCCTGGGAGTCATTAACTTTAAATAAAAATCCATGTGTATTAAAGGTTTTAGTAACAAGTTATGATTTATACCCTATTCTCAAAATTTTTGTTCCAATAAAGCTCACAACAATTCCCATGGGAAGCATTGCACTGCAGGTTTGAATGCATAGGGATCAATCTCATTCACTGGTACCAACCCCTTAAAACTCATCCAGGATTATTTTCCAGCCTTAAAAAATGCTGACAGCACAAATAAAACTGCCCAGCACTAGTTCTCACAAAAGCAAATATGATTTTTCCCCCTGATTTCCATGTGACCAGGACAGGGACCACAATTACAATAATAACAAGTGTTATTTATGTTAATTATTTCGCTCAGATGAAAATTTAGTAAACACCTTTGATTTGTTCCTTTCAAAGCTATTAAAACATGAAAGTGTATTAGAAAGCCAGAAAAGCACAAAACTACATGGTAAAATTCAATAAGCACATAAAATATTAGCAGTAACAACAAATTAGAAATTACACAGCCTAGAAATACCCTGGCTTTCACATTATCAGACATTTGGCCATTCCAATTCTGAGCCTAATATGCCACCAATTATTTTATTTCCTGGGGAACCTGGTTCTCCTTTCCACATGGCAACACTGGCTACGTTTAGAAGGGGAAAGCTTGTTTTAGGCTTAAGGGGCAGATAGGCTAAAAATACCACGTTCTACCTACAGTTAGTAAACTGACCTCATGGCAGATTCTCGATGGATGCTGACTGTTTAACTGACTCACTACAGAAGATGTGTGCAAAGTATTATCAGAAAAAAGCCACGGCTTCTATATCATGAATAAGATTTATCTTTTTTTTTTCCTAAATCACATGTTATTTCACATCTCCACTATAAAGCAATTATAGACTCATTAAAAAAACCAATATTGACGTTTGGCTAGCTGTGATGTATACATTTGATCTTAACTTTATCTGGGCTAGACAGAGTGAATTATGCAATGCCTTATAATCAGCACATCAAAAGCAAGAAGCACGAGAAGCATTTCCAATTGTAATCACTTACATGTCATATTTTAATTATTAACATGTTTAAAACTCATGCGTTATCAGGTGATGATTTGAGAAACTCATTCTTACTTTCAACTCACTCTGGTTCGCCACACACAGTGCATATATGCAGCTCCTCTGCCTCTCCTACTTTCACCTAATTTAAACTCTCACTTGCAGCTAATTTAAACAGTCAAACTGATGGGTTTTTTTCTGCCTTTTTGAGAGTTAAAAATTGCCAGCTGGGACGCTTCGGACCAAGTTTCATCCTGATACGATCCTCTGCGAACAGGATTTTCCATTGGAAAGACTGTTGCCTCCACCTGCCCTGCTCTGCAGAGCAGAAAGAGGAGCTGCTGGAACAATAGAAACCTTAGCAGACTCTCACTATCCAGCAGGCACTCACGGGTGAGCGACGCGCTCGCTGTCTGCTGCTCCTTCAACTCTGTCCCTGCTCCAACAGGTGCTGTGTGCAGAACCCTGGAGCCGGACACCGAACATCCCCGCTGCTGATACAGGATGCTTCCAAAGCAACCTCCACATCAAAGAGAGAGAGAGAGAGAGAGAGAGAAGCAGCAAACCTACCTAGACCCAGGGACATGGACATCCGTGTCTTCTGGACTCAGCCAGCCGCCTGCACGCTCTGTCACTCACGCATTATGCATTCCCCCCCTCTCCTACTCCTCCCTCCGCTCCTCCAGCGCAACGTCCAGCACTCTCCTCCCTCTCCTGACTCCTGCTGCCTTCCCACTGCTGTGGAGATAAAAAAAAAAAAAAAGGGGGTGGGATGGAAGAGGAACAAAATTCTTTTCTCAAACCCCAGCAATTGCCCCTGCGTGCCTGCAGCTTGAGACAGAGCTAGCCCCCTCCCAAGTCACTGCCTCGACACTCCTTCCACTTGGCCAGGACTGCACCTCATTGCTGCTGGAGGCAGGAAAACTGGCAGGATTTATTACTGGGTTATGACAGATTTTGGATACAAGTCCTCAGCAGCACCAGGACACGCTGCTGCTCATCTTAATTCACAGCCACCCAGTGCTCAGCAGAGAGAAATCATTTCCAACCCTAGACCGAGCACTCTGGACTTGGTGATTTCCCTAACTAATATCGAATTCACGTTTTACAGTCACCACAATTTCAATAGAATCCTGAGTTACAGCAGATAGAAAGAAACAAAGGCAGCACTTGGATCTTACCAGACCCTCAAACCCCCCCCAGTTCTCTCATTTAATAGTAAACCTGTCAAAATTCCTATTTATCCGATAAACGTTGATGCATCTTAGTCCCAAAACTTAAAAAAAAGAAAAATACTGATTTTTGGTGGAATTTCACTTAGCCTCATTTACACAATCTTCACTACATTTCCAGCACCTGTGAGACAGGTCTTAGAAAGTGGAAGTGCTATTGCAGATGAAGGCAGCAACAGGAACACAACTTCACGGAGCTGATTCCTGACAGATGCACTCACACTCCCATGCTCCTGGCATCTCCTGTACGAACTGGAACCATCCCATCAAACTGGGAGAAAAGCATCGATTCCAACTCCAAGGAAATCCAGCTCCCAATACACTCCTAGTCCACCACGGTGTGCAACTACATATTGGGAATCGTGAGCTTGCTGGATTCTGTCCTCTTTTTAAAATATTATATTATTATTATTAATAATTAATAATAAATAATAATAATAATAACAGTAATGATAATCCCAAATCCTCAGGCTGTTCTGTCAAAGCATGGCTCCTAAACAGCTCAAAAAATCCTGCCCCTGACACAGCTCAGTGCAAAAGCAACGTAACATCCAACGAGCATCCAACGTGAAACTTGAAAAATGGTTTTAAAAAACCCCATATTCCCTATTATCTCTGGATAAACAGCATCTTTCATAAATGCCTGTTTTACTACATGATAGCAAATAAGTACTTAGAATATAACTGTAGCCTAATTTTGGCTATTGGCACTCACCAGCTTTATTTCACATTTGCAGCACATTCACAGAAGGGGTGAAGGGAAATGGTAAGCAGAAAACAGGACCCTGTCCTGAATGAAGGCAGAATGATTTCTACCTTTGCTATAGGTTACTGAGAAGCCATGCAAGTCAAACAAGCTTCCTTTGCTTTGTTTTTAATTTTTTGGGGGGCATGTGGTAAAAGCAATCACGCTGATAGAAACCACAGAGGGAGGAAGCACCGATTCTGCTGAGGCTAATATAATATTTGCATACAGAAGGAAGAACACAGCTCAGAAGTACTGGGGCCACAGTAATGGCAGGATCTAGAAGACTCCATGCCTTCTGACAGCAGTAGTCTGGTCACTATACATCAATGCTGAGTAGAGTTATGGTGATCACAACTCAGCAATAAGGTAAACAAACAGGAAGAGACAAAGAAGATGCTTGAAAATGATGAAAAGTATGAAAAATCAGACAGCAAAGATCCCAAGAAGTATTTTGCTTATAAAAGTAAAAGCAATTCTTCAAAGTAGAAAGCACCCCAGCTAACATCAGCCACCCAGTCTAACCTAGCCACATCGTAGGTCAGGATTAACTACCTCTAAGAAGTGTTTATTTCCCTCCTTGGACTCAACTAGGAGTCCAGATGCCCATCTTAGGCTACCATTTAACATTTGGATAACAGCATAAGGTAATATAAATCCCTGGATTTACTCTGTATACAGCTACAGAGGAAATGAACATTGATGCATAAAAATCTGCAGCCCAACAGGTAAAGGCATAGATGATCTAAAACATAAATGCAAAAGTACATACTAATAACCAGAATAAACTCTGGTTTGTTCCCTGGAATGACTCACCAAGCATTATCTGATCATTCAAAACACAAGTGTACCTTTTTCTTCTAAGGACTATGCCCCTAAAAGTAATGCAGATGTCTGATAATCCATGTTACATGTAGTCCACCTGGGTTTATTGGTGAATATAACTTATCAACACTTTATTATGCATTATTCTTGTGCACCAGCTCCAGCTTTTCTGCACTGAAAAGAAACAGTCCTTCAAAGGCCCACACTATTTGATGCCAGATTTTGCATTAGGCAGAAGTTACTGTATGAGCATGAGGAACAAGTAGTGTGCTTTTCAATACCTTCACAGAATCACAAGGTTAGAAAAGACTTTTGTGATCACTGAGTCCAACCATTCCTGTCCTATGTTAAACCATATCCCTGAGCACCTTGTCTACCCGACTTCTATATACATCCAGGGTTGGTGACTCAGACCCCTCCCTGGGCAGCCTGTGCCAGTGCCCAACCCTTTTGGTGAAGAACTTTTTCCTAATGTCTGATCTGAACCAGCCCTGGCACAGCTTGAGCCCATTCCCCCTTGCCCTATGTGACCTTATTGTTACTGTTTTCCTGTCTCAGCCTCATGACCTAGATTTCATATTGTCTTGCTTCTCTGGATCAACAAGTGGAAAGGATACTTGAGGTACCAGATTCTTTTTATTCTATAATGTTGTTTCATTACTTTACGTTGTCATTTCGTCCTCCAGTTCCTGTGGGAAGTTTAGCTCCCAACAGCAGCTATCAACCTGCTCAGTATCAGAGGGACTGCCTTAATAGTCATCACTTCAGCAGGCCAGACCACATTAAACGTTGCTATTTACTGAGCTAGATAGCAAAGGAGGGTTGAGAACTCTGGCTCACAAGTTCACACAGCATCCTTCAACAGAGCTGCATTCAGATACAAAATGGCACTAGATTTTGCTTCTCCCCCATGCCCAACATGTGGCCCTTCATGCTTTCTCTTGATCCCTGAGGATTTCATAATCCATTTCTTTTCACAACACTGCTGCAGAGACCTGCACTTCCCTTTGTTGCACTGGAGGATGAGACAGAGCTCCCACGGGATTCTGCCAGTGGTGGTCCTCAACCAGCTGGAAGGTGATTGACATGGGACACTCCATAAGCACTTTTAACAGCTCAGCATGCTGCCCACAGAGCTCTCAGCCCTTACAAAAGTCAGGGATAAACAATCAGGCCTGGTATTGGGCCTACAATAGATCAGGCTTTGCACAGAACCATGCCTCCAGGTCAGCCTTAACTTCTCTTTTCAATAAAAGCAGTAAATAAGGTGTACTAAGTACACCCCTCATTTCGTTGTTTGTTTGGATTTCCTTTGTTTTGAATTCATTAAAACTCTGCAAGTTAAAAATGGCTCTGCTGCAAGTAAACCAATATTGAAAGCAGCAGCAATAGAATCAATGGCCTCCAGTTTGTTTGTTTGTTTTGAAATCTTGCCTTTTCCCTTTACTGGCATCATCTGAAAAGAAAGACCAAAGAGGGAGTTAGAAGAAGAAACAAATCCCTGAGAAGGAAAGCAGGACTTAAAGGAGCAGGAAGAAAAAAAAAAACCAACAAACAAACAAGCCCCAAACAAAGGGCTTCTCTTTTTGTTTACATTTTTGTTTCTATTAAGAAGGATTTTTGTGCTGGATGGAGGCCATTCAATCACAGGTATTGTAATTGTAACCTGCTAATACTAGAAAGCAAAAATAAATGCTGACAATAAATTTTCTGAATCATCATAAATGCCCCTAAGATTTGTTTTCACCTGTGGTATATACAAGCTTCTGAATTCTGGGCTAAGCATGTATTTGGACACAAGTAGAAAATAAATTTTAACCTGTTTGTCCTGCACTGATTTCCATGTTGCTCTATCACCTTTTCTGGCACCTCAGCCAAAGCAGACTGAACTACTTGGGATGAAGAACATTAAGCACATGCAGAGCTCTTTCACAGACCAATCCTTTATTAAAACACAGCAGACACAAGGTAACTTCACTTCTTGTTTATTAATCACTTCCAGCATGACACAACACTTCAAATATACTCCAACACCCACTACTGTTCTGATTCATTCTGGTGTCTCAGCAGAACACTGAGGCTCATCTACCTCACCCCTTCACAGGGTATTCAATGACACACAGAGAATTTTCTTGCATAAAATTCACTTAGGTTTGATTGTTGGCTTTTGGGGGGGGGTTGGTTTTTGGGTGGTTTGTTGGTTTGGTTTTTTTTTAAGAGGACGTTCTTTGAATGATGGTCCATTGTGGTGGTCACTTCTCCAAGACAGATCTGTTTTAAGAACAGACTGCCCTGCCACAAGCACTTACATTCTTCCCTTATTTGATTCCATAGAGGTAACTGTCTACTTGGCTGATGTCTCAGATGCATCCCTCATGCTCTTTCTTATTGCTTCTCTATGTTATTTACACCAGGGAGTAGATCTAACTGGGAATGTTGCAAGAAACAGCAGCCAGAACTACCAAGACATGACTTTGGTAGCACAGTCCTCAGGCAACCCTGCTAAAAGTCATGCTTTCATGACTTTTCATGACTTCAAAGAAGGCAGAACCGACCAACACTGACACCAAAGAGATGTGCTCACCCAGAGTCTGGTGAATCACTAATACCAGGCTTCTCACCACTGTCCCATACCAGCTTACAGACAGGCTTGTGTCATCTGTTCTTCAAAACACTAAATGTTTTCTTGATCACCTTCCTGTTACCATCTAGCTGCACCTTCTGGAGACTCCTACTCACCCACTCCACCTTGAAGAACTGTGCCACCACTGTCAGGTATCATCTGATGCCTCTTCAGCAGCAGCTGGCTCTTGCACTGCTCTCTTTCCTGAACTGCTCAAAACCCTCCTTGATTTGGGCTGGGAATGCTTTAATATTAAAATCTTGGTTTTACCACGTAGTTTCCTGATGAATAAACAAATACATGCAAGAAAGAGCACAAATGCAAGCAGTACTAATAATCTGAGAAGCCAAGATTTGAGTATTATGCTTCTGACCCAGCAGTTTACACCAGAATGGTCGATGTGCAGATGGATGGATGATAAATTCAAGTTCTGATCCTCTCTTTTTCAGAGGTGTCCAGGATTTAAGAAACTGAAAAAATGAGAACTTCCAAGCAGACTGTGCTTTTGTTTCAATGCATAAACATTATTTTGTTTATGCTTGGCCAAGGTTAAACCTCTTAAAGGTTAAAGAGGTTAAATCTCTCTCTTAAACATCTCTTTATTTGCATACTGGTAAAGCACACCGATGTAAATACCTTAAAGGAGCTTTTAACTATTAAAAAAATATATATTCCTAAAGTAAAAGTCAATGTTCCCTGGCTCATGGGAGGTTGCTGCATTTTATTTAACACCCATCAGAGTAGAAATGTCGTTAATATAATCACAACTTCTTTATTACTGAGGGTAGCTACACATTTGACAACTTTCGAAAAAAAAAAACCCACAAGAGCACTGAACAAATTAATGAGAAAATCACTTATTTGTTTCAACTTACTGCATCTCAGATTTCCTTGATCAAGCTCCAGCGTGCGATTTTGAAATAAATTGTGCCATTTTGTGTCATTATAATGACAATAAAAGAATGCCATCTCTGAAGACATGGTTTGGTCTCACAGGGTTTGGTGGCTGCTTTCAAACCACAGTGGGTGCTTCCTCCTTCGTGGGTCACAGGGAGAAACAGCAAGATGAGAACTTGGCAAGAGTTGCTCCTCTTGTGCAGCTATTGTGTTGCTAAATGAAGTTGCAGTCTTGTTTCTCCCTACGAGGTGTGTCCAGCTCTTCCTTTGCAGCATCTCAGGGACAATGTGGATAGTATGCAGCATATCAGAAGCTCTCTTGTAAAACTTCCATCAAAACTCACAACTTCAGAGCATGCCAAGCACTAGACTGTGCATTCAAAGAGAATGCTTCCTGAAAGTGCTTTTTCCTACAGGTAAAACATAGCAAAAATATCAAAACCTCTCCGTGATAATCTTGGATTTAGATTGCTCTTAATTTCAAATTCTTCAAAAAGTATTTCAGAAAAATAAAGATAAAAGCAAAAGGGTTCCAGCTGCTTCTCTTTCTTTCTGGGTTCACCAGCAGGTATTTTGTTTGCTTCCTTTGAATGAAGAAAAAAACCCAACTACTTGGAAACACAAAAAGTTTTTCAACTTAAGACCTGACTCTTCTATTTCCTGAAATTCTTTAAGTGAAGCTGAAATATTTACTCATTTGTTGCTTACTTTTCCCTTTTGAGATCAAAGAGGTATTACTTGAGTAAATGTGAGTTTAAGTGCCCACAACAAATGTAAGCTCCCAGTGGAAAGCTGTGAGGCCAGAGAAAAAGCATCCTCCATGTTTATGAATTTATCTTCCTGGCCACGGGGAATCCAGGCATTCATCCTTGGTGTAAAATTGCATCTACAAAGGGGCACTGGAATATTTTAGCATTCTGATGTTGAGATAGCAATCCTGGGGACTGCCAAGCATGTAGAGCTAAAAAAAAACCCCCAACCCACAGCTGCTAATACAGCACACGCTCCTTTCAGAGCTGGTCTGCAAGGGAAAAAGATCTCTTGACACATCTGCTTTCAGTTTCATTTACACTTTGTCCTGAAGAAAATCTAAGCCCTTCAGCATTTCCTTTCCTTAATGCAACGCTTGTTCCACAAGATTTTGAAGATAATGCCATAACTCCATGCCAGTATCTTGTATTTTTTTAATGTCACATCTATGAAGTTACGTGTTCATTATCTCCCTCCTCCTGGTGACACCTGAAATTCGAGTACAGCAGATGCAAGGAGATGGAAAATCAAACCACTTAATTACGTTATAATGCAAAGCACCCTAAAACAATTGCACATAAAAGTTTTATACAGGATTTGTTATTCATCATGTAGGAATTGCAGAAGCCTGTGTTGATGCAGTAATGCAACCTGATATAAAAATATCCCTTAGAAAAACATAACCCACACAACACACTTGCACGTAGCCTTTTAATTTGTGGCACTGCAATTCAAAAGCAAGAGGTGGTTTGGAGAAGAAATAAAAATGTTCCATGAGAAAGCCATATACAAAGGAGAAAGTACCAGAATGTATGTTTAGGGTACACATTATAAATCAGCAAACCCCATATTGTTTAAAATCTGTGTAAGATCAACTAACTTGATCTTTTAAAGTCGCTCCTAGTTTATGCCCACCATGTGTGGTGCTTCCCTGTGGTTTGTTATTTTACTTCAATGGCAGAGGGAGGAAACCAACAAAGCTCAGTAACCATACTGCATAGCACAATGTAACCATGGAAGCATTTGTCCACTTGTCAGAGCCTCTCCAGAACGATTCAGCCATTCACTTCATTGAATCAATATTGAAGCTTTTAAGATTTATTACTAGAGGGTGGAGGAAAACTAATAAAACAAATGCCTTGTTGCTTCCCATTAAATACATCTTGTCACAGTAGGTATATTAATACCTTGTAAACACTTTACTAATGTTGTGTGGGCTACGTTACTGTCTCTCCCTATGGAGGGATTACTTGTAAAGTGTTTGCATTAACATGCCTGATACTCAGTGAAAGAATTTCTGACACATTCTGCTGTCCCGTATAGAGGCTGAATTGAATAGANCTTAAAAAAAAAAAAGTTGCGTGGGACAATGTATTTCACATGTTACAACATGCTATAGTCACCTAAAAACTGCAAAGATAAAGGCAAAAGGTTTTTTTAATGACCAAAAAAACCCCCCTTTCTTAGGGCTCTGTGCTGATAAATATTACAGGATACAGATAACAATAGCACATTGTAATTTTTTTTTTCTTTTTTAAAATAGCATTTATATTGAAAATCTGAAAGAAAACATCACAGTATATTTACAGTTACAGTACCACTGCCCTTAATTATATCAGGACCAGGGAGTATTTATCCAACAACTTTACACTCCCATAACATCACAGGTGAAAATGAAGGCACCTTAAGTACACAGTTCAAATATTTATCAATACAGCAGGCTATGAAAGCCATACCTGTTCATATAGTTAAAGCTTTTCAAGACTCTGAATTAGATCCTTTGCCATGAGAAAGTCTCCCTGCTACTGCTCCCATTCCCTTCTAACATTCCCTCTCCCTTTTGTAAAAGCTCTTCAGCATACCCCACTATTCCAGCTCTGAGGAGCTTAAAACAAAGAACAAGACTACTGTTAGGATATTCCCAACAACTCCCTCTCTTGCCTGTAGGCCTCTCTTCACGTGGGAAGAAGAGGAGAAGGGTGGAAGAAGGGTCTGCACGGTCAACAAGATTGCATGGGCGTAGGGGCACTTCCCCCGCAGCGGAACAACATCACAGGGGAGTTTGACAGTGAAAGCTGCAGACAGCAATGTACCCATACAGAATACACCCTCACATGCCAGTGAGCTTGTAACCCAGGAAATACCTGTATTGATAAAGACACAGCCATGTCATCATAGCGGTGGCACCAGCAAGGGCAAATTATCAGCACCAAGGAGGCCAAGGAAAGCTTCTGCCACAGCTGAAATCCTTAAAAAAAAACATCGTGTAACATTCAGCTCCTTCCTGGGTGGGGGCAAACTAACAAAATCCTTAAGCTTTTTATTTCCAAAATTAAGAAGTACTAGAGAGACAAAAAGCCAGTGTTCTACAATCAAGAAAAAAATGTGACTAAGCATGTGTCGTAGTGCAATAGTATAGTAAATAATCAGAAACAAAATAGAAGTTACATCAGTATACAGGCTATGGAGAAGGGAACTAGAGAGCACACAGCTTGAATTACACTGTGTAAATTAGAGAAGATTAAAGACATTAAGGGAAAACCACTGGTTTGGCAAGACAATGAAAAGTTTACTAACCACACTTGAAATGCCTGTAATCATCAACTCCAAAGATACAACTGGAGGTTTAGGCTGTAAGTGCAGCCTGAGAGCAAACCCAGCCAAAATAACATGAAGGCTGACATGGGATTTCACTTACTCCATTATTCTCTTTTACTTCCTTATCAGTGTGTGATTTTATACAAATAGTGCAATTTGGTTTAATTACAAAAGATTATAATTTGAATGAGAATAATTGTGCTGGTATAACAGAATGGAATAGTTAGAGGACTTACTTTTTAACCACCTTACCACATGGTAAAGACATAGTACACTGCTAGTAAGCAGAGCAGTGCTGTAAAACAGATTAAAAACCAGCTAGACCTCAAAAAGCATTCTCCACTAAGAGAATATGAACAAAGTACAAATTTCATTATAAACTAATGAAAAATCTTCTGGAAGTTTGCAATGCAGATTTTGGCAGAAAGGAAACAACAGTACTGCAGTGACAGCACTCACCTGGTTAAGCTGGGTCCATTAAAACAAGCCATGTTGACAGTGATGAACTCCTTCAAATCTAAAATAGAGGTTATACCACACAAATGGATAATTTCTGGATCATTTTCACCTGAAGAAACTCTAGCAGAGCAGCAGCACTCCGTCAAGTGTCCAATGAAATGCTGTGACTGGGGGATATAAACAGAGTTAACTGTGATGTTCAGATACATCAACAGTTGAGTAGTGACAAGTAGTTGGGGTTGGGGAATCATTTACCTTTTCATGTAGTACTCATGGGGTGGGTATTTGAAACTGCAGACAGTTCAGGTGTTGACATTTGTAAAAAAAAATAACGTTGAAGCCCACAGAGGATTCAAACAAATCAAACTCCCAAAATCCAAGACCTAGAAAAAGCAGAGAGCAAAAGTTAACAACTTCCAAATGTTTAGTTCATTTAAAAAAAAAAAAGGGAAAGAGAA
>VZTU01014198.1:0-17622 GCA_013400835.1 Zapornia atra | reverse complement strand
TCAGTTCTTCACAAATTGCCCCAACAAGGGTGCAGACCTTCAGGAAAATAAAGTCTGGAGCACCTCTCCCCCTCCTTTTTCACTGACCTTGGTGTCTTCTCACTCCCTTCTCTGGTAGCAAAAAGCAGCTGCTTGCATGTTTTTTCCTTAAACAGGTTATTACAGAGGCACTACCACGGTCACTGATTGGCTCGGCTGTGGCCAGGGTCAGGTCCATCCTGAAGCCTACTGTTGGACTTGGTCCAATCTTCTAGCAGCTTCTCACAGAAAACACCTCTGCTGAGCACACACTCTCCCCCGACCCCCCACCCCCAAAAAACTTTGCCATGCAAACCCAAAACAATCTTCCAGGGTTCTTCTGATGTCAGAGCTGTCCAGTTAGTTTAGAAGAGGCTTTCCATGCCTCTCAAGATGGATGCAGCAATACCAGATGACTGTGTTGAAGCTCTTCTAAGTACCTCTGCAAACACTACAGAGAAACTGTAGGAGTGGGATCCTGAGGGGATGCTTCCTACTGGCCTCAGTCACAGCTGCTGGTCATCAATCTCACTACACAGCTTATTTAGCAGAGGAGACACAAGCATCTACAAGAAAGTGTAATGACTGCTCTCAGCACATTCCTACCCAACAAGAGATGTCTTGGAAATTAATTGGGACTTTGTTTATAAATTGCCTGCCCGGTACATAGACCATGTCCCCAATTGCTCTGCACCCCACCAGGATGCATCACCTTAGAGATGATCCTCAGCAGGGTAGGCAACTTTATTCTTATAATAAAAGTATTTACACACTGCATAGCCACTCTGATGACACAAACATATACTTACTAGTATAGTCATGAATCACACTTAGAGGTTTTGCAAAGACTGACACATTGTGGGGTTTCCAAGGACGGAAAAAACTGTACCTGTGGCATTCATTCTAAGAGACAGCCATTTGGAAGGCATATGAAAAAAAGTGTTCCCTCTAAGCTGACATTCTCCCCAGAGACTACTCACTAACATTGTGGTTTTACATGGCAAACTTCTGGTGAAGAAGGGAGGGGCTACAGTGGGGGAGCTTCTGCAAGAACCAGCTAGAAACTTCCCCTAGGCCTGACAGAGTAAGTAGCAGCTTAGTGGCCAGACCCACCACTGACCAAGGCCAAGCCAATCAGAGTCATAGTGATTCTATGAATTGTATTTAAGAGGAAAAAAAAGGACCCAAGAAGTGGCTGCTTTTTGCCACAGGAGAAGGGAGTGAGATGTATGCTTGAGCAGGTGGAAACATATGGAAGACACTGACCTGTGTTGGAGCAAGCTCCTCCAGGACCTACAGCCTGTGGAGAGAAGTTCACATGGGAGCAGGTTTGCTGGGAGGGGGGGGGGAAACTTCTGACTCTGTGGGGTATCATGGTGGAACCATCTGTGAGTCTGGGCCTGAGAGACTGCACCCCATAGAAATGACCCACGCTGGGGCAGCTGGTGAAGACCTGAAGCCCTGTGGGAAAAGATGCTGCATAAGTTCGTGAAGGACTGTGTCCCAGGGGTGGGACCCCATGCTGGAGCAGGGGAAGGGTGTGAGGAAAAATAGGGAACACCTCACAGCTGTGCGTGTCACCCTTGCACAGGGGCCATGCCAATCTTCTCTGCATCCTGTCCACTTCAGTGTACGAGCTGCTCAAGCAGCACAATGAGCTCCAAAATATCCCCAGGTTTGTCATTAACTAGAGCTCTCTTGATGATGGCAGACTTCAAGAATGAACACACTGAAATAACACTTTGTCAAGAAATCAAAGAAATTCCACAGTAGGAACAAGAAAATGGAAAAAAACTTTAGGACAATTATTACCATTGAAAGAGTTGAAATATTATGAGACAGTATTTGAGAAGCTCACACTAAATGCCAGTATACATATATAGTGTGTGCACATATATATATATATATATGTATATACACAGAGGATCCTCAGACAGAGGAAATCAACTAGTATACAGTGCCTGCCTAATACATGTGAACCACTGCAAGAAACACTAGGTTTTTAGCAAGAAACATCAGCTTTTTAGCCATGAGAACTTCTGATTTAGAGCACTGATGAAGTTCAGCCACACAAAATAGATGAAGCCTGTCACCATCAGGTGAAAGTACAGCCACATTATGAGACACCATGAACTCACAAATCTAACTTGTCTGAAATTGCACCAGATGGCACAGACAAAACAAGCTGCCAATAGTCTACTCTAAAGTACATGTTTACCTTCAAGTGTTCCTCTGGTAATGATTACTGTTATTCTGGTAACACCTGTATGCAGTTACCCATCCATACAGGGAATGGATTACTTTCTTTGAAAAGACCTTACAGTGAACAGTCCCTAACCTAGTCAGAAGAGTCTGCAGCTTTCTACACTCTTTTCTACTAGGAGCTTTCATTTAACGAATAAACACCATTTCCTTCCACGAAGGCAACACTAGCTCAGGTTTGCTTAAACAAATGCAAAAGCTATGTGAGACTTACCAGCCCAGTCTCAGATGAACAGCTTTAAGAGTGAAGTAAGCCCACCTTTGAGCTGGTTTATTGTACCATGTATTATTCCAGTTCTTACAGCAGATAAAGGCACTAAGCAAAACTAACCTTCAGGCCACCAAATCATTCTTCTCCTAGGTCCTCAGTAAAAACAGTCAGAGCCTGCAGCCTCACTCCTCTCCTCCTGAACACAGACAGAATTGGCACCCAAGTAAGGGACAGAATTCAAGCTTGTGGTTTCTGCAGTTCATCTTCAAGAATGACTTAACCCTCCAGATTAGAGTCAACTGCAATAGTATGTTACATGCTTATACAACCAGACCATTGATACTTTTTCAAACTTACCTTTCTACTGGATCTAGAGAACTACGTAGGTCTCCCTACAACACATTCCCTTTCATTCTTTTGAAACCGATGCCTTGAAAACTAGGAAATGTCAGAATTACAAAGAAGGTTCTGTAATTCATGTTATCCAAGATGGACCTAATGGGAAGCACTTATTTCTCTCCTTCCAAAGAAGGAATGGTCATTTGTTTCAGGGACAGAATACAATTAATGATTTTAACTAGTAAATCCATGAACTCACCAGTGTCATTACAGGACACTGCAGCCTCTGAAGTGGGAGAAATTATAGAAGAAAACCATAACTTAATCCCTTCTAAAAATGTGTTAAGCCAAGTAGTACTTAGAGGAAGAATTGTATGCACATTTTTATATGTATAATACATACTCTGATACACACATAAATATTTAATATATAAAAAATAAAGTGCTTTCTATCAGGCCCCAATGCTGGGACATTATAAAACATTTCAACAACTGCAAAGCAAATACATCACACATTAAAACTTAACACAGTATGTACAATCTGGTGGGTGTTCCAAGACACAACATCCCTTCATATACATGATATATACATATATACTCATTTATTCAATATATTATGACAATATATACTACAAAGCTTTCTTACAGACAAAAAACACCCTACAAAAACAAAGCAAGGTTCAAGCACACGAGTCCTAAACTGACGAGGAATTTGCCACTCTTGTCCACACTACCACCTTTACTACTGGGAAAGATATGCCAGTGCTCTTTCCTTGGGTGCAGCGCCTCTACATCCTGCAAGGCGCTGTGAGCAGCAGCTGTGAAGTTAGCGTCACCAGTGGTGAGCAGGTCAAATACACACGAGTAGAAATAGATGTCCTTCACCAGCATTTTCTCGTGGCATTTGGTGGTGGCAGTATCCAGGGTGTAGACTGGCTGTGGAGGAGCAGCACCGCCCTGAGGCAGTACCCGCCCTAGGGCGGGCAGCGCCAAGCGGCCGCTGTCATCAATGCGCTCACTGGAAGGGCAGCCGCTCACGCAGAGCTGCAGGCCCTGGCTCTCCTCATAGGCCGCCACCAGCTCCCGCGGCATGCGAACAGCCAGCGTCAGGTAGTGCCCCAGCCGGCGCACGTACACCGTGGTGCCGATGTGCCGGGCGTGGACTTCCACGTGCCTGCCCGTCACCTTCTCCACGATCCGCAAGCTCTTGGTGTTCCCCTCACCTCCGGCTGTGCTGCCATCAACAAAAGCTGCAGGCAAGTCATCAGTCACGGCTTGATACACCTTCTGATCTGTGCAATCTTGGTAAGATTTAAAGATTATAGTTATCTAGGGTGGTAAGGAAGGAAACAAAAAAAAGAGTCATTATTTTGCATCCATTTCCATCTTGCAGCTGAACATATTTGTGACTGCCCATTAGCTCAGAGCTTGGTAGCTGTCCCCATCTCATGACTAAAACAAAACAGTCTGTATACATGCTCAAAGCAGTATTTTACCAGATGGCAATTATTAAATTTGTTCTTGGGTTAGTCTGGAAGCAAGACCGTTAGCATGCAGCAACAGCCATAATGCCAGGAAAGGAAAAGACATTGTATTTAATTAAGCAGCACAAGTCCCTTCTGCCTGATGGACTCTTAACACTTTGGAATGCATCCTGCAGTCACAGAGAAGTGCAAGTGCCAAGTAATTCCCACAATCCTAGCCACTTGGCAAAACCAGAATGAGGCCGTATAAAATCATGGCACAAGAGGCCTCAGCTTCCCTCACTCATCATCACTCCTTTTACAAGGACAGGAGGAACCTTGTCGGGCTACTACACACTTGCTGGATGTGGTGCCAGGATCAGCTGTGTGAGATTACTTTAAAAGCACTGGTGTATTTAGTGGTTTACCAGCCATCAACACAACAGGCAGTGAGATGAGATACGCATGACTTGGAAAAACAACCAGTCAAACAACTGGCTTAGGGATCCTGGATCAGTTAGTCCTAGGAACTGTGAGATTTCATACTTCTGCTGTTAGAAAATGTGCCCATTGAGAAGCAAGACTGAGAGACACCCAAAGACATGCCTTTGAACAGTGACTTCCAACATAGAAACCATGAGCTTTATGCAATTACTCTTTTAACATTATGACTAGCCTTTTAAAGCTTTACACTTATTTGAATAAGCCACAACAGAAAGAGTAAGTCCTCCAGTCTTACTTGAAGGGAATAATTAGGCTACTGGCAGAACAAGTTTGGAGTGCCTAGTGGCTTTTTCTAAAATAAAAAGTAGAATGAGGAATCCCACACAAATATTAGAAACAGGTATGTTACTTCTTTTACAGTTGAGAGAGAAGTGACGTCTTCAACAGGTCAAAAGGAACTCTGCACCAAGAACAGGTATTTTAATCACTGTTCTCATCACTGATTGATTACATCAAAATTACTTACAGCTTGCTACAAGATTTAGATTACTCCAAAACATATTAGGATGCATTTTCAATCTAACATTACACTCTATCATTAAAACCTACCCTATAGCAAACTTACACTTTAATTTTCATTAACCAGCACATTTCTACACATCAGCTTTATTTTTCTGTCCCTCTGCTCTGAAGTAAAATAAACAGCTGATTAAAGACAATCCAAATAAAATCTCCACCTTCATTAGCCTCACCTCTCCCTACCAGCTGTATAATACAAGTCTTCCCTACTCCTTCCTTCCCCTGCAGCCATTTCTCACTTGATGCATGCAGATATACCCTTGACAGCGTTACATCCGTTTTTGATTTTCAGTTTGTCCCAGCTGATGTTCAGTCTTTCAGTCTCTCTCACACAGACTATTTTGATTTCATGTTTCCACTGGTGCTATCTGTCTGGAATTTTCTAATGGTTTTCTTTGCATTTATCAGTTACACAGCTAGCTTAAGACCATCTGTTGTCAAGCAGTTTCGTAAACTGACATCTTTGGGGCACAGCTAAGCTTGAATGCCTATTCCCAAAATTCAGAAAATGCACATGTATCCTTGTTGCTGTGAAGACCACCTCATGAGTATGCACTGTGAAGTAAGCTCAGCAACCCAGAGAAGAGAAACCTGAGATCTGTCAAGTGATTAGTGTTTCTGCATATAATCCAGAGCCTCATGCAATAAATCATCTTGTATGTTACATAACTGTTTCAATAGAACGGACTTCTGTCTCAGCCTGATTACACAATGAAGCATTCTTACTTCCTTGAGCACATTTGTGCTGCTCTGCAATGGAAGCATGCTTTACATTTCAGCAGAAGTAAAGCTCTAAGTCTTCTCAGCATCAGAACAAGTCTGTAGTCTAATACAGTTAATGGTTCTAGAGATACCCCACACTGGCTACTTGATAAAACAGTTAAGCAATGCAAAATTTATCCATCAGCAGCCACCAAACTATTCTCTCCAAAGCTCCCTTCTCCGTAAGAATTAAATGTACACAATTTCAGAGACAGAGAACAGAAGCCATCACCCTATGGGGAGGTCAGTTCAGCCCCTGAATAAGGGCTGAACAACTACTGAGTGAATGAAAGCCTACACAGACCTTGCAAGGATGCTCCAAAAAGAGAATCAACAGAGAACATGAAGACTTTCCACGGATGGAATCATAGAATTGTCTTGGTTGGAAGGGAACCTACTCACTGCAGCTCAGGGCGTTAGGTTTGATACTGTGTTTTCTATCACATAACATCCATCAAATCCACAGGCCAGATCAGTAAAACCAGAATTCTGTAAGGTCCTTCCATTATCAGCCACTTCTACCTCAATCTCATGCTCTGGTATTTGAGTGATACTCATGAACTTGTTGCAAAAGGGGATGAAGCATATTTCACCACAAAGCTTTAAGTTCTCAAGATAACAAAAAGCATTAAGTGTAAAAGGTTATTAAAAACAAATCTAACATGTCTTATGCACTATAGTACATGCACTATAATACTTTATACATTCCAGCTGGGTTATAAGAACACCCACACAAAGCTGCTCATGTTGTCACTGCTTGTGGACTAGAAAACTAGCTGCCATTTCTAAATCTAGGACAGAAAAAATCCTAATGCCAGAAGAAAATTATTTTGAAGGAGACTGCTCTCAAGATAAAACATACAAACATCAGTGACACCAATTTTGCTAAAGCCAAAAAGAAGTCACTCATATTCAACCTGCACCTGAAATATTTTACTTTGGATGAGTTCATCACACTCCTACTGATGCAAGTAAAATCATCTGCCTGTAAGGATTGCAATGGCTGCTGAGATTCCACTGCACATGCAAAAGCCTTTCAAGAACGGTGGTACAGAGATGCCCAACTGAATTGTCTGTAAGAGCAGGTATTGGTAGGGGTGGCTGGCTCTTACGCCTGAAACAGAGGCAACGCTCCGACTCCCGAGCGCGGCAATGCGCCCCGCTAGCGCGGCGAGGCCACCGCAGCGCCGTGCGGCTGACCTGGCGGCTCAGCTTCAGCAGGCACGCACAGCAACATGGAGTCACTTCAGCTGGAACAGACCCGGGAGTCCAGCCACTGCCCTGAAGCCCACCTCTAAGCCATGCCTGCAAGTGCCATGTCTACATGTAATGTAAATACCTCCAGGGGTGGTGCCTCAGCCACTTCCCTGGGCACCCTGTTCCAGTGCCTGGTAAGAGTTTTTTTCTAATATCCCATCTAAAGCCCCCCCTAGTACAACTTAAAGCTGTTTCTTTCCTCTTGTCCCACCACTTCTTACTTGGGAGAAGAGACTGACACCCACCTCATTACCAACTCCTTCCCAGTGGTAGCTCTTAAGAGTCATAAGGTCTCCCCGCAAGCCTCCTCTTCTTCCAGACTAGACAACTACAGGTCCCTAGGCTGCCCCTCATAAGATCTGTGCTCTAGACCTGTCACCAGCATCACTGGTCACACTTTGGACACACTCCAGCATCTCACTGTCTTTCTTGGAGTGAGTGGCCCAAAGCAGAACACAGAACTTGAGGTGCAGCCTCGCCAGCACTGAGTACAAAGTGACAACCACTTCTCTGGTCCTGCTGGCCAGGCTATTTCTGACATAAGCCAGGCCTTCTTGGCCACCTTGGCACACTGCTGGCTCATGTTCAGCTGGCTGCTGACCAGGTTCTTTTCCACCAGGCAGCTTTCCAGTGACTCTTCCCCAAGCCTATAGCATTGCATGGGGTTGTTACAACCCACATGCAAGACCTGACACTTGGCCTTGCCGAACCTTGTAGCATTGGCCTCAGCCCATTGATCCTGGGAATACCACTTGTGACTGGCCACCAACTGGATTTAACCCCACTGACCTCAACAGTCTGGGCCTGGCCACCCAGACAGTTTTTTTACTCAGCCAACAGCATACTCATCCAAGGCATGAGCAGCTTGTTTCTCCAGGACAATGCTATGGGAAACAGTGTCTAAGTCCAGGTAAACAACACCCACAGCCCTTCTTTCATCCACTAGATGGGTCACCTTGTCATAGGAGATCAGGTTAGGCAAATCAAACAGTACCTGCTATTCACAAGCCCTTTCTGATTAGAGCTGATCACTTGGTTGTCAGGTACAGGCCCTGGGATGGCCCTCAAGATGATCTGCTCCCATAACCTTCCCTGACATCAAGGTTAGACTGACAACTGTAGTTCCCTGGATTCAGCACTAAACGCCTCAGCCTTTTGCTCAGCCTTTGTCACTTTATTTCCACTGCATCCAATAAATGATAAGAGATTCTACTTAACCCTCCTTTTGTTGCTAATGGATTTATAGAAACATTTTTACTGTCATTTACTGCAGTAGCCAAGTTACATTCCAGTTCTACTTTGGCCCTTCTGAGTTTCTCCCTGCACCACCCCACAAAATTTTTGTAGTCCTCCTAGGCTGGCTGCCCTTTCTCCCAAAGGTCATAATCTCTCCTACTTTCTTGAGTTCCAGGATAATCTCTCCGTTCAGTCTTGCTGGTCTGCTTCCTTGCTGGCTTGTCTTTCAGCATCTAGACACAGCCCGCTCCTGCAACTTTGAGATTTCCTTCCTGAACAATGTCCAGCCTTCTCGGACTCTTTCATCCTTCAAGCCTTCCTCCTAAGGAGCCCTGCCAACCAGGCCCATAAATAGGCCACAGTCTGCCTTCTGGAAGTTGAAGGTAGCAGATCTGCTGACCCTCTTCCTTACTTCTCCAATAACAAAAACACTCGCCTCTATACCGTAGACAGCCTTGAGGCACTGTATAAACCACAAGTCCTCTGTTCACAAACAGAAGGTCCAAATGGAGCAGTTTCCTTAGTTGGTCACTCACCAGCTGTGTCAGGAAGTTATCTTCCACACACTCCAGGAACCTCCTAGACTGTTTCCACTGTATTGTATTCCCAGCAGATACCTGGAAAGTTGAAGTCCCCCATGTGAGCAAGGCTAGCAATTCTGAGACTCCTCCCACCTGCTTACATAATAGTATTTCTCCTGCCCCTTCACCCTGGTTGGGTGGTCTCTAACGGACACCCACCAAGGTATCTGCCTTGTGGCCTTTCCCAATCCCTAGGCTTAAACACTCAACCTTTTCATCACCATCATCAAACTGTAAACAGCCAAAAAGGTTTCAGCTGGGCCACTGATCCTGCCACCTTTTTTGGGGGAGAAGCCCTTAGTACCTATGCAACTGTTGTCAGGTGCTTCTGTGATTTCCAACACATCAATTACCCTTGTGCCTTTGCTGCTGCATGGGTCTCCATCCCCTACCCCACTGTGATGGCCTGGTTTTATCCTCTTCCCCTTTCAAACCTAATTTGGACTTCTTTCTGTGAGTCCTGCTAGCTCTTGTGCAAAGATCTTCTCCCCACTTTGAGAAAGATGTAGCCCACCTGTCACCAGAATGCCTGGTGTCATGTAGACTGACCTGTGTGATAAGAAACCTTAAAATTCTGCTGGTGACACCAGTCAAGGAGCCAGATGTGGATCAGCTGGGTCTTCCTGTTTCTTCCAACACCATTCCCTGCAACTGAAAGGATACAGGAAAAAAACCACTTGTGCTTCTGAGTGCTTAACAAGTCATCCCAAGACCCTGAAGTCTCTTCTGATCACCGCTGGCCTTCTTACTGCAACTTGCATCACTGCCCAGATGATAAGGCAATAATGCACCACAATACAAGTGCCACACCACACTCTGACACCAGGGCTTGTATCACAACACAGTCATGCCAAACCTACCTCAATACTGCTGAAAACCCAAGGTGATACTAAAATTCACAGACCCACCCCATCCTCCTACTCCAAGCACAGCTGGCCACAACACATCTTAGGAAGCCTGCAGTAACATTCAGGTATATAACAAGGCAAGCTAGCCAGAGAGGTAGGGAACAACTGATTACATGATGCAACTGTTTAATAACTGAATACCTGGCCAGTGGAATATGCACATTGAAAGAGTACCTCTACAATGTTTTATGATGTTAGATTTTGCCTTGGAGTATTTCTCCTAACAGTAACAGGGAAGCAGATGAGATCCCACAGGGATCTAGTGGCATGTCCATTAGTCTGCATAAAGTGCAGTAGGTCAGGCAGACTGCTGAGATGGCACTGTGATGCAGCTGAAGAAACACCTTGCTATTCATGCTTCTCAGCTTTATCTTCAGCATCATTCTGCATAACCTACCTCATGCCCAGCATCATGAGAAAACATCCAGATGCTCTCCTTATGCACCATTTCAGTCTATGGGAAAAGACAAGGAAGGATGTTTAAAGAAAACACACAGCCCTGTTGATTTACTCATGATTTCATCAAGCACTGGAGAACAAGTAGGAGATATTTCAGCAGGAGTTTTTATGATACTAGACCAATGGTTTATCAAATATCCATGGGAAGCCTGCAAAGGGGTGGACAACTGATCTGTGAAAGGCAGCAATTAAAGTCCATAAGAAAACTACACAGCATATATGACTGTTCTGGTTTTTGGAATGGCATGGAGCTAATTCTCACAAAAAGCTGGGAGGGGACCCAATCAGAACAGGTAACCCAAAATAGCCAAATGGTAGTCAAAGGAGTATCCCATACTATATGGCATCATGCTTAATATATAAAGGGGGCTGGCAGGGGAGGAGGTGCTGCTGGGAGTTGGGTCAGGTGACCAGATGGAATTGTGTATCATCTGCTTTGTATATTCTGACTTCTGTTGTTAGTTTCCTCTTCCTTTACTGTCTTAGGAAACTATCCTCATTCCAACTCATGGTATTTACCTTTTTACTCTGATTCTCCTTCCCATTCCACTGGGGGGTAGGAGGGTGGAATGGTGGTGGCGGTGTGAGCCAGCAGCTGCTGACTGGAGCTAAAACACAACAGTATTTCTAAATGGGTCTTGCAATGCCACCCAGAATTTAGATTTCATACATACACATAAGAAAATTCAAACCTGAATGCATTAAATTGACTTTCCAATCACCTATTGAAAATACCACAGCTTCCCTTTCCAAAGGCCTGCAACAGTGTGAAGCATGGGAGTTTATCTCAGGAAACAAGCATCACTTGTCACCCATTGAAAAATGGCCTATGACAAAGGGTGGAAGTAGAGAGATTTAAGGAAAGTCACAAGGGCTCACTGTAAATTTTTTACTCAGTAGCCTCCCATCAGAAGCTAGTCCCTTGTCATGTGCATAGCAAGTCCTTTGAGATGAAACAAAACTAAAAGGTATGTTACACCTTACAAATGCTAATGACTGTTAAGCCCACCAGACAGCCTGGGCATCATCCAAAGCAGGGTTTCCTCATGTTTCTCTCCAGTGTTTGCTGAAGTCCATGTAGCTCAAATACGACAGCAAGAGATTTATGTCCAAAAATCACTTTGCTTCCTCCATGCATACTGGTGATAGTGGGGGAATTTTAAGGGCAAACTATGCAGGGAAGATTTAAGGACTACTTCAGTGATGCTGTCCCAACTTCCTGGAAGCAAGAACTGCTGGGAGTGCTGGAAAATTAAATACAGCCTGCCATACTTCAGCCTGCTTCTGTACCACCACAAGACATTTTTCCATGATACATTCAAATTTTTTGACAGAGGACAAAATGGGAGGGGAAAGGAGTGTGGATTCCATGTACAACACAAATGAAGAGGAAGTCAACCTAAAACCAAGACAGTTCAGCATTAGATGATTTCCAAAAGAAAAGCCAAGAAAAGCACTTCTTGAATGTGGTTATGCAAGAAGGACACTGATCACAAATCACTCCACTATTGATTAATCTAAAAAATACCCATAACTGTAGGTAAGCGCCCCTAATCAATGGTAAGGGTAGCTAAAATAATCCACCTCCTTATCTCAGGTGGACAACCCAAGAAGAAAGGTTCTTCTTACTACAGTGGTACCATAAAGCTTTGATGGCATCAAAGGGAAAAGTAAACCCTGTTTAAGTGCATACCATAAACATTCATCCCCCATTACCACATCTGAGAAAACACCTGCAACTTAAAATTGTTAATTTATTCTCTGTTGCACTGCCCCTAGGAGACCTCTAGAAGCTTCAGGTAAGTGCTGCTGAGTGAATATGTATGCATATCCTTTCCACTCCACCTCCCAAAGGCAGGTATTGAAGGCACTAAAATGTCCGATAATAGTTGCCCAGTAGCCCCACAAATGTCTAGACAAGACACTTATACCTTACAAGCTGCCATACCTTGTCCCACAAACCCACACTTAGTAAGGTCTGGCTGTCTTGAACACTAGGAATTGTTTATCTTCACACCAGCTAAGCTCAGTAAGTTTGCAGACAACACAAAGTCAAGTGAGAATGTTGATCTGGATGAGGGTAGAAAGGCACCACAGAGGAATATGCGCTGGCTGGATCCACAGGCATAGGCCAACTATGAGGTTCAACAAGGCCAGGTGCCAGGTGCTGCACTTGGGCAGTAACAATCCTATTGTTGCAGGTTTGTGTGGTAAGGTTTTGGTGGAGGCAGGGAGCTGCAGGAGCGGCTTCTGCAAGAAGTAGCTAGAAGCCTTCCCTAGGCCCAACAGAGTAAATACCATCTGGGCTTAACGTCAGACTCACCACTGACCAAGGCTGGACCAATCAGCAACTGTGGAAGCACCTCTGTGGTAACATATTTAAGAATTAAAAAACCCCCCTCAAAGCAGCCACTTTTTCCTGTCAGAGAAGGGAGCAAAACGATGTGAGAAACTGCAGACACCCAGGGCAGTGAAGAAGGTGGGTAAGGAGGTGTTCCAGGCATCAGTAGAGATTCCCTTGCAATCCATGCAGGAGACCATGGTGAAAGAGGTCNGGGCTTAACGTCAGACTCACCACTGACCAAGGCTGGACCAATCAGCAACTGTGGAAGCACCTCTGTGGTAACATATTTAAGAATTAAAAAACCACCCTCAAAGCAGCCACTTTTTCCTGTCAGAGAAGGGAGCAAAACGATGTGAGAAACTGCAGACACCCAGGGCAGTGAAGAAGGTGGGTAAGGAGGTGTTCCAGGCATCAGTAGAGATTCCCTTGCAATCCATGCAGGAGACCATGGTGAAAGAGGTCGCCCCCCTGCAGCCCATGGAAGATGCTGGGGAGCAGAGACCCCGCCTGCAGCCCGTGGGGTACCCCACATGGGAGCAGTGGAGCAGGGACAGTGGAAAGACGCCGTGAGCCGCGCTGGAGCGAGGTGCTGGCAGCACCTGCGGCCTGCGGGCAGAGAGGCCCACGCCAGAGCTGGCTTGTGTCTCCATGGCGGACCGGGCTGGAGCAGTCTGGGGCTGAAAGACCCCATGGAAGGGACCCACACTGGGCAGCTGCTGAAGAGCTGGAGCCCCGTGGGAAGCCATTCACGGTGGAGGACTGCTTCCCATGGGTGGGGCCCCAGGGTGCAGCAGGGGAAGGGTGTCAGGAATCCCACCACCCCACAATAGGAAGGAAAACAACTCATGAGGACGGGACTGAAACCTCCAAACCAGTCTCCCCCCTGCCCCACTACACCTGGGGGAGAGGAAGAGAGAAAAATCATGAATAAAATTGAGCCTGAGTGTTTTAAGATTTGGTTTTACTTATTATTTTCAGAGTGTATGTGTGTAGAAAACACATTACATGTTTTTTTAATTCCATGGTGAATCTCTTTTGCCCATAACGTTAATTGCTGAATACTCCTGTGCCTCTCAATAGATACTTTTCTCCCCATCCAGCTGAAACAGGGAGTCATAGGTGACTTCTGGGGGCATCTGGCCTTTAGCCAGGCTTACACCGCCACAGCCTGAGAATGCTATAGGCTTGGGGAAGAGTCACTGGAAAGCTGCCTGGTGGAAAAGAACCTGGTCAGCAGCCAGCTGAACATGAGCCAGCAGTGTGCCAAGGTGGCCAAGGTGGTCAAGAAGGCCTGGCTTATGTCAGAAATAGCCTGGCCAGCAGGACCAGAGAAGTGGTTGTCACTTTGTACTCAGTGCTGGCGAGGCTGCACCTCAAGTTCTGTGTTCTGCTTTGGGCCACTCACTCCAAGAAAGACAGTGAGATGCTGGAGTGTGTCCAAAGTGTGACCAGTGATGCTGGTGACAGGTCTAGAGCACAGATCTTATGAGGGGCAGCCTAGGGACCTGTAGTTGTTTAGTCTGGAGGAGGCTTGAGGGGAGATGACTCTCTAGCGTCTCTAGTACTAATTACTTTAGTATTACTTCAGAGAGACTAAGTACACAGTGTTCAGCCTGCAACAGCCTCCTGCAAAAATAGAAAACATGCTGCAAAAGACATACATAAGTGTTCTGACTCTGGGAAAAGAACACCTATACCCAGTGTTCCCCTACCCTGCTAATACAATCAATTCCCATGTGCAACACTTTATGCCCAGGAAATCCTCCACAGTAAATTTTTGTGGTTTTTTCCTTCTCTGTCCTCCCATTCACTCACACTCAAGTTATTCACTATGAAATAAACAAAAAGGAAAAACTCTTTTTCCAGTTACTGCAAACAAGGAGGAAATTTTCTCTAGACAAACAGAAGCATCTCTGCCTCATTTGCTAATTATGAACTACACTAGTGATATCCAGAACACCTGTCACAGCCATGAAAGTCAAGGCAGACTTTGTAACCCTCCAAATAAAGCACACAATTAAAAAAAAATCCCAAACCAGCTCCCAAGATGGAGGAACTCTTATCTATAGCTGGAGGAAAAATCAGACATAAAGCTGCCAGTGACCTACCCAAAATTCATACAGGATGTCTGTCAGAAAGGCGATTGAACTCAGTTTCCCATCAGCTTGATGATCCTTCATATTCCAACTGAAAGGCCCTAGGATCCTATGCCAACAGGCATCAGTTAAGCAGAGAAAGACTGGAGTTTCAGGTTTCAGCTACACTAACACACAAGTATCTTTGTTCACTGTGAAGAAGAAACAGATGTTGCTACCATGAGCACTGCAGCTACACAGAACACCTACAAGCAAATTGCCAACAGCGTTTTTTGTGAATAAATGTAACTCCCATAAGAGGATGTATCCTTCCAGTTAATACATCGCAGGGAGAGTTTTCCTGCTTTTCATACTTTTCTGCCTGGTGCACAGTTCTGGCAAGGAGGACAAGGAAACATACTTTATGAAAACAAAAAAGAATGTAAAGAGTAAAATCTCCGACATTCTTTTGTCCTTTATGAACTTACTGGATAGCTTTCAGACTGCTGGAGTTACTGAAGCCCCAGAGGTCTTGGAAAGAGAAGACAACTCTCTCACAGAAGACTGATTTTCACTTAATATTACTGCACAGACATCTCCATGGAAGGTGTGCAGTCTCTAACATACTGTGACCAGCACCCACTGCTCCTGACCCCAGTAATAAAAAAACCCTACTTCCAAGTTTAATAAAACAGTAAATGATGGTCTTGAAACTGTGTACACATAGCCTGACAAACCTTGACAATGTAAGAACTACAATTGCCCAGTTTCAAAAGACCATCTCATTCCAAAAAGGGAACAGGACACGTGACAGCATCAGTTTCAATAGTATGTTCAATTTATTTTATTGATAGGAAGATGACCCCAAAAATTCAGAGCATTTTTCACCCCTAGTTCCAGAGGTAAATCTGAGATTACCTCAATCAGGTTCATGCTTTATACTTACTTATTTTCTTTCTAAAGACAGACTTCCTAGCTGTCTTCAGCAGAGACAAATACTTTTCTTCTGGCGAGGTAACAGCACAAGTTCCTAGTATATGTATTCCTTCCACCTGAAGTGGCTGAGAGAAGAGCAATCTTACTGCTAACTGCTACACTTCTTAACTGTTAAGGACTTACTCTACTGTCCTGGCGTGTTAAGTCTGTTTGTGTGCACAGTGCTGCCCTGGTTTCAACTAGGATAATTTTCTCTCTAGCAGCTGGTGTAAAGGTGTTTGAGAGTTAGGATTAGAGCAGTGCTGATAATACCCTGATGGTTTTAGTTGTTGCCAAGCAGTCAAGGACTTTTCAGTTGTTCGTATGGCCCCACTAACAAGAAGGCCGGGGCACCCAGGAAGCTGGGAGAGGACACAGCCAGGACAGGTGACCCAAACAGGCCAAAGAGGGTATCCCACACCAACTGCATCATGCTCAGCATAAAGGGGGGCTTGTGGGGGGAGGAGCATGTGTCTCCAGGACATGCAGTTTTTGGCAGTGGTCCAGCTCTGGGATGGCTCTGAGCTGTACGCCCCAAGTTGTGCAGTTCAGTGAGAAACTGCATCGTGTATCATCCGTTTCACGTATTTTGCTATAGAAGTCCTATTATTGTTATTTCTCTCTCTCTCTCTNTCCCCCCACCCCCCTTTCCCCTACCCCCAGAGAGAGCAGCTGCGTGGTGCTTAGCTGCCAGCTGGGGGCAGAACCACAACAAGTACTTAGGAACGCATACCTTATTTGTAGCAGTAGCACTGGATCCTGGGACCACAGGCACATTGGTCACTTGCACTGACAAGTAGTTATTGTCTATGAGGGGCCATGCACCTTCCACTTTGCATGTCTGGAAGTGATCCTTGAAAGTCCTTAGATGAGGATCACCAAACAAGCCACAAAACAGGTATGTAGGAGGAGTAGTCTTCTCCCCTCCATGATATTCCTTGGGTTCTGTGTAGCCACTGTAACTGCAGGGATCATGGGTCACTTCAGGGTTGGTGGAAGATGTGGGTCCATCTTTGGAGCAGTTCCTCTGGCTCATGAGGTCGCTGATCCCAAGCACTGCAGAATGATAGACGAGGTTTCCACGGCACACTTTAGAATTGCGGTAGGTACAGGCAGAGTAGGCTCGCAGGGCCTTGCAGAACTCCCAGTCAGAGCCCTCCAGAGCAGAGTTCAGATGGGAAGTTAAAGACACAAAGTCAGTGGTGCACTTCTGAATTTGACAAGGTGTTTGCAGCTGGCAATCACCTAAGCACAAAACAGATCCAGAGAGAAATCACGTAAAGCCTGTCAGATTGCCAGATCCCCTTCCACACCCACAGGTATTGTAGCAAGTAATGTAAAGACCATGCTCACCCACTGCAGAAACACAACATAACAGAGCAAAAGGGGTTAGGAAGCAGAAATACATCAACACAGACCATCTCAAAGGCTCAGATGACCCATGCATGACTTAATCCATCACTTCAAATTGTCTAGATAGAAATTACGAGCAGTAGCTCCTGCCAAGCATGAGCCCAGCATTTCTTACAGAATTGCATCACCAACTTTCTACCTGACACTCAATCACTTAGAATAAGCAAGTCTACATTTAGTCTTTCAGTACTTTAACCAAGCTATTTAACTTTTAAACAAGAATCCTGCCCCTCAAAAGGATGCAGTAAAGATGGCAAGCAGCAGCGTCTGCTTAGAGGAAACCAGACTGAATAAAG
>VZTU01014197.1:0-10009 GCA_013400835.1 Zapornia atra | reverse complement strand
TTCCATTCCATTCCATTCTTCTAACACTTCACTCTGACCAAGAGGTCCCTGCATCAATCAGGTGGCATGGACCACACTGTCAGAGCATATCACTGCTTGCAGCCTGGAGTAATGTACTGGTTTTACCTATTAAAATTAAGGCCTTAAATGCTGGCTCAAATATTAGGCAAAACCTGTAACTTTTTGTTGCAAATTCCCAAGTCAAAATCTAGCTGGCTTTTTTTTTTTTTAATCCAAAATAAGGTTTCCTGCCATTTTCATCTTCATTAATCCAATAACCTATGTAATTATTCATTGGAAATGATTGCAAGCTTGTTTCTTTGCAATTAAGGTTTTTGAAATCAAGGTTACTGACAGAAAATCCAAGGCAAAAAAAAAAAAGAAAGAATGGTTCATTTCTTTACTCTCTCTTCATTTCTGCAAACTCCAAAAGAAATCAATAAGCTCCAATGTCTTCCCAACACCAATATTTCATTGATCTAGTTTGAATGGAGCTATTCCTGATTCACATAGCTGTATTCAACAGAAGGATCTTGTGAATTTGCCTTGGAAGCAACCCAGCAAAAGCCCACAAAATTTGGCTAGTTGCTGTTAACAGGAGGAGAGAAGAATTTATACAGTTTAGAAACAAGAAAATTAAAAAAAAGCTGATTTTAATCCACTACAATATTGGCAATCTGAACCTAAAATACAGTTAAATCAGAGGACTTTCAAACCAGCACTCATTTCTTAAGGGAGAATGCAATGGACTTTATTTAAATATTATACTATATGAGCAATTTGCTGCACAGGGACAATATTTTCATATTTAAAAGTTCCAGACTGAAAGGCAGGTTTTGCATTCTGCAGATAACACGTATCATCACAGTTTCAGATCAACATCTACTGGCCACAGTGCTCAGAGTATTCATGAATGTCTGCCTTGAGCAGTGAGGTCATTTAAATGGTGCTGATTTAATTAGAGAGAGGAGGAGGAAAATATTTCAAATCACTTTTACTGCAAAGCCAAAATGCAAATGTGGAGTTGGTAAATGCTGTAGTAGCTGCTAAAAGGGAAGGCTTAAGAGTGGAGGCATCACAAAAATGCCCCTTTTTACAGCTCAGAGAGGCAGCTCCAGCTATCCCAACATGACTGCATTTCTGCAAGGAGCTTCAAAATGAAGCTTTCAACCACAAGAAACCTTTTTTTTTTTGGAGAGCTTTTTGCTGATTAAGTTCTTTAAGTGAATTCCTTGAAGAACCTCTGAAATCTCATTTTCAGAGGTGATTGGGACAGGACCCTTAAATGTCTGTTAAGGCTTTAACTAAGCATTAAAGTTTTCAACTGGATAAAGCAGTGTACACCCAATTTTGCAGGCTTTCACAATGCTGCCAGGTCAGTTTTACTTTAGGAAGGAAGCCTAAGAAGGGGTGGTTGATATTTTTAGACTGGTATATATTTACTTGCTCTGTGGGATGCACTTTGCTGACTAGAAAACAAACTTCATGTTTCCTAAAGCTGATGCCACTGTGACAAACCTTTGTGTAGAGCAGACATCTACCCCACTGAAAACTGGTTTCAAAAATGGAGAACAGAGGCAGGTTTGAAGTTCCTAAAGATACACATCTCCAGATGGGATTCCCAGAGGTGCTTTAGCACCTCTCCAGTAGTGACCTACTAAATGTCTTTCACATAGAGGGTGCTCTCCAAAATGAAGGTTGCAATACAAAGGAAAGCACCTGAAAAGAAAGAGTGTTCACAAAAAAGGGGGTTTTCACAGAATTGTAGGGGTTGGAAGGGCCCTCCAGAGCTCATTGGGTTCAACCCCCTGCCAAAGCAGGGTCCCTAGGACAGGGCACACAGGGCGGTGTCCAGACGGGGCTGGAATCTCTCCAGAGAAGGAGACTCCACACCCCCTGGGCAGCCTGTCCCAGGGCTCCCTCACCCTCACTGGGGAAAAGTTCTGCCCCAGGTTGGGGTTGAACTCCCTGTGCTCCAACTTGCAGCCATTGCCCCTTGTCCTGTCCCCACAGACACTGAGAAGGGGCTGGCCATTTCCCCCTGCATCCCATCCTTAAGATATTGATCAACATTAATAAGGTCCCCCCTGAGTCTTCTTCTCTCCAGGCTGAACAGCCCCAGCTCACTCAGCCTGTCCTCACAGGGGAGATGCTCCAGGCCCTTCATCATCTCCGTAGCTCCTCTGGACTCTCTCCAGGAGATCCCTGTCTGTTTTATCCCAGGGAGCCCAGCACTGGACACAACACTCCAGGTGGGGCCTGACCAGGGCAGAGCAGAGGGGGAGGATCCCCTCCTGTGACCTGCTGCCCACACTCCTCCTGATGCCCCCCAGGATCCCATTGGCTCTCTCAGCCCCCAGGGCACACTGCTGGCTCATGACCATGAGCAACTCAGTCACAGTGGCTAAAGATGCTCAGTTTCCCCCCCAGACTTGAAATACAACCATCATGCTCTCAGCTAGCCACAGTGCCTATGACAGAGCAGAAGTGAGAAAAACACTCAGCCACTGCCACTTGAACAAAGCTGCATTGTAATGGGTTGGGATGGGTGGCTTCTTATCTTTCACACACTACATTCCTGGTTCAAACAAGGAGGCACACATTGAAATTAAGGTTCCTGATAGTCCTCCTCCCTGCCTTCCCAAACTGGTTTATCCCCTTACTTCTTCTACCTTATTACAGGGGGAGAAAAGCTAGGATCCATGAAGACCAGCCACCAGAAACAAAGCTACAATTAACCTTTGATCAAGGAAACATATTTCCTCAGCACACAGCAACATGCCAAGGGATGCAAAAAGTTCAAATGACAAGCAAAGAGAGAGAAAAAACCTGTGAAGTGTTTACAGAACAACACATGGAGAAGCAGAGATGCAAATGGGAACCATGGCATACAGTGAGAAACCCTCCAGCTTAAGGTTTGTTATAGCCCTGACCACAAACATGACATCTGGGGAAAACAGTCTAGTTAGACTGCTGTGGCTGTGTTGCACAAGGCTGGTATTTTCTAGGGTAGAGCTGGACCTGAAAGGCTGTTTTGCCCAGCACAGACCATCAGCCTGGCTGTGAAACACAGATATGCAGAAGGGAGCATGGCTGACATCACCCTACAATGGTGGTTTGGAAGAGGATGGCAGCTGCATGGCTTTGAGACCCCAGCAATTGTCCTTACAAGTGTTCAGGTCCCACAGCACTTTGCAAGTTGTCCTGCCATCCTCTGTCCTGGGAGCAGATGCTGGAAGTGTGAGGAAAACTACCTCAGGGGAACAGTTATATGGAAAATACCAAACCCTGCAAAACTTCAGCCAAGACTAGTGTCAACACTGGACTTACTGTACAAATTGATTAACTAGTGACAATCAGCTTATTAAGCACTGGGGGGGCTGTGACAGTTATTTCACTGGGGCCACAGTTGTTCAACACATCTTGAAACCTCATAATGTTTACTTGAATATAAAAATATTCATTTTATGTAGTTCCTGTCAGGGTTTTTTTTTTCCTTTCCATTTGAAAATGTGGGGCTAGGCATTCACAATAATTCACAAGGAGATGCCTGTGTGGACAAAAAATTGGCTCAGGGATCACGTATTTCATGGTGGGATATAGCCTAAAAAAAAACCCCAAAAAACCCACCCTTCCAACTTTAAATATTATTGTTTTCCTAAATTAACTCTGGGAGATTTTAATCTAGATCTTGGGTCTCTGCCAGGGAACACACACCGCTCCCCACATCCCTGAGAACATTGCTGAGTCCTGTACAGTCAGCTGGCATAATAATGAAACAGCAACCAGTTAACTCTATCACTTCTTCATGAAGTTGTCTTCTCCAAGGCTGTTCTTCCTTCAGTGCATTGTAGTTACCCAATTAGTGCCCTGTGCAGGGAGAACACAAATCCTTTGCTGTCTTTTGAGAGGTTTTTAGGGAGGTCACAGGACTATTTAGTCAAAGTAAAAAGAGGACTTAATACACAGCTTACTTCCTGAAGTTCAAAGGGGTAACTCTTACTAATACTGATTAGCAGGTCAGGCTGGATCAGGGAAGGGTAGTTAGGATGCCTTGAGATGGTGTCTGAGAGGGAGTCTGAGGGAAGAAGGAGGCAGGGATTTATGGTGACTGGAAAGCTCTAAAAGCAAGTTGTTTGGGCCTGAATTCAAGGGGGGTGCAGTGGAAGCAGGCTGGCCAAACACAAAATCACAAAATCACAGAATCACAGACTCACACGGGTTGGAAGGGGCCTCCAGAGCCCATGGGGTCCAACCCCCTGCCAAAGCAGGGTCCCTAGGACAGGGCACACAGGTCGGTGTCCAGACAGGGCTGGAATCTCTCCAGAGAAGGAGACTCCACACCCCCTGGGCAGCCTGTCCCAGGGCTCCCTCACCCTCACTGGGGAAAAGTTCTGCCCCAGGTTGGTGTGGAACTTCCTATGCTCCAACTTGCAGCCATTGCCCCTTGTCCTGTCCCCACAGACACTGAGAAGGGGCTGGCCAATTCCCCCTGCATCCCCTGCCTAAGATATTTATAAACACTAATTAGGTCCCTCCTGAGTCTTCTTGTCTCCAGGCTGAACAGCCCCAGCTCACTCAGCCTGTCCTCACAGGGGAGATGCTCCAGGCCCTTCAGCATCTCCGTAGCTCCTCTGGACTCTCTCCAGGAGATCCCTGGCTGTTTATCCCAGGGAGCCCAGCACTGGACACAACACTCCAGGTGGGGCCTGACCAAGGCAGAGTAGCAAACACAAAGCAAGAGGAGTGCAAACAGGGTATCCCTTTCACTGCATAAAAAGCATCCTTGAGCCAGCTTTTTCTCCTACCTAATTAAAGCAAACATCGATGTTGCTCGTTGCTTATAGATCACTGTTTTCAATCCTTGTTGGGGGAAATTCTCCTGATGAATCCCATGGGTTCTAACCTGAATAGAGGAGGGAAGGTGGAGCATGGAGTTTTGCCAATGCACTGTGAAACTACGTCTGGGTTGGCTTCCAATGAATCATCGCAGCCATCTGGGGGAAGGGGGAGGAATTCCCTCACTTCTTAATCAACCTATCTGTGCTTGAAAAGCGAAATATTTTTCAGTAAGATGCACTGTGCATATCTGGCACTTGGCCTCTTGTTACTGCCAGCTGTCACTCTGATAATGTGTTATAAATGATGACACACCAAGCAGGCAGGGCTGCAAGTCCATGCGATTGTATTGCATTATCAAAGTGACAACCAGAAAGAACAAGAGCTCTGGCTGCTGAATTGGTCCATAAGTAGATTTTTGTGTCGTTGCTATTACTATTTATATACAAAAATGGGGCTTAAACATTGTAATATTTTCCCAGCAGGAGTCAGGACATTGTTAGGACTTCAAATAGCTTGAGTAAGGCATAATATAAAACTTGTTTAAAATTCTGTTTTCATAAAGTAAATCAGGCAAATCAATGACTATTAATGAAGCTAATTCATGAATATCCTTATAATTTCACATCTGTAAGGACAGGAAGCCTAAGTCAAGCAAAGTGGCCTTCAATAACTCCTCACCTATGTGATCAGATGCCATAGAGATACCTCCTGTGATGTACACATTACAAGTCCTTCCTGTCAGGCAGTGTGTGGAGATGCAGCAGGGGCAATGCATATATCCATATATATATCCATAGGTACCCATGAGTGGAAAAAGCTGGTAAAATCTGCTGCAGAATCTGAATTGGGGGCTTTGGGTCAATACAGCTGTGGTGAAAGTCTTTCTGCCAATAGCCAGCTGTCACCTTGCAGTGCCATAGCCATGTCTGTGACTCTGCTCATCCACAATGACTTTGGTGGCCTGGGAGCAAGCTCGTTGTATGTTTGGGTGAGAGGAAGGCTTCCTCAAGCATAAAGTGACTCATAATGAGCAGAAGACAACTCAATCCTAGTCTGAAAACCTCTTTTTGGGCTTCTGTGGCACAGAAATTCAAAGCAGAACTCCAGCTGAACGCAAAAGGAGTTGGGCATAATTGCATGCTCTCTAGGTCTTGGTTTCATCTGCATTTAGAAAAGAAAGTAATAAAGTGCTAAAGAAAATGCTGCTCTCAAGATCTGCATGTTTGGCCTATGATGATCTTTTATGGCATCGAGGTTTTTCTGGCCTTCTGTACAAAGTCTAAATGTTGTTCCCCTGAATCTTGGCAGCTGTTTCTGAATGTTTCATAAGAGAAAACAGTCACAGTTTCTTCTGGGAGATATCTACAAGCACTGAAAATATGTGGCTTATATGCAGGGCACAATAACTCCTTCCACAGAAAGAATTACTGGGTAAAGCTCAAAAGCCTTTGAGAAGAGCTCAGGCATCTTTGTTGTATCCGCCCATAACTCCTCTGATATGTACTGTGTTTGTTCCTTTGAGGGGTGGAAGAAGGGGAAAAGAAGAAAAAGTGTAAGAAGCATTGCTCTTCTGTCAGGGAAGACAGCAGGCCCGCTAGCGGCCTAGCTCTCTTCTCCCAAGATTTAGGCCCTGACAATATCCTCGTGTTCCCATGAGAAAGGAGAAGTTCCTCATGCTGAGAGGATCCTAATAATCACATTCTCAAAACACAGAGGCCTTGTTGATAGGGGTACAGGCTGCCCTAAACCAAGAAGCAGTTAGGGGAAGGTATTTGGGAGTAACAGAACATGTTAAGAACCGGCCATAATAAGATGGTCAAAACCCGCTGGTGTGCTGATGTTTTTAGGCATCAAAGGTAAACTAAGGATATTTAGCTGTAAATAGGTTTATCAGAACTTGTTATAATTACTAACCAATCAACACGGTGTGAACAGTGTGTATAACCAATTAGCAGGTTTTTAGCTTGCCACGTTTGCAGTAATAAAGGTCTGGAATCTGGGTGATGTCACCTAATAAATGGCTTCACCTAAAATTCATATTGAATTGTGTGTTGCTTTCTGCCAGTCGCCACACTCTTCCACCCAAAAAGGACCAATGGAGGGTTCAAGGCTCTGATGGGAACAACCAGATCCTACTTAAGAGAACTTTCAAAAAGTCCAATGGAAATTAAGGAGGAAAAATTAGCCATGCACTTGCCACAGGTCACTGCCATCAATCCATTCAACACAACCTTTCAACAGAGATTTCTACAAGGCAAAAAGACAAATACTCATGAATTAACACTGCTCATGTCACTTGAGGTAATCACTCCAAAGATAGCTGGGAACAATGTTTCAAAACAAATTAAAGCTAAACGATGTAAATATGTCAAGAGGTATAGACATGTCACTTGATGTAATTATACCAAAAGAGACATTTCTACTGAGAAAAAGCTAAGTAAATGGTTAAGAATCTGTAAGAAAATACCACAGAAGTAAAGATATGCAGTGAATAAATACTCCCTACTCCATATCTCTACATGACAGTGTTGCTATCAGAGAGTACACTCATATTTTACTACCCACTAGATTCACACTGGGTAAATGACTTTGCTCTTTTGGACTTGCATAGAAATGCAGTTTAGTAACTGAATTCAAATGGATTTAGAAAGCTTTGAGGTCAGAAGGTGAGGTGATGAATATCTTGTGTTATGTAGGAGCCCCAAAAAGTTATCTAGTCATTTTCAGAGTGAGAGGACTGAGGTTTTCCTAAGCCCTAAGCACGTGGACTCTGCTTAGATGACAGTCAAGGAGGTGAGATGACATGGATGGAGAGTTGGTGCTGATTCATGGTACCAGCCATAAGAAAAAGCAATGACTGGTCATACTTAGCACGGGTAGAAGTGTAGCCAGAAGATGACAGCAATCTGCATGCCTAGCTGTCACTCATGTTCTTCAGAAATCTTGCTTTTGTTTTAGAGGCTCGTGATGGGCTGGTTTCACTGGGTGTGAAAAGACTTGCTGGTTCCAGTGGAATTTTTCATGGAGTAATGTGTAAATAACCTCATGGCTCAGTGGAAATGAGGGCAATGTCTTGGACATGGAGTCAGCAGACACCATTTAATTTTTGGCTGGTGTGGGTGGATTTAACCAGGATGTGTATGTCTGAGTCTGGGTTTGAAAGAGACCTCTCAGTTCTGCATTCTCAGACTGCAGGTCTAAAATTGCTTATTCACTAGGAGGTCTCATTAGCCACCCCAGCTACTCCAGAAAGATGATACTGGCTCAGCATCCAATAGTTAAAGTCCCTTTCCCCTAAGCTGAACCTTCCCACCTGCTCACCTCACAGCTATACCTATATAGATAGGTATATCTATAAAAGAAGAGCTACACATATAAATCCCAAATGAGAAAATTGTCTAACTTTCTCCTGATTCCTACACTTCTACCACCTTTCTGGTGAGCAAAACACATCACAAAGCTGCTCCTCTCACTTTCAGCATTTGGAATGAATTGTCTTGCTGTTGTTTTTGATGGCAATATTTAATATAGGTGTTTTGCTGTCCTGCTTCCACCCCCCTCTTTAAGACCAGAAGACACTGCTTCTACTTTCCCCACTGCTGGAACTGACCCTCCTGCACAGCACCTCATGAGAGAGCCTAGGTCAATCTTTGGCAGTGATCCCATCATTCCCATTTCCAACCTTTCATGAAAAACCCACATTGCAGAGGTTAACTGGCTGCTACAGCTCTCCCAGCTACAGAAAGACTGATCCAGGTTAGCAGTGTGGTTTGTTAGAAGCCCCTCTTCCTCTGCCCTTGCCCTCCCCACCCAAACAGCCTCTCTTTTGGGGGAGCCATTTGGTATCTGTTCAAAAGAGTTAAAAGTTAGAGATGCTCTGGTGGGAAGAGGGAAAGGAGAAGGAAAAGGCTCAGGGGAAGCAGGCACAGCAGCCTGTTTTCTAGCAGGATTTTACACCATCTTGACCAAGTCCTTGATGGTGACTGAGAGCTTTGGTTGCTACTGTAGTACAAGTGATAACAATATGCATTAGCTGATTTACTGCCTGGCCAATACATGGATTTTCTTGCTGAAAACAGGAGCAATTAGTTGTTTAGTAAGCATCCCTGGCAGCTTTTGTCAAGACAATTTTTCTC
The DNA here is from genome assembly GCA_013400835.1 of Zapornia atra. Lineage (NCBI taxonomy): Eukaryota > Metazoa > Chordata > Aves > Gruiformes > Rallidae > Zapornia > Zapornia atra. Next base: position 1,031 of record VZTU01014197.1, on the reverse strand, counting down.
TAGCCAACCTATTTGTCAAAGCAAAGTGACAAATCTGCATCTGTCTATAAATACAGGATAATTAAACCAGGCTTCTTCTGCCCCTGCCCTTACTGTACCCAAGAGACATATCAGGGCCCATGAATAAAAAGATTAACCTTTGTTCAGAGTGATTCTGGACTCTAAAAATCCAAGTTAGGGTTCAGTCCTGTAATATATTGGCAATTCTGCTGTTCCCAGGTCTTGCTGTTTCGTGTTGGTTGTGTGTTGTTGTGGGTTTATCCAGGAGCTGGACATGATGATCCTTATGGGTCCCTTCCAACTCAGGATACTCCATGATTCTGTGATTCTATCATTATTCTTCCATATAAAGATATTTAAAATGGGAATCTAAATGGGAATGCAAATTCCATTTAATATATATTCATCAGCAACAACAAAAGCAATGGCTCAGGAAATAAAGATGTACCAGGAAAAATAAATGTTCTTTCCTCTAGCTCTCCACTTAGGATCCTCCTTGCTGCATCCAACAGATGCTTGAAAGCATCAGCTTCTTCAGGCTTGTGCTCTAACACACAGCCTGAGCAGGGATCTCCTACACTTTTGTGTCACTGGATTGAAGAGAGGGCTGAATCTGGTGGGGACTTACTGTCTGGGGTTTTGTGGGTGTCAGCAACACACTATGCAGCAATGAATGTAGTGGAGACTTACTGTCTGGACTTCTGTAGATATTAGTAACATGTTTTGCAGCAGTGGTGGTGTGGAATGTGTACACCAAGCACACTGTAAGCTTTCTAGGGGGACTGTCTCTGAAACTCAGGGCTATAAGGATTCCCAAGACCAGTCCTGTGGCTCTGGTAAACAAGAAGAGGAAGGTAAGGGCAAGAGTTCATGGCAAAAACACAGTGATGAAGATGAGTGGATGAAGTAAACAACCACCAGGGTCCTTGAAGACCACCTAAAGTCTGTAGGATGCATGCAGGGGAAGGATGGAAACCTATGGTAATGAGTTCCTGGAAAAGGAATGAATATGTTAATCATTTCTGGGAAAG
>VZTU01014195.1:33823-141956 GCA_013400835.1 Zapornia atra | reverse complement strand
TGGTTAGGGCCAAAACCTCCACACTCTTACAAGCACAGAAAGGCAGAAAGCTAGAGCTCCACCCTGCTCATCCCACTGCTCCTGCCCCCTTTTCCAGATTTATTGCACTTCTGGAAAAATCCAATTATTCATAATGAAGCAGAAACCAAAATACTGGATTCTCTCAGTCTGGTTTAAACAGGATTTCTGCTGGTTCAATCCTTGTCCTTCATACCAAAGTTTACCAGTAATCCAATAAATCAGCATGATGCAGAATAAAAATGTTAGTTTATATTGCACTGCAAAACACTAACTCATTTCTGCAAAAACAGGGCCAATAAAGAGAAAATACACTGCTTTCACGTCAAAACATTTGCCAATTTTTTTGTAAGACACAGTACTGGATAATAAATGCTTTCAAGTTTCAATCCTTACCCACACTACATGAAATAGTCTCAATAAAGAAATCATTCTAAGCATAATCTAAACCTCCTCTTGGCATTCATATTCTCTGAGCATGTCACAACACTAAACAGAACTGCCAGAGTTAGTGTCCCCATTCTCTGTCTGCCAACACTAGAAGAATTATAATTTTAACATTGGCAGCTAAATTAAGTATTAATTGGAGATGGGGAGGTTTCTCCCCTTTTACAAGGGATGCCTTATTCATTGTATTTACTGTTATCTCCAAGGTGGAGGTTTCTTTGTTTAAACCACAATGATACTTTCAGGATCACTGCTTTGGTATACTCTTGTCAAATATTCTTATCTCATGACAAAGAGTTATTTGTGTACGTACTGCACACAATTTCACAAAACAAGTAGTTATCTATATTTTTTTTTCCCAATTAACTTTTAATACATCCTTGTGAACACCATCTGAATCTGTTCTCCAGCGTAGGGAAAACAGATAGATATGATCACACTTCAATTTCAATGCATATGCTGGAATGTAAAACACCACAGAGCTGCAAAATGATGGAAGTCTTATTCATGTGATTTCACAACACTAAGGCCTGTACATGTGATCGAACATTTACAACTAAGACCAATGACATTGATCTTATATTGGACATTTCATTCGGCAAAATAAAAAGTTGATATTCTGAAATGTTTTTGAATTTGTAAAGAAGGGATACTAAACCCTTCTTAGCATGAAACAAACCCTTCCACACTTAACATATGTTAAAAAGGAAAAATACTCTATTTTTGGCAAATTAAGCTGATCCTAAGTATCACCTGTCTGAAAAACAAATAACCAAATGTCCATACTTTTCCTCTTTCTTTGTCTGAAATGAATCTTAATCTCTTTTATTCAGAGCTGTTCCTCTGTCTCTTCATTATTGACTATTCCTCATATGCATCTCTCAACAGCTCCTGTTTTGAGACAATGGTAGTCCAGGACACATAAAAAACATAAATGTAGACAAGAGATATATGCTAAAACAGTGAGAAAAGCCACTGGCGAAGAAGGCTTACAAAGATTCCAAATCTTTTGTTGTTTGCCAGCTTATCTCAATTGTACATGAAAGTAAGTTCAAAAACTAAGGATCTTTCAAAGTCCCAGTCTCTGGCCAAGAGTCTAATCGTATAAAGAGCATGAAAAGAAATATAGGAGAAAAATTAAAAAACGGGCCACTTCAATACCAAGGGGAATTGTTAAATGATTGACAGCAATTACAAACAGTAAATACACTAAAAGCCTTTCTAAAGACTGTAATTAAAAGGCAGGAAAGTTTCTTTAAAATTATGTATCTTTAATCACAATACTTCAGATGAGTTTAGCTGCCATCTAGGCTGACCCAAAGTTAAATTATGTCCTATGTAAACAATGATATGGCATGTAACAACTATTGCCACGCTTTACATCCTTAAAACAGGGAGACTCCCTGCAGAATTGCAGACTATGCAGCTGCCTAGAAATTATTCTGCAGACAAATCAGAAACGCTTCATCTTTCTCTCATGCGCAGAACAGTTCCTTCATAATGTTAGTGTATACCACATTCCCAGCTGCTTTAATAAACTGTTTCGTGTCAAGCTTCTGTCAGCCTGGCCTTCCCAGCTTCCCCCCAGCCTCACTGCTTTCCTTTATACAGTCTATTAAAAATGTTAGGAATGCACATATTATGGCACATGTTCTTCCACCTTCCTTTCACTCTCCTTCCACATACATATGGGGGGAGGGAAATTATGTAATTTGTTTATGCTTGAAGTTGTCAGATTGGGTTTTAAAAATTCTCTTTGATCTCATGTTCAAAACAGACATGATCTATTCACTAAACCACTAGCAAATTTACATACACTTTAAAATATGATTAGAGGTATTATATAAATTAAGGTATTGATTGTAAACCATCCAGTTACTCATTCCAAGAAAGGCTTGTTCTCCTGCCACCCCACCCATACACATTATTACTGAGAAAGGATACAAATTTTCCCTGTGGGTTCACTGCTCTGGGCTGTGATCCTATCAAGCCTCCAAACCTGATGAAGCCTGGGCTAGGTCAGTACATGGAAAGCCCCCGCCCAAAACAAATCCAGCCACCCCACAAAGCAGAGATGGTGACTCAGGAGGCAGCATGTGTCTCACTGAGTCAGTACCAAACCAATGTCTCATCAGCAGAACTACTAACTTTGCAAGAAAAATTAGGCTTATGTGTACATGGAGAATTATCAAAGGAGTTTAAAATTGGAAGAAGAATCCCACTTTCTTCCTGACTAGAAGGTAGAAACACTAAATAATGTTCCAGGCAGAAAACAGCCCAATTGACATCAAAACAGAAACACTATAACCAACCAGAAGAAAATTAATAAAATACATATTTCTGTATTTGCAAATTAATGATTAAATGAGAGACTGGAAAGGGTCAAGTGCAGAGTTGCCTTCTCTGTTCTGCATTTTCTATGTAGAGTGTTACTCAAAAATTTTTCCAGAAATGAATGTTGTGGTTTATGTTTTTAGGGTATTTCTCACAGCAGTCCTTTCCCATTTTCTGGCCTTCAGAATATGACAACATTTTTCTTTTAATACATAACTCATGGTTCATTTTCACAGCTGTTTGCTCTGACATCTTAGCTACCGTACTCTAGCATCATTTTATGCTGACTGATGGTGAAATATAGGAAACATCCACACTGGCAATATCAGAAGATACATCCAAACTTCCTCCTTTACCCTTATAATAATCTTGAATGTCAAACCCATTTAACAGCCACAGAAAACTGGGTTGTTCAGCCAATTGTTATTATCTTTTTAATTTAGCCTCGGTACACAGCTCAGTCACCAAGCCTAGCCGAGTGAAACACTTTAATCTCTCCAGAACTGGCATGTAAAAAGAACAAGAGGCTAGAAAGGAGGTCAGTGAAACAACATCGAACTGCAGTTGCCTACTGACAGGCAGGTTTACAATGATTTACTGCTCAAGTTCACACAAAGGCAATGAAGACTCCACTGCAGTGCAGTAACTGGAGAATCGTAAGATGGTTACGTACAGCTCTTAGTATGTTTGGTCCCTGAACACTCCCAGGGTGTCAGAACACAGGCTCCACGAACACTGCTGAAATACACAAGCACTTATATTTGAATCAGTTGCAACCCTGAATTCCTCCTCCATGAGTCTAAAACTCATTCTAACACTAATCAGGAGAAATTAGTTTCATTCTACTTACAGAAACCTACAGGTAAGTCTGGACACAATACCCATGGCACTGGCCAAGTTTTATGCAAAGACACACAAACACTGTGCTAAAAAAAAAACCCAAAACAAACCAAAAAACCCACGACAACTGCTTTGCAAAGTGCTAAGGTACTCCAGGTTTGAAAAAAAAACCCACAAAACCCCTCAAAAAATTAAGCCCAGAGTTACCAAAAAAAGTTTAGAAATGTAAAAACAGACTTGGGCACGTAAACAGAAAATTTAAATTCTTAAATGATGTTGGTTCTCAAGGTTGGAAGGTCAGTATGCTAAATATTTACACTTCCCTCACAAATACATTTCTTGAAAGGGTTCAGTCTTGAAAGAGATGTCTCAGTGTCTTTTTCCAGACTAAGCTATCAGCAAAATTCACAGCACATCATGTTCTACAAAAAACATGGCAGCATCCACTGCTTTGACTCAGAATAGTAGTTTAGCTGTTAGACCATCAACCTAGGACAGGGAACATCTGGATTTCATTACCTCTCTCCCTGAGGGGATTCAAATCAACATGTCTCACTGTGGGGAGAAGAGTCCATCTAGCAAGTTACAAGCTGGAATGACAGGATTCTCCACCCCTTCTGTTGAAGGGGTACCACTCCTCACAAAATAATTAACAATTCATTGAAGGAAAGGAAAAATACATGAGTGAGCATGACTTTTTAACTTCAAAGTGATGCTCAAGCTGTTGCACAATCTGTGTTCTATATTAACAATGGTGAGATAAAGTATGCATTAAAAGAAAAGTCTTTGCGGTAAGAGTAGGAAATTAAATCTCTCTTCTGGAAAGAATCATGCAGCACACCAAGAAAGGGAAATCTGCTACAAGAACATTGTAATTCATTATTTTATGTTGTATTGGTTCTATGCTATCATATTTCTTACTGCTTCTGCCTTCTTATAAAGGCTATCAGCCAATAGCAAGTAAACTGTAAGACCAAAATTTTCAGTTTTAAAAACTGTATTTTTCAGTAAGTAATGGAAACTTACTGGAACAAAATATAAACAAAAAGTTGAACATGACAGCTCTATGATTAAAGTCTGCTTTGCTCACATTTACATTTAAGAAAAGATAAAAAGTGATGCCCTATTCTTTGTTCGACAATGCAGAAAGTATTTGAAAAGCTACAGTCAAATTAGTATTAGAATAATTAGTTTTTCCAATATAAAATGTGTAACTTCAGTACTTGTGCTCTTACAACTTTCCTAGATATCACATTTAATAAAGTATTACATGCAAGTTAAAGACTAAGGTCAAGCACACTAACACCACAAGTTTCAGAATAACCATTATCTTGGGATGCAAGCATTCCACTTTTGCGATTTCAGCTACTGTTGCAAATTACACTGTTATATTACACAAAGTACTAGTGTTTGGCTAGAATGGAGTTAATTTTCCTCACAGCAGCTCCTGTGGTGCCGTATTTTGTATTTGTGACCAAACCAGTGTTGATAACACAACAGAGGTTTAATTATTGCTGAGCAGTGCTTCCACAGCTTCAAGGCCTTTTCTGTTTCTTACTCTGCCCCAACAGTGAGGAGGCTGGGGGTGCACAAGGGATGGGACACAGCCAGGACAGCTGACTGACTAAAGAGATATTCCATATCATATGACATCATGCTCAGCAATACAAGCTGGAGGAAGAAGGAGGAACAGGGCAATGTTTGGAGTGATGGCATTTGTCTTCCCAAGTAACGGCTATGTGTGATGGAGCCCTGCTTTCCTGGGGATGGCTGAACACCTGCCTGCCCATGGGAAGTGGTGAATTAATTCCTTGGTTTGTTCCGCTGGCATGTGAGGCTTTTGCTTTGCCTACTAAACTGTCTTTATCTCAACCCACAAGTTTTCTCACTTTTAGTTTTCCTATTCTCTCCTCCATACCATTGTGAGTGAGCAAGCAGCTGTGTGGGATTTAGCTGCCCACTGGGACAAACCCACAACAATATGTAAGTACACATATGCATATGCAATAATTTAATACTCTAGGTATTTCTAAGTTCATATTCTATTGGTGTTCTAGGAATGAAGTAGCTTTGCAAAGTCAGTAAAGGTGGATTAAATATGATTGAAAGATACCACATTAAACAGCCTAAAGGGCAGAGTGTGCTGCATCGATGTTAATTTTTAAAAATGTTTAATCAAAAAGCTGTTTTCATCAGGCCTGACCTCTAATCCTAGTATTTTATTAAGCATTAATTCATAAGAAGTTCTTACTATACGTCAATATTCTAAAGAATTTGACAGTCACATCAGTTTACATATACTTCAGCGTTTCTGCATCCACAATGCATTTCTCAAAGCATTTGGTATTTTGGTTTAAAGGCAATTAATAAGTAATTCAGCAGTTACATATACCTCACTTAAGTGTTTAATCCCATAGCTGTTAATAGGAATGAAAGAGACTCCGCATCTCAGGATCAAAAGGTCATGTAAAACAGGAAACAACAAAAAAAACCCCTCACAACTGTCAACAAGCATCCTATAGCAAAACATTGGGAAGTCAGTCACGTAACTGAGGGTCTTCAGCACTCAAGATAGGTGGGCAAGTCAGACCCAAACAATGCTTACAAACTATAAAGACAGGGGCTGGGTCCCTATTTACATAAAGATAACAATATTTCACATGAGACTACATAAATGTCAAAACCATCCTCGATTCTTTTGAGAAATACCACTAGAACGACACAGACCAAAGAAGAAAGAGTGTCTGGAAAGACAAAGGGTTTAAAGGCCAAACTCCAGCAAGGAGTTCTCCATACTGCACCTCATTCCTGGGAGATGAGATTGTAAGGGTAAAGCCTTCCTGGAAGAAGGCTACACAAGTCTTGAATTAATTACCTCAAGGACACATCAGGGCAAAGAACCCAAAATGGTTTCAGACAACAGCTTACATCTTTTCCAAACCAGAAGAGTTTCACAAGCATCGCCAGAAGGTTCCACTGAGTGCAACACAGTAAGTTATCAGGCAGTAGAACCAGTGCCTAGTCAAACCATGAAGGAGCTTGGAACTGAACCTCATTGGATGAATTCTGAACAGTAGTGATCTTCAAAGGAAACACTACAAAACAAAGTATGAATGAGTGATCAACCCTGAATATCTATGACCTCACCACCTATCACTTCGTTTTTTCTTTTCATATTTTATACCAAGCCAGAGTTTTGTCATCACATAGTAATCCATTAGAATTTAGATGAGAGAAAAAATCCTTGGAGGCAACCAGAAATTAATTCCCAAATATACTGAAGATGTTTAACAGTACCTTTTATCTTCGTCCTTAAACTGTAATTCACCCAAGTCTGTCAGTCTACACATCATTTACAGCCTGCTAAGCCAAATAGTCAGAAAACTTTTATTTGTTAAGCAAGATCATATTTGGCAAGACACAAATCACAAAGATGCCAGCAAAGAAAGGAGATTTTCAAAATGCATCGCACATGTAGGTTTCCCAATCTGAATAATTTCAAGGTACAGTTTGGAAGGGATGAAGTAAGGATCATATTGGCTGTTGTTTAGGTCTTTTTAATCTTACTCAGTGGAGAACAATGAGTGAAGTTAACTGATCCTCTCAGTATCTACAGCAGGAAGTCCGCATATAAGTATGAAATGATAGACTTTGAAGGTATCTTTTTTAATGACAAACTCTAGCCATTCTTTATCTCTTGGTTTTATTTAAATAAAAAAAAACAAACCAACAAAACATCATTCCCCTAAGAACAGGTCCTTTCTTGGCCAAAAAAAAAAACCCAAACCAACATAAAGTGCTAGAATGAACAGACATAGAGCAAATAAGCTTTCACAAGCATTAATTCTAACCTGAAGAAATAAGACAAAGTTAGCTTTCAGTATCTATTCAAGATGTAGTTCTATGATGAGATGGGGATCAAGGACGTCAATTCTTTTCTTTTTAAACCTCACAGTTCAGCTAAGAGTTGCCTATAAAGAGCTCCTTGCCCAACTGGAGTCTAAGTGCAGGCAAACATTGAAACATTCCAAAAAGATTAAGATAGATTACAATGGGTTTGCTGACCTATGTCCAGTTCTGCATACCACTCAAATCAAGGCTACTTTAATAATGAAAACATGACACTGAACACTATCTTTGCTTGCTCAGCATTTATAATTATGCCCACCTCATTTTTACCAATCTATCTATTAGTAAATCAGAATTAAAAGTTTTAGATACATACAAAATCATGTTGTGTTCAAGCAAATTTTCTTCTGGAATCAAAAGCATGTTTGGAGGTACTGAAGATACTTTGGAGTTAAAACATTTTCATTGATATTCCTGTGACTTGTTAAAAAAGTGCTAAAAATAGCACTCTACTATATCTAAAATGAAACAGACAATTTTCTGTTGGCCTACAAGTGACTCAACCTTCTGAGAGAGATAACGTGTAATTATTTTTGTCTAGCAGAGATCTGCTATCTTACTGAAAATTGAAAAGGCATTAGTTGGACCATGGTAACTGCTGACAGTTGATTTTAATAAGCTTTTAATTCCCAGTAAGCTGCAATTTTGTTGCCATATTTGCACAAACATATTTCACAGCTTAGAATGAGTGTTTGATAGCTCATGTTTCAAAATATTACTTCTAGTTCATTTACAGCTTTTAAAATCACAAAAGCTATTTACGTAGAAGACTATTAAATGGTTATGATACCTTCATTTTTCAAAAACACTTTGCGTAGAATTATTTTAAACAGAACAAAACTTCACAGCATATAGTTTTAACTGTATATTAAACAACAAAACAGACTCATAGAATGGCTTGGGTTCCAAACCTCCTGCCCCGGGACAGGACACTCTCCACTAGCCCAAGTTGCCCAAAGCCCCAAGAATGCTCAAGATGAAGTAAGAAGTATACTTTCCCATGGCTTACTTCCTTCACCAGTACAGAATTCAGCAATAGGCAAGGGTACTACTGACTGTGGAGATCACAGAGGTAACATCTCTGAAGGTACTGCCTCCTGTCAAGTAAAGTATTTTCTGTGATCTACACAGAGGGGCTCAGAATCAGTAACTGGATATGAAGAAGGTGAATGCTTAACACGTATATTCGTGAGGAATACTGAACATTTTGCTTCACCTTTTTATAAGTCTAAGAGGAAATGACGTGAGCTTTCTCAAATCGGAGATGCATACACACTCCCCGCTGGGATCTAACCTTAAACTTCACATGAAATCTTAACACAACTTTGAAGGCGTTCTTAGACACTGAATTGACATCTTTATCCTTCATCTTTATCCTTCAGTCTGGGTACAGATTCACAGATAATCTTGTGATATTATTATGGTATATTATTGTGGTAAGGTATACGCTACAAAAGTGTTAACAGCCTACACACGGATAAGCTGCTGAGTTTGTTCTTGATTTGAATGTGGTGTACAGAAAACACTAGCCAATGAATCATCTGATTTAAATGAAAATCAGATTACTTTTGGTAAAAGCTTGGGACGTGGCCTAAGGATGACCTTATCCTTCCAAAATATAATATGATAAAGTCCAAACAAATATTTTTCCCTTGTCCTCTGGGCTGATGTGATTACCATAAAAGGGACCTACTATTCCCATCAACAATAGAAAAAAAAAAGAGGTTATTCAGTAAATCCACCTAGACAAAGGTCTTTGGAAGACTCAAATAGGTCAAATAGGCAGAAGTTTACAGAAATTGGAGGGGGGGAGGGGGGAAGGAAGAAGAACCTTCACTGTTTTGAACTGTGAGTTTTTAACAGGCAGCCCAAACTCTTTCATCCAATGAACAGACACCTGTAATGTAATGTGCATTTTGTAAGAGGAAAAGAGCATTATTTGAGCTACTTTTTGCTGTGCACTTTAGTCAGGGAGGACCCTTGAGACACTGTAATAAATGCTTAAAAGCAGGATTGTTTTGGGGGTGGGTTTATGCCAATCAGCCAGTCAGCGTAGAGACTAAAATCCAAACACAGGTTTATTCCAGTGGTTCTAGACCAACTCTGAAGGAGATCTGAAATGGCGAAGACAAATATATGAGGCCCCGGATGTCTAGCCCAGCTAGTGCCACTGTGATATTTTTAATCACTTTTCATCTGATTTTATTCAAAACAGAAAGTACAGAACAGTAAGCAACTGGTATTTCTACAGATCGTAAGACAATGAACACATATGCCTATGAACTACCAGCGGCTGAACAAGCCCAAGCCTATTGTTGCCACCCAGTACACACACTTGCTCTGTGTGACACAGAGCTGTACAGAGCCTCATTAAGGTCAGGATCCTGTCTGGTTCTGACCCTGGGCTTAGCCATCCCTCTCAAGAGAGCTTAAAAACATTTTGATCCCACTCAGAAATGACTTTTTGGATGAAGGAATTCCCAACTGCTAAATGCGGTGTACAGAGAATTTCCTGAATCTCGCCTCACACCTCAATTAACCCCCTACACTCTACCATACTATTTGCCTGTCCACAATAGCACTCCATCAAGTTGTTCTTCTGGCTCTGCTTAGAGTCCAAGACACTGCACACAGTAAAGATGTACATTTTACCCAAAATGCTTGGCCATTGAACCTGGGAAGTCAGGAAGAGTAGAATATACTGAAGACCAGAACCCCAGCTATAATTAGCAGATGGTTGCTGCACAAGATGTAGGCCAGTTATCAGTTATCTGACTACTCAGAAAAAAATCTCTTTGTATCTTAGGGGGTAAAAAAAGATACCAGTCTTGGAAAACTGTTAAACTGTGTTGATGTAGTTTCAGAATTGTCAGTTAAAACAGTCATTCATTCAGCAAACGAGAAACATGGTTGTCCAAACAATTTAAGTCAATTTATTTAAGCATGGTATGGGCTAGAATATTTGCAGGCAAATATTTACCTCTTCTCTTTTTTTTTTTACCCATTCCTTATGCTTCTCTTCAGCCATCCTTTTCCTCCTCTCACATTCTTGCTTTTGCTTCATCTTCTCAAGCTGTATATTCATTTCCTAATTAAAGAAAAAGCATACATCTTCAGCCTGTAGTGACCATTTACACCAATACACTCAATACTGGGAACAGTGCTGCAGTTAGACCAATGGAAGTACTCGAGTTTGAAATTTTTCTTTCCATTAAGATTTTGGAAAATATCCATGACAGTCAACACAGAAACATTAAATAAATGGAAATGCAGAATTTTTAGAATATGATGTGAATATTTCAATTCAGTTTTAGAAACAATTTAACATATGAAATCTCTCTTCGGATTGTTTTAATGCCCTTTCCGTAAGTGGAATCTTAATTTGCAGCAGTACTTTTCTACAATACTTAAAATTTACATATTTTACACACCTCTGCATTCAGGAAGACCTCAAAAGCTAAGCAAGAGATTATATTACTCACTTCTGATTTTTAGTACCAGAACTACAGAAACCTTAGGGTTTAACCCAAAGCTTGTGAAGACAAAATTAACAAATTTTAGAAAACTTTGAAATAGGAATTTTGAAGATGAGAGTAGAAATTCCAAAGTATTTTATCTTAATAGGACATAAAGTATATATGTAATCACCTCTCCAAGGAAATTAAGCCATAAAGGAGAAAGATGACTAATATAACAATTTGGGATCTCTAGCTTCTCTATCAGTGGCATTAGCACAAAGTGCTGTTCTTCTATGAAAATTCCACCTTCAAACAGCGGGAGATAGAATTCTTTCCATGAAACTCATTTTCTGGTACCTACACTGCAGCGAGTTTCAGAGAGAACCCCCTTTTTCTTATGACATTGAATTTCAACTTGGTAAAACACCAAGAAAAAAACAGGAGCCTACAGAGAGCTCAAAGAAAACACTCACAATACAGGCAGAGTTTGAAAACACAACTATTGCTGTGCTGAGGCAAAGTTACAGCAACTAACACCACCTTTGAGTTCTGAGACATCTGTATCGCAAGGGTCCTGGTCTCTCTAAAATGGGATGGCACTGTGAGTACCTCAGAAGATCCCATCCACAATTCACTCCAAATATTTATCCCCATTTCTGCCATTCAGGGCAGACTTGGTGCTGCTGTCACCAAAAGATTTGGGACTCTAGGATATCTGTTTAGAATAATTTTATATGCAAATGTAGTACTACAGTTTTATACCACATACTTTGTTCTCTTTTGGCATCCCACAAAAAGGTTGATTGTATTTTTCCCCGATACAACCTATTTCAGTTGCCTACATTGCAGTTAACATCTAATGTTCTCAAAATCTTACAAATTCAAATATTTACCTATTCCAGTGATTTCTACACTGCTTTAAGTAACGCTTGTCCTATGACTGCTCTTAATATATATTTAAGAGAGACATCTAGATTATTTTTAGTACTTTGTAAACACTATTGTGTGATACACAGGAATAAATTGCTTTGGCTACTCATTGGGACCTCACGATATTTTCTACATGACACCAGAAATTACTTTTGCTCACTTTTTGAACTTAAAAAAATCAAAACACGGAGAGACAGCTACGAAACTGTAATCTAAAGGGGAAGTCATAAAATGTGTGATGAGTGTTAACAGATCAGAATGTATTCCTCAAGTTTAACAAACTATTTTGGTGTTAGGCTGACCTCTAAGAGACTATTCCAGAACCTCCCAGTGTTTTATAAATAGCATGACATAACCCATGTAAGCCAGCTGTATGCTATAATCACTTTGCAGACAAAGCGAATCACAGAAAGGTTAGGACACTGCTCAAGGTCAAACGGTAAATCAGTAACTAAAGTGAGGAATGATTTAACTTTGATGTGATTGTTCCAATCCCTACCCAATACTTCCAATTTGATTTTAAACAACAGTATCATTTAATCAACTGCAACTACAAATATATTAATCAGGAAAAGATACAGTGCTCTCACTTAATTCTGCCCCAGCCCCAGCATTCAACTGTTTATTTGCAAGGGAATAAAATATGGAAGGAGGGAAAGAAATGTCAGGACAGGGAAACCTATCCTGGGGAAGGACACCCGACAGATCTGTAATTATACGCTAAGTGGGTAACAGCACTGTGCCTCACACCTAAGCAAGCAGCCTGGCATGCTTACATCCAGTATATGCCCTGTCATGTTCTTCTACCTACATGCAGGTGTATGTACCCACGATGAAAATCAATGTACCCATTATATAACTATGTTTTAATTCTTTAAACTTGAACCATTACCTGACAGTTGGATAAGCAAAAATATTATACAGCACCACTTCAACGAAGCCTAACATTTAGCAAAAGAGAATGGATATTGCATGAACCATGTCAGCACTGTCAAGCACACGCTATGGAGGCCCAAGACTACAAAAATAACAAAGCAAGCTACTTGTGTTCCCACAGCCAAAAGAAAGAAAAAAAAATCCTGTATTTTGGTGCTTGCTGTCTTCTATTAGACTCAACATCAAGCTAATCAGGTATATTCACCTCTGCAGCTCTAGCTTGTAAGCGGGCACGTAGTTCCTTCTCTTTGCCAATGAACCATTCTTCCCATGGTGAAAGATTATCTTTCAAAGGTGACTCTTTTTTCTCCCCTGCTATTTCAGTCTCTCCAGCCTTCCTGAATTAAAAACAAGAAGTGTGAAAGAATGTTATCTGTAATACGTTTGCTGGAAAAATTAAACAGTGCTACTGCCTTGAAAAATTACATTTATTAGGTATTGACATGTGACGCTACTTTCCTACTTTCTTAGCAACCTCCAGAATGGACACACGGCATTTGTAGTGTATCTCTGACCATACGCCACTCCAGTTCTACGTAGGAAATTCTAGCTTGCTAGTTCTTTCCCAAACACCTCCCCACACTCCCCCTCCCCGCCCCCCACCTCATTCCAAACTGCGGAACAGATTCAACCATTACCTTTTATGAACTAAACAAAAACAAATACCAGAAGCATCAAAGCACCACCTTCCTTCTCCCACATGGAAACCATGGGAAATCAGAGATTTTACATTAACATACTTGGTCACAGGGAGGGTCCATGTATCAAGTGACCTCTAGCATAAGCAAAGGATAATCGAGAATATTTATTCTTCTTTCAAGCCCTACAGAATTGGATTCATGATATCAAACAAACTCAGTATGAAGAATCCGTTCACTCCAATAGGTAGAGCTCTCTACCCTAACAAGCTTTCACAGGAAACAAACCTGAGAAATATGGCTTGCATACAATGCTTAATGATATTAGCAAGGTTCTATCAGACTTTTAATAGGATACCTTGCATAACTCATAACTTCTTTACTCATTAATAACGCAGCAATCCTAGCCCCAGGTCAGAAATGGTTTTTATAATATTCTATACATGTTCTACCTCATAAGTTAGACAGTATATTAGGCTCCAAGTCAACAAAAATTGAAAACATGCCAATAGATCTCTTTAGAAGATTTCTCCATCTTAGATGGAATTTTTTAACAACAAAACAGTGAAACTAGACTGAACATTAGTATTTTACGTAGACCTATGAGCTCTGGAAGTATCTACCTACATACTTCACTACAGTGACTAATTCTGTTTGCTGAAATCAAGCTGCAGAAGAGGCATCCAAACAAGCATTATGATATTAATGCTGCTGAAATAAATCATCCAAGTATAAAATACCCAGTATTGAAGAGTTCATAGGGAACAGGAATACTCTGCTGCAAAACATTTTATGCTCCATTAATCTTTAGAATATACTTCTGTGATCAAAAGCATTTGGGGACAACGTCAGGGCTCAGTTCAGTCCTACTCCTCTCCACTGTTGTCACCCACATGCGTATTCACTGACATGACCATGACACATCCAGGGGAACAGACTCCTGCTAAAACTAACCTGGAAAAGCGCTGTTTTCCCACACACAAAATCAGCCCCCAACTCTCTTTATGCTGTGGCAGCAGAAGGGAATGGACAACACCCTGACACACACAGACATAAGCAGCACAAGCCAAGCACCCCCAAACCAGTCTGGCCCAACACTCTGCCCACCCTAGGGCTTTTATATGACAGCATTAACACAGTCTTTAAACAGGTACATGTAATAAGAGATGCAACTTAAGAATGCGTAACAACATATTTTCTTAGAAAATAGCTCTCTGAAAGTTTATTAAAGATAAGGATGAAAGTATTATGCATTCAAACTCAGGAACCTAACACAACTTTGTCCAGACTTGACATTTTGAGCAGGGAAACTTCCTCAATACATTCTTTTGCTACACATGATTTTCATAATGGCACTTTGTACTAGAATAACACTGACATATTTGACCAACATAGAAAGATATACTACTTAGAAGGAATTAAATTTTAAAAAAAAAATGTTTACTACGTATTCTCTTGTATCAGTAATTCTAAAGTTCAAGCTGTTAAACTTCCAAATAAAAAAAGTCATGGTAATAAAATAAAAACGTATTGTATATGCATAAGAAGCAACAGAAAATGGAGTTTAAACAGAGAAAAAACCCAAGCTGAACACAAAGAACCAGTAGGAGAAACATTACTTCTGCGGTACTGAGCCTAAAGCTCATGGACTGGAACCCAACCCTTCTTGGTGTGCATCCCAGGTACTGCCACAGTCTCCCTGGTGCTCCGATTATGAATTTTAAGCAACCTAGACGTTTTTCTGAAATGCTAGCACCTTTACAGCTATGACCCTCCTCAGAATAATTAAAATAACAGACTGCTCAAAGTACCATGTTCTAAAGTGCACATGTGTATTTAAATAAGTATCTTAAAGTGAATTAGATACACTTGGCATTAGAACTGAAGTTTGATTCATAGGAAACACTTTGACTATCGTTTACCGTATATTAAGTCACACCATCAAACTTAACACTGATTCGTAATGAAAGTATGAAAATGCCTAACACCAGTTCACAAGGCCTTGTTTTCAGCTCTTCTCTTTTGCAAATCCTCTGGCTGATTTTTTGGTAGTTTTAAGAGAACAACATAAAGATTCTTTGAGAGAGTGTGTGTATATGGAGGGTGGCTGCTGGCTGTGTAAGAAGTGTTTTTTATTATTATACCTTTGAGATCTTGGCAGTTATACATGGAAGCTGCTATATGAACCTTTGGTAGACACTTACTACAACACACCCGCAGTATTACTCAAAGGCAGTGCCTCCATAAGCAAAGTATATGTTGTGCCTGCAGAGTTTAATTAGATTGTTCCAACTTGGGCCCTAACAGAGGTGATCTTCAGTTGCATCTTACCACTGCCAGGGAACACTGCAGCAACAGGCCCAGAAATCAAGAGCTGTTTCAAGTAGCATCTCAAGCTGCAAAGACATGTAGTGGTTTGAACCGGGTGCTACAGAACTGCCGAGGTGTGTGAACAAAACTGCTTATTCAGTAGGAGTAAAAGGAGAGGTTAACAGAAGACCTGAGACAGGAGAAACCATAAAACAGGCTAATATCCTTTTCACTGTGCTCTTCCCCCTTCTATTTTAAAGGCTGAAACGAGGATTATTTATTCTCCCGTCAAGAAGAGACAGTTCTAAGGGGGAAAAAAGCCATATTAAGTTTCCATATTAATTAAAAGGTGGCGAAGCTAACTCATAGGAACAAGAACTGTGCCATGCGTACACCTGAACTTGACTCAGAGCATAATTGCACACATTAGCCCAAACAGCCCTTCTGCCCCTAAGAGCATTTAAAAGGAATGGCTGTACCTTTTTAACCAGTAAAGGCCCGAGCCTCAGGTCGACACATCGTAGGTATTTTACAAACCCATGAAAACACAAGCAGCTGCCTGCAAAAAGACTGCTGCAACCTGCGTCTTCCAGAGGTATCATCAAAAGAGAATCAGGTGCACTAAGAGCCTATCTACGACAACAAATCTGTATTTATATGGAAGAACCTTCCATCCCCCCAGCAAAGGCCTCAGGCGGGAGGAGGCAAGCACAGGAGTTCAGCTCCTTAGCAAGGGACGGATCCGGGTCCAAAGTCAGCGGTTACCTATCGCCTCGCCGGCTCCGGCAGGCAGTCGCCCGCTCCTCCTCGCCGCTCGGGGAGCTGGGGCAAGACGCGAGGGAGAGCGGGGAGCAGCCGGAGAGACTGAGGGGCTCCTCTCCCTCGGAGCTGGCGGAAGTCGGCGGGCTGAGGTGGGCGGCCCTTCTCCTCCTGGCGCGGCCGCGGGCCCGGGCGCCGCTGCTCATGCCGGTGGGAGGGACGTTAGGGAGAGAGCAGGGAAAGAGAGAGCGGCGGCTAACGGCGGTTAATGCCCGCCCGCCACCACAGGGCAGCGGCCTGCAGTTCACACGGGCTGCACGGTGCAGCATAGCCCGCGCTCCCGGCGGCCCCCGCGGCCCCTTCACCTCTCCGCCTCCCGCCGCCACGACAACCGGGACGCCGCGCCGCCCATCGCCTCGCCCGGTCCCCCCGCTTATGGGAGAGCGGGCGGGCACCGGGAAGGCACAGGGTCAGAACCGGCGGCCAGGCTAGGCCTCCCAGGACGAAGGGAGGAGCCCCGGCCCAGGGAAGCGCCTGCCGGGCCCTGGCCATCTATCTCGGCGGTGATAACCGGCCATCTCCCGTGGGTGCTTGTGGGAAGCCCTTGGCGGTGTGTGCTTCTCACCCCGGAACGGGCCTGCACAGTTACCGGTTTCACCAACAGAGAACAGCCACCTCAGCTGCAGGGGAGGCTCCGCCGAGATCTGAAACCAGTCCTGGGATTAGACTGCAGCATCCCCTCTCAGTCCGGCTGTGAGAACCTTGTTTCTGATTTGAAGCTCTAAAGGCTTGTTTTTCATGTGCTTCTGCTAGGCTACAGGCGTCCTTTCCTTTCCCCTTAACTCCTCGCTGAGTCTAGTAAACCTATTTGTTATAAGCAAAACACACTATGTTTTATATTTGCTCCTGTCCTTTGCCAATACTTGGCAGTGGTTCCAAATCCTGGGAACACAGTCCGTCTTCACGGCCAACGTTGGGGCACCTCGACTGCCTTTTAGCTAAATCCTAAGCAGAATCAGTAGCAGTCATATACATCCCCAAAGCTTTTGGTTGCCCTTGAATTTCACCTGCCAAGACAATAACCCTGAAGCGGTCATACTTGGGCACTGTGAGATGGGCTGTCTGGCGCTCAGGCTGCAGACTCCATCACCCTGCTCCCAAAGGAGCTACACCTCTCCTGTCTCTCGGGAGCATATACTTCACCCTTCACCAAGCTACATTACCTCACTAATGTAGTAGAAAACCATCTGACTCTTTGGCCAAGTAACTTGTGGTCTGGGCAAGTTAAAGGTCAGGGAGATGTCAGGCAAGTGCTGAGGCCAAACCAAGAAAGGCAAAGGTGAGGTGCGAGGGACTTTCCCCCTTTCGATGGTGGAGCTTCTTGATTTGGCTTACCATCTCATGGGAGCTGCAGGCTTGGCAGCTCGGGGAAACACCATTACGGTTCCTGTAAGGAAAAAACAAATGTTATCCTGTCACTGACAACATGTGCTGATAACCAGCTCATCATCTACAACAGTTTACCAGCAAGACCAGAAATGCAAAAAATTGCCTGAATGCATCTCTGACCTAGACACTCCTGTAATACTGACCACATGAGTATACAGCGGACTGATAGTCGTGATGTTAACATGACTCCGTCCACATGCAGTGGATTGTTGAGCCAATCAGCATCATCAAAGACTCAATAATTACTAGCTAACAGGCAATAAATTACACCTGTGAAAATCATTCAAAGTGACAGTTCAGGAACTGGAGTCAAGAGTATCACTAGAACCTCAATTTCTTGCTACCTAAAGTTACACCAATGAGAACATTTCCAATCAGACAGAATTCCTAGGATACAAGGAGCACAATGCAATGCCTCAGCTTTGTGCAACACAAAACACCTCTGGTTTCATATGAACATCTCTGTGTATACTGCTTGCAGCTTAAGAAGTAAAAATCATATAGAAATTATTTACTATATGGCTCAACAAGCACTGTGAGCAAAGCTTCACATCACGGTGGGCAGGGAAACTTCTATTTCTACAGCCTGCAGACCAAGTACATCTAAGAAAGGCTTGAAAACCTCCCCTGACCTTAAAGGATCACAGGGAAGACTGACAGCAGTCTAAAATGACTAGAAAAAAAGAAAAAAACACACCCCTTCCATTTCATTTAATTGCAGAATTCAGGAGCTCACTGCCATGGGAATCTCTGGCTTCTGATGAAGCCTCACAGCTGCTCATCTGGGATGGTCAAAAGGGATGTCACAAAGGCAAGGCAGCAATCTGGCCAATGACAGAAACAGTTGAGCCTTTCTCTTCCCCCCTGTGTTAGCATAGTTAGCAATTTAATTTCTTGGGGAATTGGGAACTGGAGTTGGGCAAACAGCTTACATCAACAAACCTTGGTATTGTGACAAGGTAGCAAAGTTTAAGCATCGGGGCTGCCTATACAGAGGGCAGCAAAAACCAATCCACCTTTCTAGGAATTAAAGGATCCTTCCTGGAACAGCAGAAGCATCCAACTTTAAGTGAAAATACAAAATAACATCATTGTTATCATTTCTGTTACCATTCTGCCCAACTTGTCAAGACAGACCCACAGCCAAGGTAAGAGCCCAGACAATGTCATTTTGGAAAACACCACAGATTGAAACAAGAGTCCCATTAGCTCAGGTACACAGCTCCTGAGGCCGCAGAAGGACAGACAAGCAGACAAATGGCACATTGCAAAGATAGGTGTCATGGCAAAACCTTCATTCCATGACCTTAGTGCCATGATAGGAAAGACTGCATCTAAAAGGCATCTGCTCTGGCAGGAATTTAGCACCAACACTCCTAAAGCCTAAGGGAAAATCAAACAGACACAAGGTGTCTGTTGCAAACAACTTGAGTGTAGCAAATAAATACACACGCACTCCCCTCACAGTTGTCACTACTGTGAAAAATCAGCCTAATTTCTCACCAAAGAAATAACAAAAACTACGTTCAGTCTGCCAGCACCAGCACCAACTGAACCAACATGATTGGCTGTGGAGTAAGTACTTCACACTCTCTTCCCACAGGGAGTTAAACTCAAGAGTAAACAGAGCGATACAGTCACAGACCTGTACTTGCTGTCTGTTCAGTTGTGCCGACTGGTGTGCCTGTGCATCCAAGTGCTGCTGATAGATTGCTCGCAAGAGATCCCCAGTTGCCATCCACAGTATTTGGAAAAAAGCCACATATTACAGATAAAACGTCAAGAAAGTGGCAGGTAGCAAACACAGGAATTAATTCTCAGCATGAATCAACTACCCTGAACCACTATGACAACTGATATGACAACTCCATGAAATACTTTCATTTGCCTGCTCTTCTTTATGAAACAGTTCAATTTTAGAAATCCAACTGTAACCTGATCAGCTCAGTCTCTGAAAACTAAGACCCATCAGAAGGAAACCTCTCAGTTCTACTTAATTTTAGCCAGATTTCATGAAAAGCATCAGATAAGATTGCATTCAGATGTAACGTCTGGTTCAACCCTTGCATAGAAAAAGCATTAAAATAATCCTACTGAAAAAAAAACCCCAGCCAAACCTGAAAAAACTTTACTAAATCTATGCACAAACTAAGGCTCAGCCAACATACCTTAAGCTTGCAGAAAAGAATGCACATCTCTTAATTTATTTGCAACATGGGAATAAAAATGAGAAAATTCTAACCAAATATAATCAGATTTAAGAAGCTTTCTTGAGCCTTCAGACCTTCCAGTGTGAGGGAAAACAGTGGGGCAGGCATGGGACTGAGGAAGAAAGTAAGGTACCTGGCTCCACGTTTGGCATCCGAGCTGGATGAGCGCTGCCTGTACTTGTCTAGTGGCTATTTTTGTGCTCGTATTTGTAGTTCTGCTTGATTAGAGGTGGTGAAATCCCAGGTTTTGGATTGCTCCCGCTTCTCTTCACAGTACAATACGCTGCATCCACTGCTAGTGCCAGTCCAGACTCTGCTGGTTGCGATGAGGAGCCTTTTGCCCTGTAGATATCATGACCATTAAGCTATAGTGTTTCTTAGGGAAAACCTAAATATTTTACAGTACTGTAGGGCCATGAACACAACACATGAAGTGTGTCCAGTCACTCTCCAGGACTTACACCACAAATCCCCATTTTCTTTACTGTTGTATACTATATTACCCTGTTTCACATTCATCTCCTCGTTTACTGTCTTCAGCTGAAGCCTAGTGCCAAGAGTCAATCAGATTCTACTGCATGAGATGTGGAAAATATTTTAAAAAACCCAAAACAACTCTTGCTAAAAATAAACTTCTCATGCTAGCAGTAAAAGATCAAAAGCACCTACATAATTAAAAATTATTAAACTAGGAGCGTGCGTGAAGCAAACTCTGCATTAAGCTTTTAATTAAAAATATTATCCTGTAAATTAAAACTGAAGGATCAAAGAGTAGCAATCAAGGTGAAAAGAATTCTTGGGGGAAAATTATCTTTGTATAGCTTTGAAATTTCTAAGTAAATTTATGATTTAGCACAGGAAATTCTGCAGGAAAAGAAAGGAAAAAAAAGGGGCAAAATAGATCTAGACCAAAAAGTTGCTAAATAGATGCATTATTTTTGTAAGGGGATAAAAAGGCTCTGCTTCAAATTAAGCGATCTCACAGCATACTGCCAGACAGCAGGCCAAATGCTGTCCGCAAGAAATTACTCTTCGGGGCAGTAAAGTTAGGGAATACTTTTATTTGTGATTCTGTCCTCCTGCAGAAAGCTGCTGCTTCACAACAGCAGGAGGTGAGCACCAAAAAACCCAACTAAAAAATGCTCTCCTTGCTATAAGGTTTTCCTTTAAAGTCAACAGCGTTTTCTTTTTGTCTGCTAAATCCAGCGCTGGAGCTCAGCACCACACGTGTTTAGAAGCAAAGTATGTGACATCGTCACTGTAAGAAGAGCTTCACCTACCTTTAGACTCCAGAGAATTGAGGGACACCCCAGAAGAGTGTAACCTGTGAGGTTTCAGCCACCTTGAGTCCCAGAACTGGAATTAGGAAGCTCTGCCTAGCTGTGGTGGCAGCTCTGAAAGCCACTCACAGAGAGGTAACTGAAAAACGTGGCACATTCCTCACAGCACTGCTTTAAGGCAAGTTGTCCCCATGTATTTGACACTGCTCTTGGGTAGGAGAGGGAGCAAGTTCTCAGGAGACAGCTTTCCAATTGCAGCTGTGAACATCTGAACATCACACGGCACCCTGCTGCTGACATCAGCCTGTCTGGTGAAGACCCAACCAAGGGAGTGTTAAGTACCCAGTGCCTGGATTTCTCTGGGTTCCTCTGGTGTGATCATCCATCCACACATTTTGGGCAGGTGGCAACGCCAAGGCTGCTTCTTGACAGGTTGATCAGCTCCTCGCTGCCTGGACTTTCACCTCTACCAGCAGATAGAACCTGTGTGTGTGTCGGAAGACATGGGGCTGGCAGCACAATGAGCTAACTGTTAGCATAGCCAAACTCCTGAAGCATCTGATGTATGCTGATGTGCAACCAAATTCCACAACTGCAAACGGATCACATCCGACTGTTTTAATATCATTTCAGTGAAGAACTTGTTTGTGAAACAGAAATCAATCCATGCTCAAAAGCATTGTTTGAAAACACAATGGGCTTTCTGGAAACTTGATGGTTGGATTTTTCCTTCCCTACAGGTGATGAGACAGCAGCTGACACTGCTGCCCTTTCTGAGCAGCACTCTCACTAGAATAATTCTCATTACCTCTGACTGGTTGGCCAGCAGAGGGAATATGGAACAGACTGGGATCTCTTACAAAATTATGGCTTTAAAAAAAAAAAACAAAACCAAACACCCCACAACTCCCAGCACAGGAACAGTATCCGAAACAAATCACTATCTACCTGACTGTCCAAGCCATACCAAAACCATTTCAATTCAAACACAACACATAACGTCTTTCATAAAGAGACTGCTTTGTAAGAGGGCAAACATGTCTCTGAAGGTGTTAACCTTTTGCATGCCAAGTCAGCACTAGTCTGAGATCATAAATCCACTGATAAACCAGCAGCTTGCTTATTTCTGTGTCAATCCTTTCCTGATGTGCTTGCCACATGCAGCAGGGAGCACACAGCATTAGCCATGCTCAGGATTGTTACATGTGCACCACTTCCAGCCTTAACTTTTGAGAAACAGAGATAAGTAACAACAGATATTCATGTACCCTTTATTTTCTCTCAGTGAGACATTCCATGCTAACTGCAGATGCAATATTCATGAGTGTATATACGGATTAACAACTTTGGGTTGGTTTTCTCCTCTTTGTTTTTACACATGAATATTTTGGCTTACAAAATTAACAGCGTACGGTAAATAATCCTCCCATACTTTGTACAAACTACATGATTTCGATATACAAGGATTCTGTTTTTATTACAGCGATAATATACAACGATGTCTATTTACAATGCAAAAAAGTATATAAACCACATTTTAAACATTTTGCTACTGGCAGCCACTATTGTTTAGGAGGTAGCTTTAATTAACAAAATGAACTGAAGCCACATTTCCCATCATGTGTTCTATCAAATAATTTATAATACAAAGATAAAAATTCATTGTATGAACAGTATATACAGTTTAATTCTCAAAACAGCAATCTAGCTTTAAATCTTAACAAGAATGTCTCCAGAGTGACCGGGATGGCAGTGGATTTTCTCTGGATTTAGCATGTTGTTCAAGAAACATACATATTTACTTAATCATGCATTTATAGCTTTATATCAATCAGATTTAAACTAAATATAGATAAATGGATCACCGATTGTACTTAAATGATTTGGGTCTCAGGACTTGAATGGTTTAAAAATACTGCACTGATTTACATGAACATCGGTGACCTTGCACAGTGTACTTCTCTCTCAGTAAAATAATCACAAAAAATGCTTTTCTTTATTGCAAAATCTTTGTTTCCCCTCCAATCTCAGACTATTCGCAGAGAGTACTTTGGGTGCTGTAACTTTCAACAGGCTGCAGGGTACTAGCCAGTCTTCCTGCAAGGATACTGACAGCACTGCTAACACCCCCCCAATGCATCGATATTCCTTCCAACAGCATGACGCAACTGCATAATACTGAAGAAAATTGCTGTGGTTCACCTGAAATGATGCATCACCACTGGAAAAATGTGTTCAACTTGTTACTCCTGACAGCTGTTCAGAGTTCTCAGCTCACAGCCTAGAGATACTGCAGATTACAAGTACTTTGTTCTAACAAAACCTTTCTTAAAAATCGAACATTGGCTTGAAATACAAAACAAACACGGTACTCCTGCATTGCTGTCACAGTTACATATGGGAGAATTAATCCCTTTTTTTTGGCCCTGCAGTAAAATTCATCCTGAGATTCAATGCTGAATACACTATACAAAGCTAGCAAGTCTTTTTGCTTAGTTATAGAAAAGCCGCATTTAAAAATCATCTCTTTTAATAGTAAGAGCTGTCCTTGATATTGTACTTCGGCAGGACAAAAGCAAATCAACTGAACTTAGCTCTCCAACAGCAGAAGCGAAGTACGACTGGAGTACAATGTGGAAACACACCATTAGCATGTAAAAAAACTGTATAAAAAGAAACCACTATGGTGTGGACAGTGTAAAAATACTGGGTAACAAATTTGGTTTGCCAATTTTTACAGTCAGGGCAATTGATTGATTTGTTTAATTATTTTTAAAGGTATGGCTCAAGAAGCTACTGCCCGCTTCCCTTCTTTACAAACAACACTAGACAACGATTACAAAAGTGCTTGAAAGGTCAAAACAGGCAATGGTTTGCAAAGCATTACACCTCTTTATTAGACCAGCTGGTGGCAAAGAGCCTGATTTTCAGTCTTTAATTCTCGGGATGTTGTAGGCATAGCGAACCAAAGGAAACCCTCGGCTTTGGTAAAAACATGCCCGGCCACAGGCCTGCACTTGGTCTGAGCTGTCCGACACGAAGGAGTCATCCTCGTCCGCATAGTCAGAGTGGGCTGACTGGGTGCCACAGTCTGACCAGTAGCCATCAGGCTTTTGGCAAGGCACCACTGCCAGCGCAGGGCAGCTGTGAGATTTGATTAAGTGTTTACAGGGCACGGGCTTGGATAAGAGGAGCGACTTGCAGCATTCGCACATGGCAATGTTACCCTGCAAGTGGGTGTACACGCCGCAGTCGTAGTAAAAATCCTGCGTCACACAGCCCCCTTGAGCGTTCACAGCAATCGCTACTGCTCCGTTTCTCCTGGTCACATGGCGCCTGAGCAGCTTCCAGTCTTCCTTGAACTCTGGGTTAAAGAATACGTACAGAACTGGGTTCAGGCAAGCAGGTAATGGGAAAAATATCAAAGTAACAGACTTCATGATTTCAGGGCTGATGGAGATTGCTGTGATCAGTGGTGCGAAGGAGAAAAACGCCACAGGGCAGAAGAAGATGCAGTTCGTGAAGATGAGCCAAGCCACATGCTTAATCGTGCTGGACTGCGAGTTCTCCAAGAGGTCCTCCTTTTCCAAGTTGCAATAGAGTTTAGTGTAGATAACAGCCATTAGCAAAAACGCTAATGAATTCAGGAGCACTAAAGTTACCGTGAAGCCTAACAAAGGCGTCTCTCCAGTGGGGAAGGGCAAGCAAAGGGGTGATGCTGAGTACTCCGCTTTATAAAAAAGGGGTAAACATCCTGCTACCCCGGCACACAGGAAAGCGAAACACGCTCCCATTCGGAATTGTTTCTGGCGATTGCTTTTCCCCTTTGTCAGGATCTCCTTCACAGAGCAGCTCCGCTCAACAGCTGCCAGCATCAGGAAAAAAATGGCACTTTCTGATGAAAAGACTGCAAGAAACCCAGCGATTCTGCAACCACTGCCAGTCTCCCACCATATGCCAAATTCAGCAAACCTTCCCCAAGAGACTGCATCCAAGAAAGTTAAAATACCAGTATAGACTCCCATAAATAAGTTAGAGACAGAAATGAGACCTATGAACAGTTTGGAAGATGGCAACGGAGTACAAGATGCAAATATTGTTAACATGACAAGCAGGTTGAAGAACAAAGCAACCAAAAAAATAAACCAGACGGTAAGTCGAATCATCCAGCTTCCCAATAAATATTCACAAGGCTTAAAAGCACCTAAAAGAAAAAAAAGAAAAAACACAGGACAACCAATTTAGGAAAAAAAAACCTAGGCCTTAATAAGCAAGATTTTCAAAAGGTATTTCAAGAGCACTCCTCATTAATTCATGAATAGAGTACACAGATGAACTGCCAAATAGGCCAGCTGAAAGTAAACTATTCTGCTGAAGCTATTTACTAATTAATTATGCCTGAAATAATAATTACTGAGCTGAATGTTCACTTGAGAATATTTTGTATAAACAAGCTAGCTAAACAAACTTAATTACCTTTTAGCTACTCAAACTACCTTTCACTAGTGCCACCCAAATCCTTATTTTCTTTAGATTTCATAATTTTTTTTAACCCAACTTTTTAAATGAAAAGCAAATATTCAGAACCTATTTATAAGGAGAAAGGATATTTTAGAATTAACATGTTCTCTCAAAAATTATTCACACGCACAGCCCTTCTGGAATAACTTTTGGTCACAAGGGAACATCTGTAAAGCAGTCAAGAAATTCAATTTATCAGCTTTAATAGGGACAGGAATTGACTGCAAGTCCTCTTGCCCACCCTCATCACTGAAAGGCACTATGAGTTTGGAAAGTCAGACACAGAAAGCAATTTTTTTTCTTCTTTTGACACTTCTAAAAGCTTAAAGAATAAAAAGCATCCAACAAGCAAATATGAGCCGAGACAAAGAAAAAAGGTCACTGCTTATCCTTCTAATTGCTATTTATTCCATGGGGAAAATCCTACTGATTTTAAGCAACAATTAGGAGAGTTTAACCTCTGCTACATCCCCAGTAGGCACTACCAGTTGTGTGAAGACCAAAAGCTGGGGGGGATCTCTCCCTGCAGCCAGGCCCCGGGGAGCTGAAGGCAGAACAGAGAAACACCAGACTGTGCTGCCACCTCAGACTGGAGCTTCTCAGCTGGATCCAGCCTGTGGCTCCCCTCAGCTCACGGCTGCCTTTAGGCAAGTGAAAGATAGCTACAGCCCATCCTTAATGCTGGCTGGAGCCACTGCGGGGAATGACTCAAAATGTCAGTGCAGAAATCTCCCAAGGCCTAAGCCAACTTCATGGAATTACTTAACTGACAAGTGAAAAAACCCAATCTTTGTTTAAATGAACAAGCATAATTTCTGGGCAAGAAATAATGGTGCTAACTGGACTATCAGACCAGTAAAATCAGCAGCAACACACCCAGACCAGCCTTTTTTCCTCAGGTAAGACACCCTTGCTGGAATAGTTACTATTACATGATGCAACGATACCTGCTAAGCTGAAGCTACTTAGAAACAGAACCCCCTTCCTATTTAGGAAATTTGAAAATCTCAGTGCTGTGTTTCTAAAATCAATTTTAAGTCTGCTTTCTAGTTGCTGTACAGCAAGGTATCTTTACACAAAGAAAACCCACCACACTTTCCTGTCTTTCTCCTCAGGGCTATTTCCTGGCTTATATCAGAAATAGTGTGGCCAGTAGGTCTGGGGAGGTGATTGTGCTCCTGTACTCGGTATTGGTGAGGCTGCACCTCGAGTGCTGGGTCCAGTTCTGGGCTCCTCACCATAAGAAGGACATTGAGGTCCTGGAGCGAGTCCAGAGAAGGCCAACCAGGCTGGGGAAGGGGTTGGAGGGCAAATCCTATAAGGAGGGGCTGAGGGAGCTGGGGATGTTTAGCCTGGAGAAGAGGAGGCTGAGGGGAGACCTTATCACCACCTACAACTACCTGAATGGAGGGTGTAGAGAGGTGGGTGATGGTCTCTTCAGCCAGGTGACAGGTGATAGGACAAGGGGAAATGGCACAAAGCTGCAGTAGGGCAGGGTCAGATTAGATGTTAGGAGAAAGTTCTTCACTGAAAGAGTTGTCAGGGCCTGGAACAGGCTGCCGAGTCACCATCCCTGGCTGTGTTTAACAGATGGGTAAATGAGGTGCTCAGGGATCCAGTTTAAGCACAGGACAGGAATGGTTGGACTCGATGATCTTAGATGTCTTTTCCAACCTTGTGATTCTGTGATCCTTCGAATGAAAAGTTACCCTCCTCTCCCGCTAATATTCCCAGCCCACTGGGGGGAAATTCATGCTCGGAAGGAGGAGATTTTGAAGCCTGCAGAGCTATAGTACTTGAGTGCCACCATTCAGCAATCCATTCCTGCCATTAGGCAAAGCGGAAAGCGATTCTATGAGACGAGCAATAACTCAGAACTTACACGGTGGGTGGAGTGTCCTACTTACAACCAGACAAGAGCATGGCATAGAAAACAAGTCATTAGTATGGGAGGGACTGGTGAAAAACAAGGCAAACCGTGAACTTGCAAAACAAGCTCTTCTGTTCCTTTTAGAGCTACAGCATCTCTGGCATGGGCAAAGACAGCGAGCTAAAGGCTTTAAAGATGTAATCCATGTAACACACTGCCTTAATTCTCATTCTGTGAACAAGAGATCAAAAGCAAATAAGCAGCATTGGTCAAATTAATTCTCAGATCACGTACAGTTGCATTAATAAGAGACCACCATTTTTTTTTGTCTGTGATCAAGAAATCCTTGTGCTATTCTGTATAACAAAGCTGGAGCTAGCCCAAAAGATGAAGAGCAAACAGATTTTCAAAATCGATGTAAAATACCAGTTTAGAAGAGAATGGAACAAGACTTGGAAAACCCCTCCTCATCCAGAAGTTTCCCCCCATTGATGTGTTCTTGTTTATGGAAACAGGAGGGGTGTAAAGGATGTATAGAAGGAATCCTCCAGAGAGCCCATGGCAAAGGCAAGGAGGCAACACAGCAAGTGCTTTAGGAGCCGAGTGGAACTGAGTGTGGAAATTTGCAGCTTGAGGAAGATGAGCAGAATGGCAGCAATGAAGCTGCCTGGAATGAAAATACTCTTTTGCAAGATCAAAGACTTTCAGCACTCCTGGACTGTCAAGCCTAAATTGTAGTAGTTCTGGCACACCAATACAACTACTCATTGCAAAAATATCTGTAGCAGTTTAAGATGCTGCCTGCTCCAGCTACTTGTAACGGCCCTGTGCTGTCAATTAATGCTGCTACAGCAGGGCCGGGGAACCGATCATGTGAGGGTTCCTCATCCTCTCTCCTGCAAAGACATCCGGCTGACTTAAAACACCAGTGACAGCAGTTAAGAGTTAAGCTTCCAAAGCACAGGCTGACTTCATACTGAAACAGATGAGCATCCATACAGTCTGCTCCACAGGCATCTCTTCAGTAAGAGTGACGCAGAATCAGGGGACAGTGCACTGAACAAGTATTAGCGTCTTGTACATTCTGCTTATGGAAACACATCTCAGGTTTTTTGCTAGCATGGTCCTCCAGTATAGCGCTGTGTGTCTAAAGATGAGCCAGAGCTTTGTGATTGCTCATCCAAAACACCACCCACATCAAATGAAGTCTCACCCAAGCACTGCAGAGGAACCACAAGGAATGAAACGTGCAATTCTGCAGACAGCTATTTGCATAACGATGTGCCTGAATTCATGCTGTGGCTAAAGTCCATTGTAAGGTTTACCTGTTGCTGGTGTACAGTGAATAATAGTCTGTCCCAGTTCCTCGTTCTCCTCATTTCTTGCAACATCTGCATCAGCTGGAGCCAAGAGAAAATGGAAAACAGGTTAGTCTCTGGAAGAAAAAAAGTGAAATGCAGTTAAACTGCCTTGGATGGAAGCAGTCCTTTTAAAGATCAAAGGCCTAACTCTTCCCCAACATTCAAGCCTTTAACAAGTGGAGCTGTTCTGGTTTGCCACATAAGGTCAAACGCTCTGTGCGGAAATCGCTGTAGCAGTTTGAGTTACTAGTGCCTGTCCCACCTACTCGCAATGCTTTGTAACAAAGCAGAAACATCCTTCTTCACCAGGGCCTTGCAGATGACAGTGGAAGGACTAGCCCTTTCTGAACAAGAAGGATCAAAATACTGAGAACCATAAAACATTTCTACTCTGTCAGAAAATGACAGAAACAATACTGGCAGTTTAGAATTTCAAACACACACAAAAAAGTCTTTTTTTCCTTAAACAGGAATATCTTACACATTCAGAAAGAACATGGCACTGCTTATCTCTAGGGAGCCACAAAGCACGTTTAGAGACAACTTTTGTATCTCTATAAAAATTTACATTTTCCAAATTTAGCTTGCAAAGACAAAAAGCCTGTTAATTGGTCTAGTCTGGCCCAAAATAATACTTCCAATGTAGTATGACAAAACACAGACCTTTTTCACGATCCATCAATACTCCTTGATCTTGGTGAATGGAATCTTCAGCGTTAGAGTTTAAGTAAGAATCACAACCCCAAAATGCGCAGCACTGGTAAGCATACGGTACGGACAGTGACCTGAAACACAGGCAGAACAGCAGCGTGTTACCCACTGTAACCCAAGTTAAGATTATCATCTATTAAAAAATACTTAAGTGGCATACTTCAGTACTAAAACTAAAACTTTTTTCACACTTAAAAGTTACCACTTAAAAGCTATTTCAAATTGGATCAGTTGTAACCACTTTGGATGAATTTTTGCACTGAGATAAAGAACACGTGATGTACCCAAGTCTTGTCTGCTGCAAGGCGTATGAAGAAAACTCTTGTAATGTTTAGTTCTTTACTACTCATTCTACTTCCATACACAAACCAAATTGTGATCGATGTTTTTGGCATTGCTGGATAGATAAAAGTGAAAACTCATTAAGCGAGTTAATTAAAGACTAACTTGTGAAGAAAGGTAATTTCCTGATAACCACAATGTTTAAAATGACACCTTTCCTTAGAATCATAGAATGGTCTGGGTTGGAAGGGACCCCAAGGATCACAGAGTTCCAACTCCCCTACCACAGGCAGGGACACCAACCTCCAGGCCTGGATCTACACAAGGTTGCCCAGGGCCTCAGCCAATCTGCCCTTGAACACTTCCAGGGACGGGGCATCCACCATCTCTCTGCGCAGCCTGTTCAGCACCTCACCACTCTCTCTGTGAAAAATTTCCCCCTAATATCTAATCTAAACCTTCCCTCCTTTATCTTTAATCCATTCCCCCTTGTCCTGCCAGCATCTGCCCTTTGAAAAAGCTGATTCCCCTGCTGTTTGTCTGCTCCCTTCAGGTACTGAAAGGCTTCAATGAGGTTCCCCTGCAGCCTTCTCTTCTCTAGACTCCTTCTCCCTCTTCATTTTGTGGCCTCTAAGTAAGGGGGGTGGGGGGTGTTTGTGCTATTTGTGTGTGCTGCTTTGAGAGAACTGGTGCATACTGTGAATCCTGGAGGAGAGCAGTTGCATACAGAGTTGTAAGTCCACACAAACAATGAGATAACAGCAGGCAAGCTAATCTTTCTGACTTGAGGCAGCAATATCAACCACGTGCAGTATTGTTCCTGAATTTTGTTCTTGTAAATATTCAGGAGGAACATCAATCTAAAGGATCCTGCAATGCATTAGTTCTCAAATGCAGATCAAAGCCTAAAAATTCATCTGCCATTTCCACAGGACTGCTGAGGCCTGACGTGTATTCCTTTGCTGGCCTTAAAAAAATTAACAGTACCTGCACCTCCATTTTTTCCATCAGACAGCACAGGAAACAATTCCTAACTGCTTCTTGAGGACTGAAATACTCATGTGCAGAAAAGTCTTTGAAAATGCAAAGCAGTTAACTGCTATCCGATCCTCCTCCCACTAAAATCAATACCAGGTTTCCACTGGAATGATTACTGTTAATCTCATCATTTGCCTGCAAGAATAACCAGATGTATGGAGCACAGTGATGATGGGATCAGAACCTGCACGTCTGCTCCCATCTTCCACACTCTGGAAGACGCACGGTGCCCAGTTCAGTAACAGATGGAACCCACCCAAGCACTGCTCCAAAAAGCCAGGTGACACCCTGCATGAAGAGGCAAATTATCAAAGGTTCCAAGAAAACTGTCTGCAAATGGCTTTGACACCAGAATAGTCAGATGCCCTTGCACATGTGCCAACACCAAGGCCCTTCAGGACTCAGGAAAGGGCCCCATTAATTGTCATGTGTGTTATCTAGGCTGGCTTCATTTACTGCCATGTTACTTTTTATTGTCCCAGCAAAGTACTCTGCAGCTTTATTTACCAACCTACCGGAGCTTTGCAAAGTTCTTTGCTGCCAAAGCTTCCTTCAGCTCGGAATTCCCTGCAAGTTTAAGCTGGCTCAGTCCACTCAATCCTTCCGTTGGAACTGAAGTGAGCTCATTGAAACTCAGGTCTCTGAAATATGAACATTAAGAGAGTGTTACAACAAAACGAGTTTGAAGATCCTATAGCACACACTTCATTGGAGCAGGAAGGCTTTTCAAAGTCTCACACCAAGGCTGTGGTCTGGCAAATGCCCATCGATGCAGCAGGGACTTTCAAGAAGTCTGTTCTGCATACATCCAGCTAGTGAGAGGTTTTGTGATCCACAGAGATGGAACCACTGAATGGGCATATACCAGTTTTAAGCTAGAAACATTTGCTATCTCAGTGTTTTCATGACAGGGAGAGGAGGTCACTGCACAGAATTACTACTACTGCACTGAACTACTTACAGGTTAAGAAGAGCTCCAATAGTGGTGAAAGCTTCCTTGTGGATCCAATGGATCCGATTTCTGCTGAGGTCACTGCATCAAAGAATAATGAGATTATTTTAAAAGTTTCATTAAAACATTGTAGTAGCCACTGTACTGAAAAAAAAGCTAAGGTGATGAATACACAGCGCCTTTGACAGAAAAACCAAACACCACTGCCATTTCCACTCTCTCCCATCAGCCAGGTGCAGTAGAAGTGAAACCCCTTGGTGAGGCAGCTGCACCCTGCTTCACCTCACCTCCAAAGCAGAATCCATCTCCCATTCCTGCCCTCTTTCCCCTTCCTTCTGCTAGCAGCTTTGCCTGTGCTCCCAAGGCAGAGGCCAGTTCTGGCAGCACACATTCCCAGGCTGGAGGTGGCAGGACCATCCCCTTGGTGACCACTGCAATAGGGCATGTTGGCAGGATGGGGGAAGATGACAAAAAGAAAAGCAGAAGTATATCTGCTTTGTTGGATTTCAAAAGCCAGATCTAGCTCCTGCTGGACCAATGTGCTTTATTTAATGACATTTCTTTTAAAACACCTGTTGATCATTGATCTTTTTCCTGGTTTCCCTGATAATTTCAGTGTTCCTATATAATCTTTATATAGCTAGAGATGTAAGGGGAGGCAATAACTTTGTTGACTGGTCTGTTCCTCCTGATGAAAACAGGTAGGATCTCTCAAAGAAATACTATGTAACAGAATAACATAATAATAATATAATGCAAAATAGTGGACTACTGGAAAAAAAAAGTCTCCTTTCTAGTCTATCTTTCCAGTCTATAAAAGCAAAATGGAGAATAGAACAAATGGGACTGAAACTGGCTGCTGCTAGTACCTCTTGCATACCATTTGCTTCACCTTTGGATCTAGCATACCACTTTGGCCTTTTGCCATCAATCAGATTTGTAACCCCAAACCCTGACATCAGAATCAAAAGCCTCATCTTGTTTTACTCAGTGTATGAACTATGAACACTTACAGGATACGAAGGGAGGACAGTCCTTGAAAGGTATCCTCAGTGATTTCATGGATTTGATTATGCTGTAATGAACTGCAAGTGAAGAAATAGAAACAGAACTTTATTGCCAAACTGGACTGACTTCAAACCAAGGACAGCCTGGTGCCTGCTAATACACACACTGAGCCTTACCAACCTCAAGGTTTTTCCTTGTTTCCCCCTGCAGGAAAACTGCTGGAGTATCTGCTCTGTGCTTCACGTTAGCCATGCTAATATAATCATGAAGCTCTTTTGTGATGCCTCTGCCTAACCCCAAGTCACTCATCTTTTCATTTCAAAGAGACTGTTATGTATTGACTGAATTCTTTCCAAGCTAAAAGTAACACTTTGTGAACATCAAAGCATCACAGTGAGATTTAAAACAGATCAAATTCATTCTGAAGGAATCTTTAGGCCATATTCTTCCCCTGGGTGCACTTCCATTTCTCAAAATATGGATTTATGAAAAGAAAGTGCTGAGAGGAACTAATGGACAAATTATATTTCCAGTTCCCTGGCTCTCTTTACAATGAACCATGTGTACAATGAGCCAGAAGATGTCAAAAGAGTAAGAACAAGGGCTTGTGTGAAGCCTATTAGCCCTACTCTGGTGAAGGGGAAAGACGGTTGAGAGCTGTAGAGGTAAGAGGTGAAGGAGGAACTTATGCAAGCAGAAAAACCGTGATTGTGTAGGGTCTGGAAATTAAACTTAAGCTTTAAAGCAATGAAGTAAGGAAAAGCAATTATAGATTTTGAAAGTTTCGTACCAGGGACTAAAAGAAAAGACATTTTACACTAGCATAAGCTGATGGTTGGAGGGAACTGAAGAAAAATGGAAGAGAGAAAAGGCAGGAAGGCAAACACAAATGCTCGTTCCATCTGTGCGAATAGCAATAATACTGTGAAATGCAGGCTTAAGGTCTACTTCATCCTTTTTTGTGCCATAGGAACAATTAAACCTTAGCTAATTGAGGAAAACACAAGTGGTTGAATTCTACGTCCAGCACTCCTCACATGATGAGATGGTCCTATTATCTCTCTGTCCCGAAATCATAGAAACTTACGATCAAACACACAGCAAAAGTTTCTAGAGACTTGGACTTAGCATACTAAGGAGCTAATGAACATCATGTATTTCTACTTACATTTCTTCCAAGGAGTGGCAGCCCTTAAAACTCGGGAGGTCCTTTATATTGTTGTAAGATAAGTCCCTTCAAAACAGAAAAATGTGAGATAGGTGCTTAGTTCAACACTTTTCTACTTGAAACAACACTTGTAACCATTAAGCAGGTTGGCAGAAAACATCTTCCTGTTCGTAACGGAGATCTCCTGGAGAGAGTCCAGCGGAGGCTACGAAGGTGATTAAAGGACTGGAGCATCCCCCCTACGAGGAACAGCTGAAAGAACTGGGGCTGTTCAGCCTTGAGAAAAGAAGACTGAGAGGGGATTTAATCAATGGTCACAAGGGGAAATGGCCAGCCTCTTCTCAGTGGTCTGTGGGGACAGGACAAGGGGCAATGGCTTCAAGTTGGAGCACAGGAAGTTCTGCACCAATATGCAGAAGAATTTTTTCACAGTGAGGGTGACAGAGCCCTGGGACAGGCTGCCCAGGGGGGTGTGGAGTCTCTTTCTCTGGAGTCTCCTTCTCTGGAGACATTCCAGCCCCGTCTGGACACCACCCTTTGCGACCTGTCCTAGGGACCCTACTTTGGCAGGGGGGGTGGACCCGATGATCTCTGGAGGTTCCTTCCAACCCCGATGACTCTGTGATTCTGTAACATTCTGTGAAAAAACTAAGAGCCATTTACAGAAAATATTAAATAGAATCACAAGTGTGATCTCTCCACAGTCTTCCTAGCTAGTCCCGCTTTGGTTATATGCATTATATACACCCAAAAACGTAGAGATACATGACCACTGTGTTAAGCTTGCAACAGTCAGCAAATAGCAAAATTAAGGCTCTCTCTGTAAAAGTTAGGTTCATTACCTTTTAATCACTTTATCCCTGCAATCCTTTTAAAAACTACATTTCTCTCTCCCCCTTTTTGTCTCTGAATTCAGTGATTTTTTATTTAATTTTTTTTTTAACTTTCCTGAAATAGTCAACAGCAAGCAAGCAAGCATGGAAAGGCACTACTCTCTATCTGGTAAACATTTACAACTCAAAGTAGTGTTCTGAAATGGAGAAGTAATGGAGAAATAGGACATGCCTTTGTAGTGGCTGCAACAGCTCATGAGAACCTGACCAATGTTTTTGATTCAGCTCTGCATCTGTATACATACCCCCTACCCCCACCCACCAAAACCATACTGTACAAATTCCCTGAATTCTGAGGGTTGGAATCTGAAAAGGTTTATCAATAATCTGCTTTTTAAAGAATAAACTGGATAGATGCTGTGCAATGCAGGAATCTGGTGCAATTTTTGATGTAGTGTGCTGGTACGTCACTAAGCAGAGCTAGCCAAGTTGAGAATTTTCTGTGAAACTATGCAGGCAGCCAAAAGGAGACTAGAAACTTGCGAACAATCTTCAAATTTCCAGTCAAAAGATAAACTGTCATTGGAAAATAAATCTGACCTTGTCTTTCTTGACAGTTTTTCTTCAACAAAACCTAACACATTTTTCTCCTCCATTTTTCAACACTTGCTTTTGTTCCAAACTTTCCTGCTTTGTAAACATGGCTTTGCTTTGCACACACCCTCCCCGCCCAGTGGTTTCAGTTTCCAGTTTGTTTTATTGCATTAATTTTAACACATCCTTACTGCTTTTTCTGTCTTGCTTTTCTGTATTAGCAACCTCTTCCTAATCCTCATCTCTATTTCTCTCAGTTTTGAATGCTCTCCTGTGTTCCCGAACACAAGTA
Source organism: Zapornia atra (assembly GCA_013400835.1). Lineage (NCBI taxonomy): Eukaryota > Metazoa > Chordata > Aves > Gruiformes > Rallidae > Zapornia > Zapornia atra. The sequence continues at coordinate 105,808 of VZTU01014195.1, read as the reverse complement.
GTCAAAGCACTATAACTAAACCCTTCCTTAACCTGGTGTCACAGTTTTGCGTAACTGTGTTCTGATAGAGAAAGGAGGGCTGCAGAGATGGCTGCTGTGAGAAGCAGCTAGAAGCTCTCTGCAGGCCCTGGCCGATTCAAGGCCAGAGTTGCTGCTGACCAAGGCCGAGCCAATCGGAGATGGTCACAGCACCTCTGGAAATCACATATAGGAGAAAAAAACTGCAGGCAGGTACATTTTGCCACCAGAGAAGGGAGTGAGAAGATGTAATGAGCTGCGTGGACACCAAGGCCAGGCCCGAAGGAGTGTGGGGGGGAAGAATGAGGCACTCCAGGCGCCAGAGAGAGATTCCCCTGCAGCCCCTGGAGAAGACCATGGTGTAGCGGGTGTCCCATCGCAGCCCATGGATAAGGACAGGGAGCAGAGACATCTACAGCCTGTGAAGAGATTGATCCATACCACAGCAGGTTTGCCGGGGGACTTATGACTCTGGGGGGCACCAGGCTGGAGCAGTCTGGGCCTGAAGGTCAGCACCCATGGAAGGGAGCCAGGCTGAAGCAAGTGGTGAGGAGATGACTCCCTGATAGAAAGGACACGCTGGAGAAGTTCATGGAGGACTGTCTGCTGTGGGTGGGGCCCCACGGCGCCGCAGGGGAAGGGTGTGTGTGTGGAATGCCACCCCCAGCTAAGGAGGAAGACAACCCAGGAAGAACGGAGTGAAAACCCCCATTCCCTGCCCCTCCTCGCACCACGATGGTTTCACTGGGGGTGTAGTGAAGCAACGTAGATGCTTCCTTTTGTGAAAAGAATGAATGGCAGCAGCCTGAATTTGAAAATGCAACGCCTGTTCAGCAGCACCACCTTGCATACCTTTTATAACATGAAAGAAATACAGTGCATAAAGGGAACCCTGTTCCAGGAATAACATGCATTACATCAACTCTGTCATGAATCTGGATTTGAAGAATTAAGAAAGGAGAATCAGGTTCCCAACTGTGATAGAACTCCTAGGATGAGCAACTCTAAGTAATTGTTTTGCTTTAAATTAGTTTTAAATGTCTTTTAAAACATTTTGATGCAGATGACTATAGGATCATGACATGTATACTTACAAAGTTCGCAGCACCTTTTGCTCTTGGCATAAATTATCAGGAATACTATTTATCTTGGTCCCAGTTAGAGTTCTGTGGGGGAAAAAAACCCACATATAAGTATTTGCATTGTTGATGGTAGATGGCTTAATACATATCTATAAGAGCAGAAGGGGGATGGTGTCTCGGCTATCGGGATGCTAGATTCACCCACCCACCAAAATTTCTTTTTGTTTTGGGTTTTTTTGTGGGGTCTTTCTGGAAAGAGGCCAACTTCTTTGTTTTTCAGTTTGTGCAGGGGTGGGGGAGATAGGGGAGCGGGTGCTGTGTGGCACTGTTAGTATCAATGGCCCTTTCACAGGCTGTAGTCAGCTTACCCTGTTAAAAACAAAATTAAAAGGCACCCAGGTATCATGGTAAGGAACACTGTGTGATTACATTTCTTGCCAGGAAGAGAACATATATCCAATTGCCCTCCATATCCACTAATCATATGTATCAATCACTTCACAAAACAGGGAAATACTGGAAATTACTTCTGTAGAAGATACTTACAAACTCTCCAGATGAACAGTTCCTGTCAAATTAGGAAACCACTGAACCATGCTGGCACCCCGAATAACCCTAAAAAAACCCCCACAAAAAATAGCTGTAAACTATATGCAAAGAATTCTGACATTAAATCTTGCCAAGAGGTGGGTATTTTCATTGAGACATTCTAATATACTTTGGATTTTGTTTAAATTTTATACACGAAGATAACAGTCTTTTCACTGCTTCTTATCCTAGTAATTTGCGTAAACAATTAATCCTCCATTAGCAAACAAGTGGAATTGATCAAGCTGGAAAGTCATATCGATACATGTATGAGAAAGGCATAAACTCATAGGTAGTTTGTAGTTCAGCATTTGAAGTTTTGACTCTTACTTTTGTGTCACCCCCAGAACTGATAACTGGAGAGCGTGCATGTACTAACCTGCAAAACATTCTCCCAATGTACAACCCTGTTCAAAAACCACATAGGACATAGTGCAGTTTGTTTAAGTAAGAACCTGAGCATTTGGCCTGAGGTTATGTGTCTTATGTAAGGTAATGCAGATTCTAAAAAAAAATTATATATATATATTTTATAGGGCATATTTACTAGAACTTCTTAGGAAACTGGATATCCACAATAGTAACAATGTTTATTAAAGCCTATTGCAAAGGAATTACAAGGTAAGAGATGGGCAGAAGATACAGTTAATTTTGAGTTCCTACCATTTCATATCCATTTATTGTAATGTAGCTGAGAAGATACTTACAGGGAGTGCAGATCTGACAGATTCTGAAATGCTGAGTTCCCCACAAAAGACAAAGGATTATCATACAAATGTCTAGGAAATAAAAAACAGGTTTCAATCACTGTTCTTAGAGTCACCATCTGCTAAAAGACTAAGAATAGATGCACGAAAACTACTTACATCGTTCTTAGAAGGGGGTTTCCTGCAAAGGCACCATCAGGAATTATGGAGATGTAGTTACTGTGAAATCCCCTACAGATATTAGCAAAGAAGAAAAACAGTATTTACAAACATACTGCCACTAGATTCAACCAGTAGTAATTTTCCTCACACCTACTCATTTACCAATCCTGACAAAAATGGGACTGTAGTAAAACAGAAGTCAAACTACGAATAATTTTGAAGGCATGAGCTCTGCCTAGCACGCAGCAGCTAACCTGAAATTATTTCATTAGAAAGGAATTCTTAGTGGAAACACGACCCTATGCTTGCTTCCTTCTTCCTCCCCTCTTAAGGAGGGGACAAAGTAAACGTGTGATTGGTGAATACTTAATTCTGCTACTGGAGGCCAAAACCAGCTCACGTTAAAGATCTCTGCTCATCGTTCTCTTGAGTAGATTGCTTGCTTATGTAACTCCAAAATGATTTTCAATAGGTTCCCTCTCTAACTGATGATTATATTTTCCTTTAATTATAGCATTTCATAGCATAGCTTGGTCTGATCTAGGTTGCTGCATTAATGAGACAACCATCCTTAAATACAGAAATCCCTTCTCTCCCTTTATGGAAAGGAGAAAGAAAACTGGTAAAAGGGAAGCATAAGTAATACTCACAACTCCTTTAGACTTGGGAGTGCTTTTATGGCTTCAGGGAACTCTACCATGTTGTTATAATTTAAATCCCTAGAAGAACAAAGCAGGAAGATTATAGAATTCTTAGCAGTGATCATGAACTGTTAAAATAATGGTTTTTAAACACAATTCAATGAAAATTAAAAAATTATCAGAGCATCTTTAACTAGACCATAGCATAACTGATTTTTAACTCAGATTTAGTCTTCTGATGTTGTACATGCTTTATAATGAGCTAATAGCTTAGATAACATGTCTAATAATATGAATAATCCTATGGATAGCAAGTCAAACGAGGTTTTCCTTAGGGAAAGCAAAGCTCAGTATTTTTCAACAACTCACAGATTTTTCTTCAACAGAAATGAACTAAGATTTCAAAAATAAGGAAAAAAAAGTAGATACAAATGAGTATTCTTTATTAGCTTACATGGAAAACTTTGGGGGGGTGGTTATAAAATTAATAGCAAATAATCCGTTAGGTAATAGCAGACCTTGTAGCAAAACCAACTGTAACTATTGAACCACAGCTGAGGAAAAACTCATCCCCCTGAAGTACTCCATGACGGTGACAGGGGTCTGCTGGGATCTGTTAACCTGCTGCCTTTCTAGCAGTAATGTCATAGAATCACAGAATCATAGAATGGTCTGGGTTGGAAGGGACCCCAAGGATCATAGAGTTCCAACCCCCCTGCCACAGGCAGGGACACCAACCTCCAGGCCTGGATCTACACAAGGTTGCCCAGGGCCCCATCCAACCTGGCCTTGAACACCTCCAGGGATGGAGCATCCACTACCTCTCTGGGCAGCCTGTTCCAGCACCTCACCACTCTGTAAAAAACTTCCCCCTCATATCTAATCTAAACCTTCCCTCCTTTAGCTTTAATCCATTCCCCCTTGTCCAGCCATTGCCTACCCTTTTAAAAATTCAGCACATACAGGCTTTTCTCTGCCAAAGGGGCTCCTTACAAGCAGCAAAAACATTCTGAGTCTTAACAGACTCATTGTGTATTTTTACACAATGTCCAACTGAGGTTCTAAGAAAATGACAAGATAGCTGGAGTACCCAGCATTCATGGGCTCCTTCAAACCCTACGTGTTAACAGGTCATCACTGGCTTTAACGTGCCCTTGATCTCCCTTCATTTGTTTTATTTATTTAGCATTTACCTGCTGGAGAAGAGCTCTGGGGAGGAGGACCTGGGGGTCCTGGTTGATCACAGGTTGGCTATGAGCCAGCAGTGTGCACTGGTGGCTAAGAGAGCCAATGGGATCCTGGGGTGCATTAGGAAGAGTGTGTCCAGCAGTTCGAAGGAGGTGATCCTCCCCCTCTACTCTGCCTTGGTCAAGCCCCACCTGGAGTATTGTGTCCAGTTCTGGGCTCCCTGGTATAAAAAAGACAGGGACCTCCTGGAGAGAGTCCAGAGAAGGGCTATGAAGATGATTAGGGGCCTGGAACATCTCCCGTATGAGGACAGGCTGAGTGAACTGGGACTGTTTAGTCTCGAGAAAAGAAGACTTAGGGGGGACCTAATTAATGTTTATAAATACCTTAGACATGGGATGCAGGGGGAATTGGCCAGCCCCTTTTCAGTGGTCTGTGGGGACAGGACAAGGGGCAATGGCTTCAAGTTGGAGCACAGGAAGTTCCGCACCAACATGTGGAAGAACCTTTTCACAGTGAGGGTGACAGAGCACTGGAATAGGCTGCCCAGGGAGGTGGTGGAGTCTCCTTCTCTGGAGATATTCAAGTCTCGTCTGGATGCCTATCTATGTAATAAGAGATAGGGAGCCTGCTTTGGCAGGGGGGTTGGACCCGATGATCTCTCGAGGTCCCTTCCAACCCCTATGATTCTGTGATTCTCCTAAGCATACCAAACCACACTGCTGAAGGAGATAAGATTTGTGAGACATTCACTGAGCGAGTTGAAGGGAACTGGGGAGTGTAGCCCAGGAGGATGAAAGCCATTCCTACCAAGGAGGCACTCTGGAGGTCGAGTAGTATGGTGGAGCTGGGATGTGGCCACTGCGGACACTCAATTCTAGGAACTGTCAGCGGGAGTGAGCAAAAAACATGGCGAAGGGAATGTGATGCTTCCCACCCCCATCCTCGTCCCAAGGAACAAAAGGCTCTCTGGTTTAGATAAACCATCATCTCAATTTTTGCCAGTATTTGAAGTGAACTTGGGAGAACCTCCAGAGGAGAGGCTGGGAACTGTGAGCTGGGCTGTTTTCTACTAGCCTGCAGATGATCAGCTCAGGAGCTGCAGGGATGCATGAGCAACAGGCTCCCTGCCAGGCAGCAGTGGCCACCTAGTAATGGAGAAGCAGTGAAGAAACAGCCTGCTGGGGCCCTCCTGTCATCACACAACAGTTTTGGCAGTGTATTTTAAATATGCTTAATACTACAGTAAATCTGAGAAACAAATATTTGTCCCTTATCACCCACAGGGCTGCTCAAACACTCCTGGTATATCCACCTGACTCAATGGAGTGCTATGCAATGATACACCGGGGCTAGGAACATTAGAGCCACAACATCCAGCATGACATCACCCAGGGTAATATTTACCTGCTTCTCAACATAGTTAATTAGTTCTGGTGGAGCACTGCACTGATACTAGCCTTCAGTTCCAAAACCTGAGTTGGATTTGAGTGTTGGTGGTATGTGCTGTGCAGTGCACACATGCCTTGTTTGCAAAATCTTCACCATACCAGTAAGGTAACCTGGATTAGGCTGGGAACAGGAAAAACACTGAACAGAAAATTACTTTAAGAAGCATACTTACAAGGTTTCAAGGTTGTCTAATCCATCGAAACAATGTTTTCCTATAGTTTTTATTTTATTGTTATGAAGATGTCTGAAAAATCAAAACAAAACAAGTATGAAAACCAGTGAATGATTACATATCAGTTGACAAACTGGCAGATATTTCTATGAAATCAAGACAGTTAAATGATTTAGAAAAAAAAATATGTGGGGTGGATTATGCAGAAGACTGTCACTTCCAGGCAAAAATATTTCATCCTCACACGGGCACAGAGAAGATTGCCCACAGTCGAGGCAACCTATTTTAAACCTGATAAAACATGATAAAAATAGGATTTAAACATGTAAATCAAACTACTTTTTCCATGCATCCTTGAGATATTTAAGAGCACACCGAAATGGTTCTGTGGCAGATAACATTATCTTCTTTTAGCATCTCGAAAAGCTTTCTCTGACAACTGTTGGTTTGAAATATTCATTACTAAAGCAAGATGTCAAGATGATATACATCAATCTTACCACCCACAGCCCATCTAACTTTCTGTTTAGGAGAAAGGTTTTAGCAAACCTTCAGCAGGTCACCTAGTACACATGGTATCACAAAATTACAAGGTTGGAAAAGACCTTTAAGATCATCAAGTCCAACCGTTCCTGTCCTGTGCTACACCATATCCCTAAGTACCTCATCTACCAGTCTGTTAAACACATCCACAGGGGCGGGGACTCAACCCCCCTCCCTGGGCAGCCGGTTCCATGCCCTGACAACTCTTTCAGGGAAGAACTTGCTCCTAACATCTAATGCGACCCTGCCCTGTTGCAGCTTTGTGCCATTTCCCCTTGTCCTGTCACCTGGCTGAAGAGACCATCGCCCACCTCTCTACACCCTCCATTCAGGTAGTTGTAGGTGGTGATAAGATCTCCCCTCAGCCTCCTCTTCATCTCCTGTTGGCATTATAGGCCGGTACTAGACGACTGAGCTACCATACAGCAAAATACTTCTTTCAGCACCATCCCAGATTAATCAAAACTGGAACTGAGGAGAGAATCAAAGCCACCTATGAAATACAGTTACCAATACTCACAGAACAACAAGGCTGGAAAGGTTTGTAAACGCGTAGTCAGGAATGTGTGTTATTTTGTTAAGAGCCAGTGTTAATGCCTGCAGGGAGGGGAGATTGCTGAGCGGGTAGATGGGAACTTCGGTCAAGCTGTTGTCGTCCAACCAAAGGTGACGCAACTGCACCAGACCCTCGAAACTGTCTTCTGGTATGGCCGTTATATGGTTAGCATCTAAACGCCTAAAATTGAAACAGAAAGAATTCACATGGTTAAATTACAAAGTACAAATAAATAAAACTATCAGTTAAAGTCCTATTACTCCTGAATTTTTTTAAAGCTTAAATATGCTTTACTGAATTAATTTATTATTGGAAAGTTTGGAGGTTTACAGAAGGATGCATCAACACCTTTACAGGCAAATGAAGAGCCCAGAGAAGACAGCCTCATAAAAAACCACTCTCAGGCATTTTTAATAAACCATTTTAACAATTTCATGTGCTTATAGTGAATTGGTAACTATATTGACACCTCTTGCCCATACCCCGCCCCCCCAGGTGCTAATACTGGAATAACTCTCTAAAACAGTTGCTTGAGTCAGGGTATAAGATTGCAGAACTCATTTGAACTGATTATCCCTATAGCTACATTGTCAATAGCATCGCCTGCTGCTATATGCTTCATTTCGTGGCACTGCTCTTCACTTTAAACAGCTGCTTTAGAGAAGGGGATTATTAAAAGGAGTTCTTGAACAAGTTGTGAATGATCCTGGCAAATAAAACATTATGTTAGCAGTGCAAAGTGAGAAATAAATACCCTCCCCACTTGCACCTGATCCTTTCTAATATGCTCCACAAAAGAAATGGGAAAAAGCACTTTAGCACACTGTTGACTCCCATAGGTTACTGGCTTTGCCATCAGGCTTTCTCCCCAGGTGAACTTCAATGGCAAACACCAGCAGCAGTAGCGCACGTGGGGAGTGACTTGACGCCTTTCATGAAGAACAGCAAAGCACTTGCGACGATTAGTTCTGCTACAGCTACCAGCTTACCTATGCTGTGGGCTTTCACCACTTCTTCAGGCTTCAAAGCACCATAAAAAGACAACCGCCCCTGTAAACCTTGGAGGCTACAATGCATGTCCTCAGCTCCAGCTCCAGAGGTGAAGCCCTCACGCCAGGATGCACAGGTGCTACTGTCCGAGTCTAGCCCACAATCCTGATGCCTGACAAACCCAACACTGCACTCCTTGTCCAATGGCTTTGGTAGTGACAACACACTCACACATGTGATGGCTTTTGCTTTGTTTCTTACGCAATGCACTATGAACCGATTTGTCTTTTCATCTTCCTATGTTAGCACTGGACAGCAATCACTGGCAACCAGGGCAGGCAAAAGGCCTATTCCAAGTTTGTTTTGTTACCAGATGCTCTGGGGACAAAAGTGGAAAAAGCAACCAAACTAGAAGCTCAAGTTTGGATTTACACAGGCAGAAGCCCAAGCAACGGGCAGTGGCAACAGATGTAGCAAAACATTAATAATGTGCTGTTCTCCTTAAGGTGATGAGGAGTATAGTCTGTTGCAATAGCCCATGAGATGCAAAAAAGGGATGGTAACAAATCTAAGCCGGTGCAGGGCTGAGAGCAACAGGCAGTGTTTGACTGTCCTCTGATCTAGAGGCTGTCTTCTTTAGGTCACACCACAGCTGAACTGCAGTGACTTTGCTGCAAACATGAAGAAAAAACACCTTGCATAACTGCTCTGAACTGACTGGTGTACCAGCCATGGTATGTGCGCTGCTGTCTGGGGAGACAAAATGGTTACACACTCTGCCATTAGCCTAATGATACAAATCTGTGCAGGTCTTGGGTTGTATTAAGCATTCAGTATGTTTCTAAAGCCATGATCAGACATGCTCCTGAAAGTCTAGCTGGGTTAGTTTATGGAGTCGTTGCCTCCAGCTGTTCATCCCATCCCTCTGTGCACTGGCAGAGTGGACCAAGTGACTGCACTACATCTGTCCCAGGGCACAGTCACAACAGCTTCAACAGTAGTGAAAGAGCTTCTGGACATTGAAAGGACATGCCAAATTCAAACTGAGAACACAAACTTGATCAAGAATTAATGCACTTGATCTATTTCTGTGAAAAAGCTTTGTGTTTTTCTGATGTACATGACTGAAATACTGCAAATTACTAGGAAAAGTCACAGCTGAATTTCCATGTAATTAAAAAATAAATCAAGAAATACATCAAATTAAGCAGCAAATACATCAATACACATGGGAACTTACAAAACTGTCTGCACTCAAAGGCTTTTCCTGAGTGAGGTGCCATTAGCTCTAAAGCTATACATCAAAGAGCTAATTCCTATGGTTCATACACTGGCATTCCCTTATCGTTTGCCCCATGGTCTGACAGGTGTGTGTGCTGTTTTGTTTGAATGCTTTTGGGTTGCACTGAGACTGGAACATTTCAGAGAAATTAAATGTCTGATAATAATAAAAAAATGGGGGAAGGGAAGCCTGCGGCTCTGTTTCAGAAAAAACAAACATAACAAGAAGTTACCCGTCTTTCTTCTCTCTCCTAAATTCACACACCTTCCTGAAGATCAAAAGAATTATTTTCCAGTGGAATAAACATATCCGAGTCTTCTCTTCAACTGATTTCTCTCCCTCCCTCCCTCTTTTTAAGAGAAGCAGCATACTTTCAGAGGCAGGCCTCAGTCCCTGTGAATACTTGTCTACACCTGTTTGCACTTCCCGTGCGCTCCTCACTTGATTTCATTCACTCAAGCAGACTTTGGAAAACCAAACCACACAACAAAGCCCCTGGCCCTGCTCCTCCTGTTAACGCAGATGACCAGAGGAAGAAGGGACACACACAACAAGAGAGAAGGGGAGAGCAAAGAACATTCACGGAACAGACAATGGACTCTTCATCCCTAGCTTGCTTCACGAAGAGCTCCATCCCCTAGCACAAACGAGTACCTAAATAACTCTGCATCCTAAACTGATGGCTCTCTGCAGCCACCCAGTCTGCCATGTTAATCTGCTCACAGCAGTAAAACTGAGGGGTGTGGAAAAAGACCACTGCCCACCTTTGGCACTTGAGCAAGGAGGTTGGCAGGTGAAAGAGGCCTGGCATCTGGCATCCTCTTAACAAACACAGTGTCTGAATAGAGATGAAAGTAATTAGCGATGCCAAATCATAAAGCCAAAGCCAAGGAGAAAGATGGGGTATGATGTTGCGATTATTTTTGTTTCCCACTCTCCATCTGCATAGCAACTTCCCAATCTCTACATCTGTAGATTGCTGTGTCAGCCCAAGGTTTTCCCTGGGGCCAACTGATAGATCAATAAAGCAACCAAAAACATATGGTTTGCCTGGAGTTTGGATTGAGTTGCATTTAGGGTTTTGAAGGGGAAACCTGTGATTTACAAATGTTATAGCAACAAGCACAGCAGCAAAAGAACCATACTGGATATCACTGCAATCACACACAATATGACACTGTATAATCTGTTATTAGTTGCCCTATCTCAAGACTTATTTTTAGCTAACTTGGCTATTTTTCCTCTCATCCACATTTTTTGTGTTCCTTCATGTCTCTCTGTGTAAGCCTGATGTACCACAGTTATTTTCTCCCAAATAGTTCAGACTTCTTTACATTGTGTTCACTGCACAAGATCCAGCTGTAATCCTTTTGTTTAATGTGAAGTGCTCGTAAGGGGGTACTTTGTAAAACAGAGGAAAAGCAAACCTGAAGTATTTGACAGCTTCCACAAAACATAACAACTAAGGACCACACCTTTTCTTTAAGAGGATAAAAGAGTCTTCACTAGTTCCAGCAGACTGCAAAGTACAGGCAATATTCCTCACTTGGACTGAACTTTTACAAAGACTGTGTTTTTCCATTGAAGTGTTAAAGATAAGAATATGCTCTTTAAATTAGAGCTTGCAGCATGTACTTAAATTCCTTCATCTTTCAGAAGCTACTCCAAGTCCAGCTTCCCTATAGGCACTGAGAGAGACCATTTACATTTTAGCCTATAAATTCAGAATTCACTTGCAGAGTTGTCATCTTCATTTTATTACCTGTCAGGTTCCTTCCTCACAAACTCCAACTCCACAAGAAGAAAGAGCAGGGGGATGATAGAAACCTATATCCAGCCATTCTTATATCAGTATTTGACATGTTGTTAAAACACATAAAGAACTTAGCAACTTAAAGGTCTTGAAACAATTAACTCCACCTTTGAGGAAACTGTAGAACAAATACAAACTCCTACTTCAATTCAAATGAATCAAAGTTCCAAAGTTTAACACACAGATATGCATAGGAATTTCTGAAATATTTTAATAGCAATATAAACACACACAAAATCACTGTTCCAACTCCAGTATATTTCAAATTTCCATAAAGCTTTCCACTATAAATCTCAGGCCAGGACTGCGAGGAGTATGCTCATGTCTGGACAGCAGATACCTGGAAGGCGGCACAGCATGGCAGCCTGTTTTTTTAATATATTATAGTGGGAAGGAGAGTCAGGGGAAAAAAATATGATTTTATTCATTGCTGGAGCACTGGGAGTTTAAGGAAAAAAACGACTAGATCTTCTCAGTGTTTCCTTGGGATCTTCAGGAGCCAGCCAAGCCCCCTGCCAGGTGCTAGGCAGTGACCAGAGGAAGGCAAGGCAGAGCATCCTGCTGCTGCACAGGCAGGATCAGGCTGCTGCCAGTCTGCGAAACCTGCAGCTTTGTGTGATCCCAGCTGGTCTGGAGGGATCAGGAATGCAAGGGGGAGAGCTAGGCAAAAAACCTCAGTAGGGGGAGAAAAACACCCCTCTCTTCCTGTAATCTAACAAGGCATGTCAGGATCAACTCTTGGTCTCCTAGGACAAATATCCACCAGCATCCCTGTGGCCATCCCTGCAGAGGTCCCCGAGGAGCCAGCCACGCTCTTCACTGCAAAGCTCACCCAGGTGTTGTGGCTCTGGGATACATCTCACAAATGTCATCTTAATAAGAACACTCATTACGAAGATACTGCCAGACTTTCTTAACACTATTTGCCTGGTAAGAGGAGACCATGGCAGATTTGTTTGCAGCTACTATCCCAGCCTTGCCATCTATCGCCTGTGACCACACTCAACCTTCCAGGCTGCAGCAACTGGGAAATTTTAACAGCCTTGTACTAACAGCAGGAGTTTAACGTTGATGTTAATAAAAGGAAAAATCACTCACTCCCAACTCTTGTGTTAAACCACTTCTGCTTAATGGTTATCATTAAAGAACTATGGTCTTTAAAGTGCTCCTTCAAAAACCACAAAGAAATCGCTCAAATAACACTAGAATAATCGCTCAAATAACACTAGAATAAATCTTTAGGTTCTGAAGTCGAGTACTGATAAGCCTGGTACCTAGGAAATTCTGCTCCAACGAAAGGCAATAACCCCCCGGCGTTAACAGAGGTACTTTAAAATACTCATCACGTTTTCTCACTGTATCAAGCGGCAACAATCTGTACCTCATGTCAAGAACATCAATATAAGGATTTGCTTTATTCAAAGAAATTTACAGCAGCTCTCGGAAGCTAATGATGCATGCCAAAGCTATTTCAACCACAAGCACTGATGTGCCAGCACAACTATTTCTTCCATTTAAATGTTTAAGATGGTATCAGTCAGAATCCTACCAAGTTTGCTGCCAATTACCCAGAGAGGATTCAGCTGATCTTTACCCACATGTTGTGTAATATCCATCCCAATTAAGTTTCCCAGTTTTTATTTAAACATCAGCAGTTCCTTAAGCAAGCCCAGCTAGTTAAAAAAAAAAAGTCCCAAAGATTCACAAACTTTATATCACTTTCAAGAAAACCAGAACAGCTTCTGAGGATGAACATAGCATAAAAAACTGAGATTCTTGTCATTCAGCAAGTAAGTAAAGTTCACAAAACAGTATATTTTAACTGCTGCATATTTAAAGATTTTTCAGCACAAGCATGTTCAAGACAGCTCTAACACATTCTTCAGTCTAGGAAAAAAACAAAAAGCAAGGGAGAATAGCATATTTAAGTTTGTATTAAAACACTTTTAGAAAGAACTAGCACAATTAGAACTGCGTATTTTCTGACTCAGTTTGCACTGTCCTCTGAATTTCAGGGATCTTCCTTTCAATGAGCACCTTTCAATGTGCTCATAGTTTACTTTGCTGAAACTGCCCCAACATGAACTAGTGCTTAAAGCTGTGCTGTTCCATTACAGCACCAGCAGAACATTTCTAGATTTGCTGTGGGTTTGGGTTTTTTAATAGATACAGATGCAACTTGATCTGTATAAGGAATCCTTCCTAAAATAAGAAAAAGGTAGCACTCCATGGCTGTAGCAAGTATTTTAAATGTGCCCTAACTGAAACACACATCCATCCTCTGCCCCAACCCTTTTCCCATATACCTTTGTCCTACAAGGCAAGATCCTGCTTCCCTTTCAATCCTGTACCAGAAGCCCAGTCCTGCCTTGGCCAAACCAATTCCCTCTCCCAGAAAGTAATCACCACATCCCTGTTCTGCCCATTCATGCCTCCTGCCTCAAGCCTGCTCCAGCTTTCTGAGATAGTAAGGCAGACTGCAAAACTAGTTATGATCCTGCTGCAGAGGCTGTGAGCAGACCCAGCTATGGAGCCAGAAAATTACTGCTGACCACATGCACGAAGACACTTACCCTGCAGCTGAGGTGAACACCCACACGAAGGGAAAGGCAGGAGCTATCACAGTCCGGTACCACATTGGCATGGTCCCAGTACCCACGAGTTTGGGAATCTGGCATAAGAGCATAGCTGCAGTGTTTTGAACTACCACTGCAGAGCACTCCAATCCTCCCTGCATGTGGGCACATGTACAGGGACAACACCTAGGTGATTCCTGAATGACAATTATCATAAATCACCTCTGATATGTTAGCAGCTATTGACAAGCTTTCAGAAAACAACTAATGGATTTGATGGCAAATGCCCGTTTAAAATTAGCAGCATTTTGGTTTTTGAGTTTGAATGGAACAGATTTCCTTTCCAAAGAACCTGAAAGTCCCTGTTCAAGTAACATATATATCTGTCACACACTGAGGATTGTACTAGAATATGCTGTGCCACAGCTTGAAAGTCATATGTAGGGTTTCTGGGTGAAGTAGACCAAACCTTGAAGTTGCTGCAATTGGCAGAGCCGTTTTACAAATGCCCACATTCTGGGTCTAAGCTCAGAAGCAGCAGTGTTACCAAAAAATAAAAATTCGAAGTGAGTCATGACAGTCAAATATGCTTCTGATGCTAAGGCACTTGAAAGAATCCTCCAAAACATACTCCTGTTCCTTTCAGCCTCTGCACACACTGCCAGAGCAGCACACTGCTTCACTGCCTGCAGCTCTCCATATGACCCTAGCTTGCCAATAAACGGTATCATTTAAATGGTATCAGTGATACCATTCCAGATCTAAAGTACAAAGTGTGCCATTTCATTACCTCGTGATAACTAACATACACTGTTGATGCTTTACAGTAACTGAAACCCATCAAGAGTGTTGTTCGCATTCACAAAGCTCTTTTTTTGTCAGGTTTCTCTGCTACCAAAAGCCACTGGCACAAACTGGGCAGCCAGTGCCTTCTGTCTCAGTAGTGCAGTCCCACAGCTGCACAGCACCTTACCACCTGAGAATACATCCTGCCAGGTAAGCTTCTTGGGGGTCTTAGACAGCAAGTTTCCACTCATTAAAACTCTTTCGTTTTGCTAAATTTCCCCTTCATAAAAAAAGGGTGGAGGCCAATGCTGGGAAAATATCCAATGTAAACAAAAAATAAAGAGCTGTCTTTACTATTCTGAACAAGGCTGGCTACTCTCCAGATGTAATATAAACATTAGACATCATGAAGCTCCTGTAACCATCATCTTTATTTTCACCCAGGTAGGTTTACTGGCCTTGTTAATACATACAGTGTGGCAACCATCTTCCCATGCAACCAGAAACTGGAGCACAGCTAAGAGACACTGGATAGTTCTGCAGCATTGCAAACCAAAGCATTATCAATATCTTATAAAGTTTTGGGAGGGAGTAATTTGTGTCTTCACCAAGAAAAACAAAAAAAATCCCCATAAAGCCTACTTCAGAGCAAACTGGGAAACTGAAAAAAGTGTCAGTTAAGTGAATAGGTTGCAGGGTTTGGATGGAGGTTGTATGTTAAAAAGGTAGAAGCAAGTTTTCTAACATACATTCTGCAAGGAGTTATTTGTTTTAGAAGGTCACAGTAGCTCAGGAGCTTTAAATCCATTCCTGACACAAATTTCCTTGGAAAAAAAAAATAAATCACTTTGTCTTTTTTTCTTTCCCCTTTTCAAAAAACCTAATAAAGCAGCGTGCTCACACACGTTTCCATGCCCACACACAAAATCCAGAGCACCAGTCCCACATTCCTTAGCCAGAAGGTGCTCCCTACATTAGCAGGGAAAATGCATAATCACACTTTAATTTTCTGAGTGATGCAATAAATTGAAAGATCATTAAAACGACAGAAATGCATTCTGAAGGAAGCAAACTGCATAGGGAAAGCGCTTTGCATTTCTCACTACACTTGTCTCAAAAGTCAATTTATGCTCAAATTGCTGCCAGTTCTAACTATAGCAACAGAATCACAGAGTCACAAGGTTGGAAAAGCCCTTTAAGATCATTTGAGTCTAACCGTTCCTGTCCTATGCTAAACCATATCCCTGAGCACCTCATCTACCCGTCTGTTAAACACAGCCAGGGAAGGTGACTCAAACATCCAGGGATGGTGATCTTGCAATGCAGACAGATATCCGTTCTGGGAACAAACTGGGGGACAATCCAAAGCCTGATCCACATCAATGGAAGAAAAGGGGGGGGAAAAACCCCAACCAAACTGCTCTCCTCCCCCCAGACCAGATCTTTCTGAGCTTCTGATACTGATGACTTCCAGGCTGAGTTTACCTCCTGTACCTCTAACAGCTATTCTGAAATGCCAGGTTTGTTTTCCTCAGAGAAAGTAGTAACAAGTAGGTTGCTACTTATTAATCCAATTTCCTCTTTTTTCACCTTCCTAATACTGATGAGTTGACTATAAACAAGAAGCTCCCAAAAAGGGAAACCTCACCACACTTTCAACTGTTATTATTGTGTTTTAATTACAATGATGTTATGTCAAGTGATTATACAGATTACATTAGATAGTATTACATAATCACTCCAGGAATTTTTTCAACAACTAAAATGTCTGCTTCTTTTAAATGGCTCTAACAATCTGCTTTCCAATCATATTAAAAATACATGAATTTTTAAAAAGATGAAAAAAAAAAAAAAAGAGACAAGATGCTGGCTGAATTTATACATACATTAGTTTCCTTCCCTTTTGCACATACAATTATCACCAAACCAGCAACTGAAGATTTAATATTTTCAACTTTAACTACAGAACTTGACTGTAAATAAGCAGAGAGAAAAAAGCATGTTCGTTGAAAATTAAATGGATGATTTCAACAACAGTATTTGAAGTAGTTTCTTTTTTTGGCATCACAGCTATGCTGGAAGCCAGGAAGAAGTTTCAGTTTCTTGGGTTTTGGGGGGTTTTGTTTTGAGGGGTTTTTTTGAGTTTTAAAAATAATTGCTGAAGGGTTAATCACATCATGCAATTCAAAGGATTTTTATTGCAATCCATAAAGCATCTCCACAAAGCAGACTGTGGCCCTCGGACCAACACACACTATAACAGAACAGGAGGGGAACATGGATATTAAATTTGCAAAACAGCTGCAAACAGAAACCTGCACCTTTCCTCCTCCTGGATCCAAAAGCCTGGAAAAGTCCGTGCCAACATATGGCATCAAAACTCACTGCTCTCTCCTGCTTCCCACGCTCGCCATGGCATGCGCAAGGATCTTCGCCGGTAAGCAGCCCAGCAAAGCGGGTCTGCAGCTGCGCTGGGAGGTGGCAATCCCCAGTCCCAGTCCCCAGCAGGACAGGCTGCAGCCAACCTTACTCTGCCCTGTACTGCTTACTGGGCTTTCTTCGGATGGAAGAACCAGGAATACCTGAGAAACTATGAGAAGACAGCAGCCAAGATCCAAATTTAGGGATTACAGAAATATCTCTGCAGAAGTTGGGCAATAATTTGCAAAACTAATTTTTTTTCCCCCTTGCAAAATTATTCTGATGCAACACTGAAAGGAGCAGGATCTAAGGCCAGAACCCAGACTTTTGGCACAGAAATAACAGATCATCTGCCCTCTTTCTGTAGGTAAGCAGAATGGACGAAAAATTTGAAGCCCTTCCCCCTTCTGCCTCCTCACAGCAATGCTAAGCATCTACCACCTAGAGAGCTGTAACTAACTATTAAGGTCTGCTTAAGATGCTTTATAAAACATAATAAGGCATGAGATAGTATAAGCACATATGAAATATCTTATGAGCAACTAGCAATAATGGCTGAGGTGTTCATAACTGTGTGATTTCAACACCTTCCAGTAAAACCAATACTATGCATGTCTCAAGCAATACTCCTTCCCAGAAACCCCTTTTCCTCCTCTGGATACAAAAGACTTGTGCATGATTCATTTTTGCACAACATTTTAAAATTTCTTAAACACCTTAGGACATGCAAGAAGGATGATAAATGTTTAACTCCACCACCACTACATTTATCCAGTGTACCTGCGTTTGGATTTTGAAAAAGTTTGGATTTGGGTCACCCCACCAAAGATGACAAATAAAATTCCTTATGAAATTTACTGAGGAAACTTTGCTCCGGTTGAAACCGCAGTATGAGAAAGTCCAGGTACCTGATTACACCTACGTGATGATACTACAGCACTCTTCAGACTGAAGCAAATGTGTACAGTGTGACTGAAAGTGGAACTTGCAGGACAATACAAGAACATAAGCAAAGCAAACTTACAAGGACTGCAAACCGCTCAATCCTCTGATAGCCTCATTTGGTACAGTCTTCAGCTGATTGTTCTGGAGGGTTCTGTAGTGAAGTAGAATTTGACAATAATCTTTACCAATAGAAGAGCCCATGGTCTTGCTATGGTTTCATAGATTCTTTTAGTGTACATAAAAGCACGTGGAACTATCAAGACCAGATATCCAAAGAAAATGCCTACTTCAGTTTTATTTACAACGCATTAATTAACTGCATTAATTTGCAGAGAAAACAACCTCTAACATAGTATGCTGAAACTCCCCTGGGAAGTCATGGTAGAGGTTGACCACCACCAGTATAAATTTGCTACAATAAATGATATTTTATTATTTTCTTGTGAAAAGAAAACAATATACATGCTCTATAATACACAGATCATTTATTACTGAAGCCCCATCAATACACCATGTGTTAACAATCTAATGTACAAAGTGTGTTCACAACAAAGCCCCTCTGGGCATACCATTAAAAACATAGAGAATGGAACAAGAGCCAAGCTGAATGAAGTTATACTGGGGGTCTTTTTTCATGAACTTCTCTTCTGGGAAAACATACATATTGTGTGATGAGTTCTACAACTGAGATCTCATGCATTTTAAATTCTTCTTAGATGTTGGCACATACTGAGATAAAAGATAAGTGGACAAGTTAATTGTTAATATCAAAGTCTCAAATTTTTCAAGATCCACTAGAATTTCAGGCATATCCAGCACAGAGTATCCTGATGGAGATACCTCAAGTGCCTTGACACTCTGCATTCAATTTACAAAACACCCTATTAAGTAGTATTTGCAGATGGGCAGTTTCCTTATCTGTACCCTACTTGTGCTGCCTGTTTATGCTTCTTTCTTTACAACCTCAGGGACCTTTCCCACTGTATTTTTTTTTTTTTAGTATCTGTTTAATTAACTATCTACTACCCTAATATGAATTGGAAATACTTACATCAGCATAAATGTTACAATTTCTGGATACAGGTTTTTAAAACCCCAAACAACAGAAAGGTCTTTTTATCCTTAGCTATGGAAAAACAGCTGAAATGAATAACCTTATCTCAGAAAGGAAAACAGGACACATGATTCTAATTATTTTTTATTAAAACTTCTTTTTTTGCAAGTCATTTTCATCTACAGCAGCATTGAACTATAGAAATCATTTCTACCCCCAGTAGGGATGACTCGAAGGGCAAAGACTAAGTACTAGCACTACCTGATAATGTCAGGGCACCTGTTGGAGAGAAACTGAGGGGGTGGAGAATAACAAAAATTTACATGTTCTTTTTTAGGATTTTTCCTTCTTGGGATTCTCCAGCTACAAGATGTATTTTTTTTTCCAAACACCCTACTACCAAACAGCCTGGCTGTGCACTAAGAAAGCATACAGCTAGCTATAAAGCTCTAAAACACGATTACTTACAGAACTTTGAGTTCTTTCAACCCAGACAAGGCCTTTGGATGGATAAAAGAAAGATCATTGCCAGCCAGTCGCCTGGAAAAAAAAATTGCAATAATAATTTCAGTCACAAAATACAGTATTTCTACAGCCATCTAACAAGGAAAATCACTGATACATCAAACCTAGCAAGCAATTACTCACTTTGCATGGGATCATGCCATACTCATGAGTGTCTATGTTTGATTTAGTTGCTTTAGTCACTGCACATTTTTAATGATGAGAATGCATTACTCAGCTTCACAGATACATTTTTGCAAACATGCTAGGCAAAAAACCTACCCCCTCGAATGATAAAGAATCTCCCTCTGGTACTAGGGTGGAAGAGTCCATTTACCAATTATCAACATGATCTTCTGTTTTTCAGAATTGCTGTGCTGAAACACTTGCTCTCGTGTTCATGTGTTTTTAATCTACACCACAGTTTCTAAAGAAACTCTGAAATTTAAGTAAAAATAGAGATGCTAACATGAGGCAGGGCAATGTTTCTGTGAGAATCTCAGATGTGAAGAGGCTATTCACAAGCAGGAGGGTACATTCATGGTGCTGACAACTGACAGGATGCCCACTGACATTAACCAAGACTTGGTAATACTTCATCTTTTTGGTCAACTATCTGGATGAACTTTGCAGGAAATAAAAACTGTTTTGGGAGAGAGAAAGGGAACAGGATCCTTGCCCTCTCCCAAGATGTGGCCGGTTTCCAACTTGGACTGCTAGATACAAACACAAAGTAAATTGTGAAAACCACCATGATATAAATACAGGAGACCCCACAGGACACAAAGCAGGCAAGCAGAAACAGCAGCCAAAACAGCTTCTTTCAAAAAGCTCAACACCCAATTCCCCTGCACCTTTTTTCCTCAACTTTTTTCCCCTCTATCCTGACCAGCAGACCCTGTGTGGTCCAATCTTTGTTGAGCTGCTAATAGTTGTGACATGAGGTTGTTTTATTAAAAGGCAATAATGTAGAACACCTTGTAATCCATAGCCGCCAAAAGTACCATCATTTTAGCCAAAGTATGTGCTTTCAGACTTGATTTCTTATCTCAGCTAAGCAAAAAACATTACTAGAGAAGTTTGTACAATGAAACCATCCCGTGGAAATATGAGGTACAATGGAGTAAGTGTTAATAATTAAAAACCACTCCATGTGCTTTAACAAACATTACGGAGTATTGAAACCGACCTCTGCTGTTACAGGGCACTGCAAAGCAAGCCAGCCACACTAAGGGGAAAATATAATTTCCAAGAGGCAAATGAAGGAAGTAACAAGAGCATCATCTGAAATATTGGCCTGCTGGAACGCAGCAGCATTATTACATTTTTATCTTGGTCTCTAACTACATAAAAGAGATTACGCAAAGCATTTGATGCCTACATCAATCTACTTGTAGCAGAATTAATGACTTAATAAAACGCTGCCTGACAGAGTTTGTTTAAATCCAACTGTCAAAAGGTAGATGGTTTTATTTATAAACCCAGGGAGAAGAGGATGGCTTCCCATGAACAGGAAGATGACCACAGCAGCAGATGCTATTCGACTTCAGAAAACTGTGTTGCTATTTGTTTGATAAAGCAGACTTAGCATTTAGTCTTTGCATTCTCACGCACACCCCAATCGCCACAGCTACAGCTCTGACATCATTACGAGTATGCTTAAGTCTCAGCTGCTTCTGTCCTCAAAAAGGCATCTCCTGACTGCTGAGAAAAGTGCGTCTACATGGCTTGTGTATACCCAAACAGTTCTGAAACCAGAAGAAAAATAAAGAGTCAATGTATACTTACTCTTGAACTCTCCTGTCTGCAAACAACCACAGGACTTTCGAGCTGTGACATGAATTTTCAAAATACTTTCAATGTTCAACATGAATCAAAAATTCCAGATGGCAACTAAACACTCACCTAAAATTAATTTTGTTGTCAGTAGCTGCCCAAATCAACTGCATTAACTTCATCTGAGGAGACATGGAGGGAGGTTTGCAATATTTCATGCCTTGCTTTTTAATGATTTCCTAAAAAGTTTACTGCTAACAGAAAGAACCATGCTGGGTCTCTAACCCCAAAGTGCCAGTGATCTGCAAAACACGTTTATTTTAAAAACTGTCCAAAACATAAAAATAGAAATCCTTAAATCAAGTGAAATTTAACTGACTCTGTATCACCAGATTATTCTGACACTCAAAGACTACTACCTGACATTGATTACCTGACACATGCTTCAAGAAGTGGCAGCCCTGGTAAATGTGTATCAAGCAGCTCTGGCCACAGCTCTGTCAAGATTCTCCAGCAAACAGGCTGGTTTGCAGCTTGTCGGGCATCTGCACTAACTTCTCCCTCGCCCCAGCGAGGCTGGGGATTATGATTTGTTTTAAAAAAGCTAAACTAAATCCAGTTGAATAGCCTCCCCCAATCTTACTGTCACTAACACAACCTACAGAGCACTGGAAACAAAATACAGCTGAGCCAGAGGAAGGCTTGCGTGACTTCAAATAGCAAAACTTTGCCTACCTCAAGGCAACTCCTGTTTATTCAGCCTTTTTTGCAACCAACCAACAGAAAAAAAAAACCCAACCTGCAATCCATTACATTTCCGTTTCTCCTCCATCTGGTACCTGTCCAGGAAACAGGATACAACTAGGCAAGTGTGCAAAGGCTTTACTAATCAGTTTGCCAAATATACATTTATCATTCAGGTCCTAGCCTTGGGGAGCATAGCTGTTCATTAGGAGGCTTCAACTGCAGCTCTCCGGCAGGCAAAGACCAATGTATCTGGGGCCGCTGTCGGCACGCTTCCCTCTGCTGTGGCATGCAGCGGCTGGGAGGATGGAAAGATTTCCCTTTATGTAACAAAGTTCATTTTAAAAAGAAATGAACAATTAATTGATACGCTGTGCATATGCTATATTATATGCTGTTAAGGTGTCACCAAAATTGTGCCATCAGGTTTTCCACATTACCTTCTTTCAGCATGTCTCAAAAATGGTCACATGCAGATTTTCAAATACAATGTTTAAAACAAATATTGTAAAAGCACCTCTCTTCTGCCCCTCACACCCAGTAAATGGGCTAAGAAAAAAAAAAAAATCACAGCTCTACTGAGCCCCAAATTCCAACACAACAGAAAGGAACGCAGCTTCCTCTCCTTGCAACAAGGCTACTATGCTTGAGACCCGCCCGCAGTGGGGCAAATCCACACTACTTAGACTATCAAGAGCTGAGAAACCATCCTTCCCTGAGTGCAGAGAGGTTTGGAGACCTGCTCTTAAAGTCCACCTATAGTTACAGAGTCAAGGCACAACACCATTAGTCAGAGGTCTTTTTCTGAAGGGCAGAGGACTGTAAAAAGATCATCCACAAATACAGCAAAGACTTCAATTTAACAGACAATTGTAAAGCACCCTGCTATGCTACAGGCCACAGAAAACAGAATTGGCACTTCTATTTCTCCAGGTCCACAGACACTGCAGCAGGCGTCATCTAAGTGAGGTGTAAATGTGTATGTCACTGACCAAGAGTTCCCCCTCATTTGCTTACTCTGCCCAGGAATGCAGGTATCCTAACCTAGCCCTGCCAACTTAACCTTGGAGGCTCCTGCAGTGGAATCACAGTAGCCACGTGTGACCACACTAGTATCTTTCTTATAGTTCAGCAATCTCCTTGTAACTGTTTGGCATCAAAACTGTAGTCCTCTTTTTTTACTTTAAAGAAAATAATTGAAATTGAGTGTTTGAATGGGACAGCATTTCACAAATGGGGACAAATTCCAATAGACACAAGCGATTCCAGCATGGCAGGAAAAGAGAGTCAAGCATATGGAGGACAAAATACTTCTGTCATACATAGATGAGCAATACCCTCTAATCGTTATTTTAAGTGACACAGTAAATGACATCCAGGTGTAGAGGACACCTTGTTGTTATTAGAGACATCGGGATACAATCTGACCAGGGAATCATTTTCCATGGTATCTCATTCCCGCAGCACACACCAAGCATAGCATCTTGCACTGAAACTTCTGAAAGCAGCAAAGACTGTCTTCTCTCCTTTGGGTAATTAAAACTTTCACAATTATGAGTCTGGCAACCCATCTGCATGTTAACTGAGCCAAGTTAATCACTGGTGCCACTTCAAAATCAGGGAGGATGTCCCAGGGATACATCTTTGTCCATAACAATTAAAACCATCACTCTCATCTTGACAGATCGCAACAGAAACTTCTTGGAAATCTCTCTGCTTTCTTTGTATCCCAGATGGTGGTGAACTGCAGGTTACTTGAGCAAAGAATTAGGTGTCCTTCTGTCCTTCTGAAGATCTTGGGCACACATGCACAAAGTGATTTGCTGTGGGTTTTTTCCTGTGGCAGTATTCTGGGATTCCCTCTAACCTTATGTCCCCCCTGTCTCTGATAACAATACATCAGCTCCTTTCTCCATGGACCAACCGAAATCTTATTTTCTCATGGAAAGTTCAAATACTCACACAGTCCGCAATCCTAACATGTCATAATAAATCACCTGATAGATTATTTTAATTCCTGCATTAGCTGCTTTCTGGTAAGACCCAAGACCTCATCAAGAGTGAACATTGCACAGTCACCTTCACACCATCCACCACTGGTTGTCTACCCACACAACATATCCTTTAAGCTCTCCAACTTTTACCCACCTATCGTCATTCCACTGGAAAACACTCTATTGCTTTCCCACTTGCACTTCTGCAATTTCTTTACTTTCTTTGCTGTCTTACACCAAGCTGTTCTGCCATCCTTACGTTCCTGCCCCTAGCATCAACTTTTTTGAGGTTCTTTGTGATTCCCACACACGAACTTAATTTCATGTTCTCCTGCAGGGGAAGTAAGCTTTGAAAATACCTTATGGACACACTTGCTGGGTATCACGTATTAAATTTTCCCAAATTGAAGAGCTGGAGGTTCCANGAGAAAGCCGGGAGGTTCCACCTACAGAAAAAAAAAAAAAAAAAAAAAAAGGATCTCCTGGAGAGAGTCCAGAGGAAGGCTACGAAGGTGATTAAAGGACTGGAGCATCTCCCCTACAAAGAAAGGCTGAAAGAATTGATCAATGTTTATAAACATCTCAAGTGTGGGACACGGGGAAATGGCCAGCCTCTTCTCAGTGGTCTGTGAAGACAGGACAAGGGGCAATGGCCTCAAGTTGGAGCACAGGAAGTTCCGCACCAACAGGTGGAAGAACTTTTTCACAGTGAGGGTGACAGAGCCCTGGGACAGGCTGCCCAGGGGTGTGTGGAGTCTCCATCTCTGGAGAGATTCAAAACCCGTGTGGTTGCCTATCTGTGCAATATGAGCTAAGGACCCTGCTTTGGCAGGGGGGTTGGACCCGATGGTCTCTGGAGGTCCCTTCCAACCCCTGTGATTCTGTGATACGCAGCGCCTTTGGAACAAAAGGTGCTCCCATTTATTCCCAAAGGTTTGACATTTCACACAAGAGGCCAAGCCATTTGCAGGAAAACAGCAGGGGCTTGCTGCTTTCCCTGCAGAGAGATCCCCTGCCTGGCAGACAGCTCCTGGCGCGCAGCTGGACAAGGGCACATACCGGTAAACAGAAGCTGTATCACCCATCGAACTTCACTTTGCTTATCTGTGAGTAGCAAATAGCCCCTCTGGGTCTTTTGTCAGCTGCGGCACACTTCACTGCTGTGAAGCTAATCAAAAACCTACAGATTATGCCCAGTTCTTCCATGCCAATTTAGCATAACTAAATGGATACTTTATTCTGCTGTTATTAGCAAATGGGTTTGTCCCCTTCTTTTCTTGCAGAAATTTTAATATTATACAACCTCAACCACTATTTATAAAATTGGGAGTACAGAAGCCAAGACATACCAGGACGGGAAAAGGAAGCCTGCAGCTACAACCAGCACTAATGCTGCACCAACTCCACCCAGCTCAGGAGGTGCTACTTGGCCTGTGCTTCCCCCTTCTAGCACTTTCAGCTGTCTCAGAAGTTATACCAAGCTTCAAGGTAGCAGTTTGTCAAAATGCATTCCAGGTTTAAAAATGTTCAATGTCAAAGTAAACGAAGCTGATAAAAAGTCTAAGCCTGTTCGTAAGTTCTACTGTTAAATTGTCAGCAAGAGTCTCCAGCACCCACTGCAAGACAAAATACGGCTCTATAATATTGCTTTTTCACAAACTACCAAAGCCCATTTATATTTTCTTGACAGGAAAATAAATTACAAATTGTGAAGCAAGCAAGCATTCCCATCCACACAAAATATGGTCTATCATTCCATTCACGAGCAGTATCTGTATTTGGGCAAGCCCTCCTTGAAGCAGAGCCCACAGGCTGCAACACATACACACCTAAGAAAATATATATAAACTAAGTATTATCTATTATGTGCTGTTGCTTTTGTGGTCCCAACTAGTATTCTCAAGCAAATAGAAGTTTGCACAAATCTTCTAACATGGACATATCTTAAAAATAAGCAATAATATCACATTATCTTGAAAACTGGCAAGAGCAAGTCTCTGGCAGTAATGCCAAGCTGTTGCAGAGAGCAACTTGGATTTCTGCTTCCTCCAAAGCAGAAAGCAGAGTGTGTTTTGTGAAACGCACTTTCTCCTAATTCGCTTTTGCACACATATACTCGTGATAACTTCCCTTTGTTTTACCAAGGCCAGGTAGATCTCTCCCTTGATCGCTATCTCAAGCACTTGGATGAGTCTACACATAGCTTACCTAGGTTCTGCCACTCTCGATTTCTATTTCCTTTTAATTTCTCATTGCACAAATAGCAAACAATGCAGACACCATACTGTTCACTGGAGAAGGAGCTACGCAACACAAATGTTCCCTGCTCCTCACCACGGTGCACAGTGACACTCCAGCAGCAGAGCAGAGGGGAACTGAGTATTTATCAGCATTTTCTGTCTTCTTCCTGTTCCCTCAAAACCCACATCTAACATTAATTTACCCTTCTTGCTGTGGATGCTAAGAGATCTGGGACACTTAGCTGTGCTGTGGAAGTAACTTCCACAGCCGTGAGCAGGCTGCTGAGAATCACAGAATCATAGGGCTTGGAAGGGACCTCCAGAGATCAGAAAGGAGGGGGAGTTGTGGCTGACAGCTCCAGTTCAGAGGACTCTGACCCTCCGAGAGGGATCTGCAGATTTCATACCGGCAGAGCACGGCACATAAGGGACATGGGCTCTCTGCTGCCCTTGTGGATGAGCAGATGGGCTGCTACACTGATCGATGGGAGCTCTTCCAGCACCAACACCTCCCTTCCTAGCTATAAATACATTTTACTTCCCTAGTCTGTAAAGCAGAGACACGGAAATGGAAGTAATGAAGTTTGGTTTTGATCAACTAGGATGTAGCAATTGAATCAATGACAGATTTGTGTTTTTAGCAGACAGTGCTTTTTGGATGCCCAGGTTTCCAAGATCATGAAATACACTGATGGTTAGACATGGGGTGGGGGGGGAGAAGCCTGTTGAGATAATAAATCCTCAAAGTTTCTTTGATCTGTCCACCCATCCTGTCTCTTGGCCTGGCATTGATTTGCTTTTCTGACATGGGATCTTTTGAATGACAACACATTTAGCAAGTGACGCCACAAAAAGTGGAAATGGACTAAATCTGTATATATTTAGAAATTAAACCTGTTGCCAGTTTTCTGGTAACCACTTCAGACACATGCTGGATAAAATACAAGATCCAGGTTTTGTAGACAACTCCACAACAACCTCAGAGAAATGGGAGTAATTTTTAATACAATTGTTTCTGATTTAGGTCAAGTGTTAACCTTCCCCTAGCTGAAAAAAAACCCCAAATATTTTCTCAGAATCATCTAGAATTTTACTTTTATATAGGAAGGGCAATGAAAAGAGATTTACATGAGTATACGTTACTACTACTCTGCCAATGCTAATTAGGCAAGAGTTCCTCAATAGTCACAGTACTTGAAAAAAATAAACCAAAACACAACCACCGAAGAGGATGGGAGGAAAGGAAGTCAAAGAGTAACTTAATTCCTCACCGTGTTTTCTTACGTTAATATACCATGACGTTATGATGACAAAATGCAGTCAACTGATTTCTCAGAGTACAGGAGTAATGCATTTACCTCCAACATACAGGATTTGGGTTATTTTGTGCTTCTCTGACTCAGTATCTAAGGCTTCTGCAGAGCTACGCGTGACTCTTCTTGAAGCTTGAGCCTGGAATAGGTTAGCGGCTCACTTGCACACATACGTCTTTTGTTCCATACTTTTGTTCCTGAAGCTGAAAGGAGGTAGTAGTGGTCTGCATGGTATGAGCATCACTTTGGGGACTCTACCTGGAGAGTCCTACCTGAGAGCTTCTGAGGCTACTGCTCAGTCTCCAGAAGTTTCTTATCTGGATTATATGTTCAGGAAGCTCAGGCAGCATAATAAATTGAGGCTCGTAAGACAGGTCTTGAAGCATTAACACCACAACATTCAGCCTCCAGGCTATTTAGCTAGCCAGCTTCTGTGCACATCTGATCTGCATATGAAAATAATGCTAAACACTGACACTCAAAGGCAACAAGCAAGGAAAAAGTTGTTTCCCTCTAAATGTACTCACAGCAGAATAACCAGTCTTGGGATCCACGTCAACTTCCGAAATGAACGTGTAGAAACAGAAACTGGAAGCTTTTTCATCTTCTAAAAACAATGGAATTTACTCAACCTTCTAGCATCTGTTCTCACAAACAGAAAAAACATGCAACTGTTCAGCAAAAAACCCTCCTAAACTACAGAAGTATTCACTTGTATCAGCAGGATTGAAACGCACCCAGAATCAAACTGATTTAGGACTCACATAGATAAGAATGGATTAATTAAACATAGGTTGGTCAACATGTTTTTAAACATCATTTAGCATCTAGTGCAGACCAAGTAGGTGATGTTTAAAAATATCTTAGCCGACTGTGGTTAAAACTACTTGGGAGTCTTTGCCTAAAGGTTTGTCTTGACTAGAATGTGAAGGTGCAAGTTACAACACGCTGAGGCACTTTCTGAAGCTCCGGCACACACCAGGCAGCAAACATCTCTAATATATGCTGGCTGGTCAAGTCAAAGCTTCAGCTCCTAACTTGCTACCACACGTGAAACCTACACCTTGCATTTTCTTCATCAGAACTTTACCTCTTGGGATTCAAGCTGAATCAACTGAGGAAATTACCTCCTCCAGCTGTTCAAATATTTGGAGCTGGCAGATGGATGAACAGCACTCATCAGCTTCCAACCCAACGTCAGCCAGCTATTTTTGAAATACCAACTGAGGATGTCTATGCTGGCTGCCTTTATAACAAAGCAGCTGAAGAGAGCTCTCTGCTCATTCCTCAGTATCTGCTGGTGGGGCTGAACGCATAGATGCAGGGTGGTAACATCCAGCTAACACAATCCATTGGGACAACTCCTACCACGAAGATTCATCTTAACCTTTTCTACTTGGAACACACCCATTGCATCGAACTCTCCACTATAAATCCTGGGACTATTCATGTTTATGAAAGGGAGAGGAATTGAAAATACCTTCCAAATACTATTTTAAAACACCTAGCACTGAAGGAAAAAAACCCTCCTTCCATCAAATGCTCCACGCCAGGTGAGGAAAGACACTGCATCTCAAACTAATAGCTCAGCTTTGGTGGCCTTGGCAGAACTCCAAGACATGCCTTATTCATAAAACCCAAGTAATAAAAAAGACAGACACTCCCTCTCTCTCCCCAAGGATAACACAACTTGGTGCTGATGCAGAAATTAGAAGGAAGGGGACCATCTAAATTACGTGCTGAAACAGACCCTACAAAAGCAAGCAGCTGTGACATTTCAGCCAGGTGGTCATCCTCAGCTGCAGTCAAAAGGAAAAATAACTCTAGACATTTCCCTTGCAGATACTTACTGATTACAACCTTATGGTATAAACACCTAATTTTCACTGCCAGTATGCATTTTAATTAATCCTTAGGTTCTTAAAATATACTTTGTCAATTAAAAGCCATGATCAGAGACTCTGGTGGGGGCAGGGATGGGTATGAGATGTTTAAGCAAGATCTCAGTGCTGTAATCTGCATGGATGTAGAAGTCAAGCAAATCCTCAGTTGGACTATTTCTCTTCCTGAAAAATTACAGTTGAACATGGCCTCTCTACCGCTTGCTGCTTATTCATCTCTCAAAAACCAAATGAGCATTGTCTTTTAGAAAAGAAAAAACTCTTATTGATATAAATCTTCCATTTATCACTTTAATTCCCTAACCAGCCATTAAAACCTTAATAAAGTTTGCCTAAATCTGATGATAAAAAAACCAAACAACTGAGGGCAGCCAGTTGAAGAGAGACTTTTTCATACCATATATGAACAAAAGCCAGAAACAAGCAGATCCTGGCATCAGCACACATCTAGAAGGGAATCAAGCACTGCTGTCTCTTGGTGCCTTCAGGAGTGATTATTTTCCTTGCAGTATTACTGGGCATGATACAGCCTTCAAAACCACAACAGTCAGCGGGCATCCTCCCTCCCTCCACCTTGTTGGAGAAGGTCAGAGCCCTGCCCCAAGGTTGACTGACTGGGAGGTGACCAACCTGTGCTCTCCTTCAGAAAACTGCATGCTGGTGCCACAGGCAACCTACAGACGGACAGCAGAACAACCTGCTGTCCCCTGCCTTCCTACTGGCTCTCACATGGACCAGCAGCCATGTAGCCAAAACCTTATCACTGCAGGGCAAATAAGATGACAACATTTTAAAGGGTGGAAATCAAAACAAGGTGAAAAGGTTGTTAAGTCAAGGAGACTTCTGCTTTATTCAAGTGGTTCAAGTTTCTGAAGCCAGACTAGAAAACTGGCCAAGAATAAAAATCATTTTGATTTGCCTTCCTTGAGGAGAGAGTGCCTTTTTTATTAATCCAGAAGATCATTCACAAATACAGTAAATGGAAATAATATAGTTAAAATCCTTCAGGCTACTTTAGATAACTTCAAATATTACAAGCAACTGAAATTGTTTAGAAGAGCATAAAAATATATAACACAAACTGGCTCTTCTAGTTGAAAACTCACACTGGAAAGTGTTTTCTGCTTTCCAAAATCACTGCATTATCTAACTGCGTTTCGCTCTTCTAGCTTCCTATAAATACTACAAGGTGTGGTTAGAAAACTGTGGCCAAGTCGTTCAAGGATTTTTAGTTTCCATATCAAGTTCAGGGCTGCAGCGTATTTACGTTAACATTTTCTGGAGAATACACTTCATTAAGTGCTGTGGCAGAACCCTTGGTGGTCTGCTCCTCGCTGACTCTGACCATTGCTGTTTCAGTCCTTTGCAAATTACTTCCAGATGGGTATCAGTTACACAGAGATGGAGAATTTTTTATAACATTTATAAATAGTGCAAGAATCCTGCAGACATACGATAAGCGTGCTCTGCAGCAACATGCACGACAAGGCACTGAGCAGGGGCACAGGGAGCACATAAGCCAACGGGGGAATCTTCCCAAGAACAAGCTAGAATCCCTTCACAAAATCACAGTACCGTAGGGGTTGGAAGGGACCTCAAGAGATCACCGGGTCCAACCCCCCTGCCAAAGCAGGGTCACTAGTACAAGTCGCACAGGGAGGCATCCAGGTAGGTCTTGAATATCTCCAGAGATGGAGACTCCACACACCCCTGGGCAGCCTGTCCCAGGGCTCTGTCACCCTCACTGTGAAAAAGTTCTTCCGCATATTGGTGTGGAACTTCCTGTGCTCCAAATTGCAGCCATTGCCCCTTGTCCTGTCCCCACAGACCACTGAGAAGAGGCTGCCCATTTCCCCGTGTCCCACACTTGAGATATTTATAAACATTAATAAGGTCCGATCATAACCTTCTTTTCTCAAGGCTGAACAGCCCCAGTTCTTTCAGCCTTTCCTTGTAGGGGAGATGCTCCAGCCCTTTAATCACCTTTGTAGCCCTTTGCTGGACTCTCTCCAGGAGATCCCTGTCCCATTTATACCAGCGAGCCCAGACTGGACACAATACTCCAGGTGGGGCCTGACCAGGGCAGAGTAGATTGGGAGGAATAATTGGGTGGACCACTACCTCCAAAAGTACCAAACCTCAGATTATAGGTCTTACAAGCCTGCCAAATCTTGGGTGGGTGTCTCAGATAACACAACACATCTAAAAATGGCACAGGTTGCATGCATCAAAGCCCCCAAGTCACTCCCCTCTCAGTGACATAGACGTCACCTTTTAATCAAGTAGACACTTGTTATAAGTCTGGGAGCTTGTTTCTTTCACTTTTATTCTCTAGTGTTCATTTTAGGATTCAAAAAATGATCTTCTGAAGTCTCTCTAGACTACAAGGTAGTTCACTGCATTAAGGAAAACTACAACTCCCATTTTAAATGGCTCCTATTCAATTTTTTAATCCCATCCTCTTCATATGTGCACTGTGTAAGACTCAGTTGACTACATAATGCATAATTGCCTCCCATTTACATTCAATTAAATTCCCTGATACTATTGTGCAATATTAATTAACTCTGTTAGGGGCTGATCTCCCAGAACATTTGACAAATGGCAGGGCTGAAACATGCTACAAAAGAGAAAGGTGTCTGGAGGCTGTCGCCTGGATGAAGAACCTGCGATGGTGTGGGTACTTAACTGCATTCCCATTAAGTCTGTGGGATTTTCATTTGCTTCAGGCGTGTAATTCTTGGGAGAAGTTCTAGATGGAAAAGTCACTTCTAGCACAGATTTCAACACCACTGTTTTAACTCTCTCTCTTTTACTTCAGCGTGGAGACTCACATCCAGGTTTCTGTGCTGAAAAAGCAGCTTTGCTAGCACCTGGCAGTCGGGATTTGGATCTATTAAACTATAAAAGTCAGGGAAAAAGTTTGAAAATCTTACAAGTGGAAAGAGAAAATTGTGGTTGTAGAGTGGGAAATACAAGTTTGGCTTCTTTTCCTGTCCACAACCAGCAAATACAAAGACAAAAAAATTTCTTTGCTCTGTCCCACAGGAAAAAAAAAAAAAGAATTGGGCAAAATGAAGCAAAAACATGTCACATGCTGGTCATTTCTATCAAGTAGGGAAGCGGTTTTAATCTACTTTGTTATACTCTCTTTAAGAAGAACATGGACAGAAGGGAACTTGCACAATCATTACCAGGTCTTTCAAGAAAAGGAAGAAACCTTCCTCATTTCACCGCTGGTGGGCACGGTCAGAGCCTCTGCAACTAGGTTTCACGTTCAAAGCAGGCTGCTGCTGTGAAATATTACTAATTCAAGAAGTCTTGGTCAATGGCTTTCCACTGAGAAGTACTGTACAGAGCTACTGTCCACTTTTGGCTCTGCTCACACGGTCATTTTCCTGTCTCTGCACCTGTGACAGCTGTTGAATTGGACACAATCCTTCTTTTAATCTTTCTGCAGTTTACCCTACCCCTGCAGCTGTAGGAGGCAAACTCAAAACATAAAATGAAAATTCTCCCTTTCTTTCCCTTGTACTAAGGAATTATGATTGATTCAAGTATTTCCAAACATTTGTCAAGTGTAATTTTTACTGTAAAGTTGGTGGGGTTTGGTTTGTGTTTGGTTTTGTGTGTGGGTTTTGGTTTTTTTTCCCCAAAAAGTTGCTTTAACATTCCAAGTAAGCATGTTAGGAATGATTTAAAGCTTCTGGGTGTTCACATATAACTCTGAGCTTAATGCTAACCTATATTTTTGCAAGTTGAAATGCTGGAATTTAGGGGGGGAATGATGAGGTACACAGAGTAAATGGTTCTTAGGCAATAAGCACAACAGATGATGGCTGAAGGCTCTGCCTTTTTCCCTTTATACCTTCTGACACACCCAAGGGTTTATGGAAGTTACACAATATGTACACCCACCAGTTAAGATTTTATTGCTTAATTACTTGTAGGGGGAAAAAAAAATTGAAGTCTCTCACAGTCATCTGAAGGTGGGCAAACAGAATTGTTTGGCTTTTTAACTTTCGGTGTGAAATGCAACTATAAAGAATTTGGGAAAAAATGGACTACAGTCTAACAAAATATACAGACATGGCAGCACATATTATAAAGCACATGGAAAATGTTGGCTGGTAGGTGTTCTGAGCAAGCAAGCCTCCCCAGGATTCTAAGTTTTGGGGAGGTTGGGGGAGGGTGGTTATTGCTGGTTTTTGTTCATTTAATTAACTACTCATGCCATAGAGTCTTTCTTAAACTGTGTCAATTAGACACATGCATCATCTGAAATTCTAGTAAATCTGTTTTCCTTCATGAGGTATTCTGAACTATATCACAAATTTAAGCAATACCTAAAATCAGAGGGAATAAGCCAAAACCTGTTAAGCATGAAGTAAAATAGCACACACATTTCCTTTGACAGAAGCTCAACTGCACTTCACAATTGTACTGACCCAAGTCAAAACTGCTTAAGAACCAGGGAAAATGGAATTATTTCAGCCTATTGGTAACAATAGCTGCTACATTATCAGGATATAAGAGACACTGAAATTACAAGGAGAGGTACAACTTATTAGACCAACCAGTGTAGCTGAAATGCAAGGAAGCAAAACAGAGAAACTTCGAGGACCACAAGCCTTTCTCAGGAGCAAGCGATCCATCTCTCATCGATTTCTCAGTATCTTTGTCCCTGTGAGGTATAGTGGGTGTACTGATTACAGCAGATAACCAGATTCAAAAGGTTTGGACTTTATCTGAGTTTTGCCAGGAAGTTAATTTATCCTGTTGCACTCTACAAATTACTTTCTTTGCGTCCGTTTCCTCATCTGTAAAGTCAGAAGAATGCTTCCCTATTTCACTGGGGAAATGAGCTGTTCTTTCCAAGGTGCATTTATTGAAAAGAAAAAAAAAAGTGCATTCATAGTTCCAGTCTAGACAAGTCACAAATAAGGACAGCATTACCTGGTATTTTAAATGCAATTTCTTATGAGATATGCAAGAGAAGCAAATTGCAGTGGTTTTGCCTTATCTATTCCTTATTGCTGGAAGTTCAGTTGCACCATACCCTCTCTTCATAGATAAGGAAACTAAGGCACACGGAAGTCACTTGTCACATAATAGTACTTACTGAAGTAGTAATTGAAAGTCAAAGTCTTCTCCCTGTTTATTGACTCTGAGACCCAATCTAATTCAGGACTATGCTGTGAAAGGGTGCTTCAACTTTGCAAGACCATCTCAGCTACGACTCCAGGTCAGTGAAACACTGGGAACATGAGCCTTAGCACAGCTCGAGGATTCAGAAGTCCTTGTATCACTTAAGATAAGGAAGCTTCCCTAAAAAGAGAGTGGGACAAGAGGGAGATAAAAACTGGCGAAAGAACTCCTCTCCTATGAGGACAGGCTGACAGAGTTGAGTTTGTTCACTGTGGAGAACAGAGGGCTCCGGGGAGACCTTCTAGCAACCTTCCAGTGCCTAAAGGGGCTACAGGAAAGCTGGAGAGAGACTGTTTACAAGGGCATGGAGTGACAGGACAAGGGGTAATGGGTTTCAACTAAAAGAGGGTACATTTAGAAGAAATTCTTCCCTGTGAGGGTGGTGAGGCACTGGAAGAGGTTGCCCAGAGAAGTTGTGGCTGCCCCTTCCCTGGCAGTGTTCAAGGCCAGGTTGGATGGGGCTTTGGGCAACCTGGTCCTAGTGGAAGGTGTCCCTGCCCACAGCAGGAAGTTGGAACTAGATGGTCTTTAATGTCCTTCCCAACTCAAACCATTCTATGAGTTTATGAACTTTCACCAGAGAAACTAAGAATAATTCTCTGTACCACAGAAGTTGAATTTCTGATCTAGGTCAGGATGGGCATCTGCAGCCCACAGGGGCAATGGAAGCAAGCTGCTCAGTAAATGACACAACATATATTTTATGAACTTACACAACAGCTATACTATAGATCCTTTGGTTACAATAGTAATTACACCCCTCTTGTGTTATCTTTGGACAACTCTGTAATTGGTATGTATCATCACTCTAGCAGTGATTAAAATAATTACCGTAAAAAGCCCCTTGTAAGTACCATTTACTGTTCCGGTTTCCAAACATGTACAGATACTTTTTTTTCCCCTGAGTATAATTGCTTTCTCTGTTCACAGCTCAATCCAGCACTATTTCCCCACCTACCTTCTACTTTACGCAGCCATCTGATGTAGCAAAAGTTTAAAGCGTGTGAAATACTTACAGCTCTTCCAAGTAGGGGAAGTTCTTGAACGCATCCTCTGGTAGCCACGTGATGTTATTCATGCTGATATCTCTGGAGAAGAAGAAATACAGATTTATCAATAAGCAGTAAGGGATTATTTAACACTCTAGGGAAAGAGAGGAGAAAAAGCAAGCCTAGTCAGACGGTATGGTAACAGGAGAAAATATTCTAGCATCACAGAGTAATACCTCTGTTTAGAAATTCACATGCTAAACTGTCAAAGCACAGTAATTTGAGAATCCAGTTGCAGCAAAGACCTAAATAATGGAAAGTTGACTAAAATACTTTCTGGCACCTCTAATTAAAAAAAGACTGTGAAACTACAGAGTATACCTGTACGGAAGAGGCTATACAGTACTGTTAGCCCCAGTACTAATTTTTACCAACTTCCACATGCATACAATTGTAGCAGATATGATTAAGACTGCTCTTAAACCACAGCATATGCAAAAAATAATAATAAAAGCAAGATATGGTGATCACCCACCATGCAAATTTTCATCCCACAACATCTTTAAAATAAAATAAATAAGTTTTTAAAAAAAGAATACATGCATTGGGACTTAATAAAGAACTTCTGCAACAAGGCTTCTGGAACAACTGACAAGAAGAGCAGAAACATGTCCTAGCTCTTACCTCAGTAATTTTTTTTCCTACAAAACCTATAGAAGTCCTCGAGGTAATAGTTTTAAGGAGACTGAATTCTCAGTACATGAGCAGAGACAGGCCGGCAGCAAGTGATTACATGATAGGTATGTAGACCTGTTCAGCTTTTTTCTTTCTGAAGGAGCAGTAAAGTGGCAAACTTGGTGCCATCACCTCAGTTCACACCTACATAACCATCACAGATAATCTAGTCCTAAAGCAAGTTATTGCTCAACGTGAGTGAAGGGAGCAAGAAAACAATTCAGTTTGATAATTAAACTAATAACTGCCTAACAATTTGTGACACAACCCAAGTTCTTACTTTCCACCAGGTTACTACTTTTTTTTTTTCTTTTAATAAGTAGTTTAACGAGCAATTCAGTGAGCCTCATTAGCACAGCCCTCACAGCTCCCTTCTGCTTGCTGTCTTCTACATGCTGTTTTCTGGCATCTATGTGCCACATCCTCACACATTTCGGGTTAAAAGCAAACAAAATCAAGCCACCCCTTCCATCCTACTGGTATTAAACAATTACCACTGAAACTCCTACATGAAGACCTGAAGGGCTATTGACTGTACGCAGGACAGAAGATTTTGTTTGCGACCTGAAAAGTCAGATATCAGATCAAAGTACAAGCCCTTGCCTACTACTGAGGCAGACATTCATAGCCCATCCATAGCTACCACAAGTTTTCAAACATCTGCTTTTACCCCCCTCTGCTCTGCCCTGCTCAGGCCCCACCTGGAGTATTGTATCCAGTTGTGGGGTCCCTGGTATAAAAGGGACAGGGATCTCCTGGAGAGAATCCAGAGGATGGCTATGAAAGTGATTAAAGGACTGGAGCATCTCCCCTACGAGGAAAGGCTGAGTGACCTGGGACTGCTCAGCCTTGAGAAACAAAGACTGAGAGGGGATCTGATCAATGGATATAAATACCTCAAGTGTGGGATGCAGGGGGAAATGGCCAGCCTCTTCTCAGTGGTCTGTGGGGACAGGACAAGGGGCAATGGCTGCAATTTGGAGCATAGGAAGTTCCGCACCAACATGTGGAAGAACTTTTTCACAGTGAGGGTGACAGAGCCCTGGGACAGGCTGCCCAGGGGGGTGTGAAGTCTCCTTCTCTGGAGATATTCAAGACCCATCTGGACGCCTCCCTGTGCAACCCATCCTAGGGACTCTGCTTTGGCAGGGGTGTTGGACTCAATCTCGAGGTCTCTTCCAACCCCTATGATCCTATGAACTGGAATTATCACTATTTCTATGAGGCACAGAAAGATAAATTTAGACTCTTCCTGCTATAGAAAAAGGCAAAAATCCCTTAAGAACTGGTTTGTAGCAACAAAAACCTCCTTGAGAAAGCAAGGAGTTTCTTTCCTGTTCACGCAATCTTCCACAGCTCCCACCCATTGACAGTGCTTAGCGCTGACCTTGGGAGGTTCAGATGCAAGCCCATAAGGAACACACAGAAGGGTTGATGCTGCTGCAAAAGAAATGTCATCTTGGGACATTTGTGTCTTCTTTCATGCTGCAACAGGCAGTGCTGTCTGTGTCAGTACCATACAGCCTACCAAAAATGTTGCAGCAGCTAATTAAAACATTTTTTGCAAAGAGCATCCACATTACTGCTCCAGTTGCCAGACCATAATGTCTAGCATAGCTCATTAAAAATTTTTCCTTATTTTTACTGTCAACAGACTGCACTACATAGAAAACCATAGTTACTGAGGGGTTGGAAAAAGGTTTCTTTTTACCCCCACAACAGCTGACAATGTCAAGATTAACAAGGAACTGGTAACTGGTCTGCAGAGCAGCCCAGGTCCCCAGCCACCACCAACCTGGACACTGCACACTCCCATTAGATCAAGATGCAGCTGTGTATTTAAACTAAATCCTTATTAACTAGCAGGCCCAAACTTAATTCTTTGTACCTCAGTGTAAACTAAGTTATCCCTCAGCAGCTGTTTAAGAGTATCCTAAAGTACCTCAAGATCAAACTAAGGTTCAGCACATACCAAATAAATCCAGGTGTGAGAGGAGACCCAAGAAAATCCACTGTGGCACAACAGACTCCTTCACGGAGCTCCAGAAGGAGCTGAACAGGAGATGACTTATTTCTGATCTTGACAGCCCCCCATGCTTTACGAGGTGCTTTGTGTTGTAGCAGCAGCTTGGATACCGTGAGATGCTGCAGTTGCTGCCAGGGGACATTTTACTTCTTGTGGAGGGAAGTAAATAAAAGTATCATCAGATACATGAATCATCAGCTGTCTGCTCTATGAGACACTGCAACTTTTATTCTCCCTACCCCCTCATACACATTTTTCAACTTGTCATGAATACACGTTTCACACATCCAAGCGAGTCCTCTCTCCTCTCCCGAGGACCACATGTCCCCTTCCAGTATCAACTGAGAAGCATGCACAAACTGGACAGAAGGCTAACAAGGGAGCAGAGATGAATCCTACCTGAATCCTTAGGAACAGTCATCTATACAAGAAAATCCCAACTCTTTCATAGGATTGCCCAGGTAATGTTAAAAACTCAATTACTGTATAAACCATATTAAATGGTGGCAATAAGTCAAGAGTATGTATCACCAGAAAGCACTTTATGAGTGGCTATACATCAACTGCAAGCACATCTCTTACACAATGTGGTAACTCTCTAGGACAGAAGAAAGCACATCCATCTGAAAGCAATGGTCTGCAAGTCTGTAGAGCCGTAAACGGGATTTTCAGAAGTGTCATATGCAATCCTAAACCAAGTCAAAGGAAACCACACAGACATACAGCATGGCCCACATCCAAATTCCACCTAATTTTGGCTTTCTCTGGCATCTGAAACTGGCAAAGAATTTTTTTTGCCTGTAGCTCCAAGTGTTAGCCTCTACAATTTTAATACGGGGAGTAGACTCTTTGGATGCAAGCACAAGAGAGAACACCTTAATAATGAAGGTTTGAGAAGCATCATAAATATCCACAAATTCTACTGAAATTTATTTTCAGTGAAACTGCGTTTATAACAAACAGGAAGAAAGCTGCATTGCAATTCTGTCATCAGCAGTTATGGGAATCTTCAGGGACTGCTCAACATGAGGCCTTGCTAAAAACCTGGAATTATTACAAAGTTACTGTACTCGCCTTCATTACAAGTGATAGTAATGTCTACTCAATAAATAAGCCCATCTTTGTAACATTTGTTTGCAGACTTTGGGGGACATCAACCCACAAATTTTCAAAGTTTCTTCTGGATCACTAGACAAGTTTTGAATAATTTCTTGCTTAATTAAGAACATTATGTAAAAGCAGTTTTGCTGCAGAAATCACAAGCCGATTGTCAACAGACTCAGGTACATCACGCTTTGAAAAACTCCCAAGACAAAACAGTTTCAACATAGGAGATGAGAAGGTGAGAACACACTAATCTTATCTGAAGTGCGCTACCAGCAAAAATCTGGGGCCTGCAATACAAGAAAGATGTAGAACTGTTGGAGAGGGTTCAGAGGAGGCCACAAAGATGATTAGAGGGCTGGAACACCTCCCCTATGAAGACAGGCTGAGGGAGCTGGGCTTATTCAGCCTAAGGAAGAGAAGGCTGCGGGGGGACCTCATTGCAGCCTTCCAGTCCCTGAAGGGAGCAGAGAAACAGGAGGGGAATCAGCTTTTTAAAAGGGTAGACAATGGCAGGACAAGGGGGAATGGATTGAAGCTAAAGGAAGGAAGGTTTAGATTAGATATTAGGGGGAAGACTTTTACAGAGAGAATGGTGAAGTGCTGCAGCAGGCCACCCAGAGAAGTGGTGTATGCCCCATCCCTGGAGGTGTTCAAGGCCAGATTGGATGGGGCCCTGGGCATCCTTGTGTAGATCCAGGTATGGAGGTTGGTGGCCCTGCCTGTGGCAGGGGGGTTGGAACTCTGTGATCCTTGGGGTCCCTTCCAACCTGGACCATTCTATGATTCTATGAAAAGGGGAAAACCACAAGGAATTGTAGAAATCAAATCAGACATTTGGGGTTTTTTTTTAATATAAATATATATAAAATGTTTAAATTTTATTTTCATTTCACTACAGAATATTGTCAATCAAAGAATGAGTTCACAGGCAGTACTTGCTGGTGATAAACTATTAAGCTCACGAGCTTCAATACAAGGATTTACAACCAATACTAACAAATGCCCATATCACTAAAGTTAGATGACTTAGCTATTCTCTAAAATGAATCTGGGAGTTATTTTTTATAACAACACATGCTTTACGAAAGAATTACAACAAAAATGGACTAGCACCACATATTGTAGCAAAATAATAGCAAATACCACTGTCCCAACAAAAATAGCCCTTGCCAAGTTTCTCCTTTTATTTTAGAAAATATTAAATTGTACTATTGCTGAAATTTCAAAATGAAAATCAGTCTATGCAGAATAAAGTCCATATAGTAAAGATAAAATCATTAGCACTGGACTCGGATAGATCAAAGAAACCTCCACCAAGAACCTGTCCTACTCCATCTGTTCCTCCACCTCTACTAGAAATACCTCAGGCCTATGCACCCCGACCTCATTTAAGATGCTAATTGTCACGGGTTTGTGTAGCTGTGCTGCTGAGATGGCTTTTGCAAGCAGCAGCTACAGCTCACTGCAAGCCCCAGACAGTAAACATCAGCCAATTCAAGGCCAAAGTTGCTGCTGACCAAGGCCGAGCCAATCGGGAACCTCTGGGAATCATATATAGGAGAAAAAAAAACTGCAGGCAGGTACATTTTGCCACCAGAGAAGGGAGTGAGAAGATGTAACAAGCTGCACGGACACCAAGGCCAGGCCCGAAGGAGTGTGGGGGGGAAGAATGAGGCACTCCAGGTGCCAGAGAGAGAGATTCCCCTGCAGCCCCTGGAGAAGACCATGGTGTAGCGGGTATCCCATCACAGCCCATGGATAAGGACAAGGAGCAGAGACATCTACAGCCTGTGAAGAGATTGATCCATGCCACTGCAGGTTTGCCTGGAGACTTGTGACTCTGGGGGGGACCAGGCTGGAGCAGTCTGGGCCTGAAGGTCAGCACCCATGGAAGGGAGCCAGGCTGAAGCAAGTGGTGAGGAGATGACTCCCTGATAGAGAAGACTCACACTGCAGAAGTTTGTGGATACAACTCTCCTGTGGGTGGGACCTCATGGTGCCACAGGATGTGTAGGTGTGTGGGGGTGTGTGTGTGGAATGTCCCCCCCCCCAGATAACACAGAAGACAACTCGGGTGGAACAGACTGAAAATCCCCTTTCCCTGCCCCTCCCTGTGCTAAAATGGGAGGGAAGAAGGGAGTGAATTTATGATTAAAGTCAAGTGTGCGAAGTGGGGGAAAAGTAGAAGATCTGGGGAAGTAAAGCAGCTTGAGAGGAACCACAGGAACCCCACTGGATGGTCCACCCATCAAATCCACATCTCTCCAGTTTAGAGATAAGGATGCAGTGGGGGACTGTGTCAAAGGCTTTGCACAAGTCCAGGTAAATTACATCGGTCACCTTCCCCTTATCTACTGATGCTGTCACTCCACATCATAGAAGGTCACCAGATTGGTAACGCATGACCTTCCCTTGGTGAAGCCATGCTGGCTGTCCTGGATCACACGCTCATCTCTCATGTGCTCCAACATGTCATCCAGGAGAAAGAAGGGAGTAAAATCATGATGAAGTCTGCTAAGAAGGAAGGGGTGGGAGGACGGTGATTTAAGACCTGGCCGCTTCTCATGACCTGACTCTGGTTCACTGGGTGTGTAGTTGTAGTGGTAATAAATCACTTTCTTTTACTCTGTGCTGAGTCTGTTTTGCCCATTGCACTAATTGGAGAGTGATCTCCCTGTCCTTATCTCAGGTCTTAAGCCTCACAATATATATTTTCTCCCCTTTTTGGCTGAAAAGAGGGAGTGAGCGAGTGGCTTGGTGGGCATTTGGCCTCTAGCCAGGGCCAAACCACCAGAGTCCTTTTTGGCGCCCAACGTGGGGCTCAAGGAATTTGAGATAAGGACACTAATTGGATGAGGGAATGGGCAGAACAGACTGAACATAGCTGCATGGTGGAATAGTTGTAGATAATTTCTGTAGGGATGAGGATTTTAAGGACGATTCTCATATATGTGATCCTCAAAGGCAAGGGGTGGAAGCAGCATGAGTCCTCTCTATCGAAACACAAAGTAAAGCTCTAAGAATTAATGAAATGAACACCTAAAAGTACTTTACCAACCTCTAGCAGTGTTCACAGGAACAATGCCATCACACAACAGAAGGATCCTATCAACAGTTGCCTAATGCCTCGTTTCAGCATGACTATCCTGAAGGACCTATTCGAGACTGGATCGAACACCACTAACAAGCAAAACACACATTCAGAAAAACCCCACCCCAACACTTGCCCTGAATTTTAGTGGCACACTGAAGTTCACACTCAGTATTTGAAAGGCTGATCATCTTAGATTTCTTGTTCTTTCGTTACCTCGCAGTAGGATCTTTCAGACCCAGCCACTTACAGCTCTTTCTTGAAATTAAATTCAGCCCCATGTTTATATTGGGAACGGGTTCCCTGAGAAACACAAAGCAGACACAGCAGCTTTAAGAGGGAAGAGATGAAGGCAGCTGTAGGTTTAGATCATAGATTTTTCAGGAAAATAAAGACAACAGGAGTAGCCTTGCACTTTTCAGCAGTTAGCCATTAACCAGGCTTATCTGTACTAAGCAGGCAGGCTAAACCTTCGCTTGCTAACTTTAACCGAGACAGGTTAGGGCGTGATCGGGCAAGGATCTGGCATCGAAACTGAAGTGATGAGCAGCCAAATGTGGTAACCTCTTTAGCAAGAAAAGGCTGCATCTTGGGGATAACATGAATCACAGCCTTATAGTTATAATTAGTTTCGCCAGTTCAGGTAGGAGAGATGTAAAAGCCAAGAATACAAACACAATCATGCTCCCTGCTCCCATGGCTGCAGTTCAGAGTGATAAATAAGGCTCACACACACTTGGTCAGAAGTTTGGTCCTTCTTCCAGGAAGGTACTGCAAGAGAAAAAAAAACCCACCAAAACAACAAAACCCAAAGCAAGTAGCTGGAACAAATACTCTGGAAGCATTATTCCACTATCTGAGGTACTGCAGAGGCTAATCTTTACAAGTCAAATGTAAAAAAATCAGGCCACAGCACTCCCAACAGTTATTTGCCATCTTCAGTCCACTTCAGCAGATTTCTTCAGGTTACTCTGACAACTATTTTAATCTCCACTGTGAGTTTAGTTTAGGAAAGTCCCCTGCCTTCACTTAGGACAGAAACATGTCTACAGAAAAATACTCAGTAAGGATGGTAAAAAAGCTATG
This sequence comes from Zapornia atra, assembly GCA_013400835.1. Lineage (NCBI taxonomy): Eukaryota > Metazoa > Chordata > Aves > Gruiformes > Rallidae > Zapornia > Zapornia atra. The sequence continues at coordinate 62,118 of VZTU01014195.1, read as the reverse complement.
GAGGCCTCCCTCTGATGAAAAAAGGCATCAAATGAGATAAAATAGGTTGGGAGAGGAAAGCACCTTTGCTGGACACAGCACCACATCTCCTCTCTGCTGAAGGCAGGAGATTTGTACTGTTAAATCAACCTGCCATGGAGATTTCAGAGAGTGAACTAGACAACATAAAGCACTTAAACTTCTTTTATTGTACTTCTGTGCCAAAAATTCCTGTTCCTGATGGAAAGTTTTGAGGGCTGCTTTTTAAAAAAGATTTCTTTATTCTATATCTAACCAAAGTCAAACTTCCCTATGCTTCAGGATGAGCAGAAATAACGTCCTATCTCCAATGGCAACTCACTAATTCTCTCACATTTAAAAAAACCTAAAAACTTATCTTCAGAAAGTGGCTTCACCCACAGCTTTCACCTGTAATATGCAAAAAAGAAGCAGACACACTGCACAGCATGTCACAGCATCTCCTTCCTGCAGGACACAGATTTCTCTTTCAAGTACTGCCTCTACCACAAAGTAGCCTGACCCCTTGTTAGATTTCTCCTAACATCTCTCCTACCAAAAGCCAGAGCGGATTTTGGCTAGAAAGGACAGATGATGGAAATGGAGAAGGAGGACAATAATTCCTGCACAAAAAGGAAAAAAAGCTGCAACAGGGGGACCACAAATGGGAAACATGGACTTCCTGTAGAGGTTACAGAAAGGACAGGCAAAAATTAGCCCAGGATATAGGTGGAGAATGAAAGCTAACAACCCACGATAACTGATGGGCATGGCAAGGGAAATGATGCCAGGCTCTCTGGCCATTTAGCTGCACCAGCCTTTTTTTGACAAGACCAATTGTTCTTCACACCTCCCCAGCCAAAAGCTGCACACACTTTAGGCAAAGAAATCTTCCTCACTACCCAGCTCCAGTGTGCTGGCTTATCTCCTAAAACTCACAGGAGACGCTGGTACTATGTGCCTTCTGTCCTGCACAGCAGCCTTAGCTACCTATGTCTAGTTTGGCACTGAGCCTGGGGCACACACACACAGTCCCATCACATCCATGCACTGCATTCAAAGGCATGCTAAAGACCTAAATTACACCACTGAGCAAAAGCCAATCTGAAGCCAGAAAAGCATGAAATATCTAGCTACAGAAAAGGAAAATTACATCTCAGCCAAACCCAATTGAGACTGGCTGCTTAAAAAATATCAAAATAGTCCCCTGTGCTCCCCTGCAATTCATTAATAGGTTAATCAATCTTTTTGTTTCCCCACCTAACCTCTATCTTTTGTGAAGTTTAGGAGGGAAGGGGGAGAGGGGAAGGGGAGAGAGGAGTGTTTGTTGAAGAAGATCATGTTTCAACAAGGCACCTTTAAAATCCTATAAAATACTCCCTCTGAGCAAGCTTAACCTGTTTGCTGATAGATAATAGCATGTAATACTGTAGGCTCCATTCAGTCTTTTCCAAGGTCTGGGCCCTGTGCCACCAAGTTATTTAATTATAACACTTACTAAATTATTTAGGCAGAGCTATCTATATTTGAATAAAGTCCTCCTACCTACTTGTACAAAATCATTAGGTAAAAGGTCTTAATCTTATGTAAAATTCCCCAGGTAGTATCCTTGATTCAGCTTCAACAGTCCTAGGAAAAGCTGGAGCTATTAATGGGGTTTTTTTTGGGTTTTGTTGGTTTGTTTTTTTTTTTAGAAACTCTGTTCGATAAGCCCGGTTATTGCAAATGCACATCAACATGACTGTGTAAATACTCAGCAATAAGTAGCCACCCATTACCACTGGGACCACTGACATATGGATAATGTCGTCCCCATTACCTTAACAGTGTCGAAGATCAAGACAACAATGCAACAGATATTTTTCTTACTGTACCAGATGAACAATTCTTCGCTGATTATCAAAAAGAAAATAAAAAAGGACAGTCGTATATGCAGCTGTATGGCAATAGTCAGCACTCTGAATTCAGTCTAGGTCACATCTGCATTAACCTGGAGAACTGCCACTACTGTGGTAGTCAGTAGGTGAGCTTGAGCTTGAGGGCGGGCAGGGGGAAGAGGAGACATCAGGGACACATTTGGTGTCGAACTCCTTGTAGGAACGTGCTCACGTGATGAAAACCAACATAATTTTCATCCAAATCATGCACCTCAGCAGCCCGTTCCAGGGAAGACCAGGAGCTGAATTACATCCCTGCCCATATCCTCCAATCCATACCACCATGCCCCAACAGATTTTGGGGCCAGACCCTTCACGATGAACATACTGATGGGATGGAGTAAAGGATTTTGCATTAATGCTGTCCCATGTCTTAATCATTCTCATTCTGTTACAGAAGCACAAATAAAGCCTAGAGGATCTGCAATTAAACTTATTCAATTAAAAAGGAATTTTTTCATTTGTTTTACTGTATCTTCCTGATAACAGGCAAACAATTCTCTTCCAGAAGCACCACCTCATAACTACAGCTCTGAACAGTAACTGTCTGCACCATGCATACGAGTGCAACTAAAATTCCAGGATATACGATGCATGCAGACATGCCAACCTCAGCTTGGAATCATGAACAGGGGGCAAGCGTTAGGCAAAGGAAAGATCACATTTACATGCGAGCCTACACACAGAAAGTGTTGGAGTTTGCAATGCTTTTTTTTAAAAAGTAAAAAAATAATACAAAGAGTAATTAATTTCTTTCTTACATTACTGCAAGGTTTGGCTAACCTCAGCCAATACATTTACATGGTAACAGCACACCAATGCAGTACGTTAGACCAGCTTTGTATGCAAAAATCTATGTTCTCCCAGCTTCTGACAAGGTCCACACAGCTACTGGTGCCCATCTCCCACTGCAGTGGTAACCAGCTCGTATCCTCCAATCCGTATCACCATGCCCAAACACGTTTTTCCCCTTCTGATGGACAAAGTTCTTAATAATAAAACAAAATGGAAGATTTGAAACCAATTTTTGCAGTTAACAGATTTTTTCTTCTAGTGGTTCCATCTCTCCCCAAGAATCTCAAGCATGAGATTCTGCCTCTGACCAGAGAGACCTCCAGCACTAAAAAACACAGAAACCTGCTCTATAGTCACAAGAAGCCTATCAGCCATGACATTTTTTCATTTATGAGCATGTTTCCTTTTCCATTTCTTCTAGAAAACATTCTTGTAAGAAAGGATACATCCTTAGTCAAAAGCCTTAGTCAACATCTGCTGTGACTGGCTAAATGCAACACAGGTTGCATTCCCACCCAGCAAAACACACTTGCCATTTCCTAAGTACCCATGCTATCTCTCTAATGAGCACAAGGTCTTATCATCTGTTGTTTGTATTTCAACAAGAAGCTAAGGGCCCTAGTTCAACATGTCAACCTGATCGGCGCTGTGCAAATACACAGTTGGAGACACTCCTCAGCTAGAAGAGTTTGCTACTTAAACGGACAAAACAAACAGCACGGGAGGGAAAACAGGCAGGCAGAGGCACAGGAACCCCCCCCCCAGTCACCAACAGAGCCTAGAGCCCCCTCCGCTTGCCCAATGCTGCTGTCATGGGCAATGCCCACCATATCTTTTTCAAAACAAATTTATTACCTTTAGTTATTCCCCCGCCCCCCCCCCCCCCTTTTTTNAGGAGACTGTTCTGAGTTTGTGTGCTTAGAGATGTAGGTTCACTGTATTTAGTAGAGTGCTCTGTAAGCACCTTAAATGTGTCTCCACCCACTTTTCTGTGGCTCAACCCAGAACCTTTGTGTGACCACAGACTTGGGCATAAAGCACTTAAACGGCTTTTTCATGGAAGCGATCAAACTTCAGACTACCCACCAACCCTGGCTAACAGAGGGGATTGAGATATTCAGAAGTTTTAGGAAATAGGGGTAACATGGAGCCCACCTTCAGTACAAGATACCAAAAAATGCAAATAAATCCTGTTGATTCCAGTAATCTTTCATCATTCTGCTGAGGCAGGACCTACGACATTTTCACTGAGAGCCACAGAAAGGCTGAAAAATTTCAGACAGGTCTGTTCCTGCAAGAGAAGTACCATGCCCTCCTTTCCCCCACCGTATTTCTAAATTATTTCTCCCGCCTCCTCCTTCCCATGTCACATCAACCTGTTGGGTTTTTTTTCCTCTCTCTCTTCCAACATGATGTCTTAGCTTTCTTTCAAGACACAGTAACTAGCTCTAATGTACCCTATTCATGTGCCAATCAAGCCATCATCAAGATCTTAGAGAGAACAATACTTTTATGCAAAACCTATTCTGAACTGGTATTTGAGTCACTGCAGGCCAGCCATTAAGCAATCACACATACGGTTAATGGCCTATGTTGACACATGGCAGGGAATTAACCCAGGAAAAAAAAATTCCACTGCATGAAAGAGATCGTATCCTGGAAGATGAATATAGCGCAAGTTAGACTGCTCTTCGTGTGGTTAATTTTTAAGTGCCACACGTTTAGTCGGGATTACAGGCTGAAGGAAGGGTTACTTGTGAGCTGGAGAAGTAAACAAAATATCCTTCAGATCAAGAGTATTTTCCTCAATATAGTTAAGAGATTATTTACAGCAGAGAGTAAAGTTTTTCCATTATTCATGGTTTGATAATTACTTACTCTCCATAATAAGTAATCATAGAGTGGTCTGGGTTGGAAGGGACCCCAAGGATCACAGTTTCAACCCCCCTGCCACAGGCAGGGCCACCAACCTCCAGGCCTGGATCTACACAGGGTTGCCCAGGGCCCCAGCCAGCCTGGCCTTGAACACCTCCAGGGATAGGGCATCCACCACCTCTCTGGGCAGCCTGTTCCAGCATCTCACCACTCTCTCTGTAAAGAACTTCCCTTTCATATCCAATTTAAGCCTTCCTTCCTTTAGCTTTAATCCATCCCCCTTGTCCTGCCATTGTCTACCCTTTTAAAAAGTTGATTTCCCTCCTGTTTGTATGCTCCCTTCAGGGACTGGAAGGCTGTAATGAGGTCCCCCTGCAGCCTTCTCTTCTCCAGGCTGAACAAGCCCAGCCTCTCTTCATAGGGGAGGTGCTCCAGCCCTCTAATGGAATGGAACAGAATAAAAAAAGCGGCAAGCACAATAGGCGCGTTAGTCAAGAGGTCCGAGGGCAAGGCTGTGCTGAGATACTCTTCCCCTATCTATAGATATCCACCACAAAATGCAAATAGCCAAACCGTGCAAGACCATGAGGAAGTCCACAGAGAAAGGCAAGTGGGAATTAGGATCATCCACACCCCTGATCTATAACCAAACTCACAGGTTCTGCTACCATCCAAACTCCTGGGAGCAAGGTGCAGTTACAGCACCACTACCCTCTGACCTGCAAGTTTTTTAAAATCATTTATAAAAAGTAAGACGGCTATCCAAGACTACAAGAGTAACCACAGATCAAAACATCACAGTCATTAGAATGTGACAAATTATGACAATCCCTCCCAGATTCACCGCCACCTGAGGTAACCCAGACCACAGGAGACTTACAATTAAAATCTGTCAGGACCAAGATGTTTCAAAGGAACCATCTTTGCCAGGCAGACTCATCATGCCCTGCAACTAGCGTGGCAGTTGAGGGGGATCAAACCTGAGCAATTTTATGCCTATTGCAGGACTCCTGAGCTTTACCCAGCTTGTCTCCTGCCTCCAGATGGACCACACAGCTCAGGGCTACACACAGAGCTAAGGCAAGTCATAATCCAACTGGTGGAGCCTTTGAGTGCAAGCATTCAAAGTGCTGCCCTCCTCTTCACCATACTTTGCTATTTCAGTGACACACCTTCCAGACATGGGAAACTACAATGAACACTTTAATGCTTTCATCTCATTAACAGCAGTCCCAGTAAACTGGCTGGAATAAGAACTCTGCAGGTTAAGGGGCTTGAGCCTGGGATCACATTAGCCCCAACATATGTGCCTAAACCATGCATTACAATCATTGGTTTTGGCAAGACTTGAGATTGCTTGTAAAAACCAAAAATCCTTTACCTTTTTTTTTCCAAACCCCCAGGTCTCCATGCATAAAGGGAAAAGAAGAATGCAGCTTGAGCTTTCAACCTACTACACCAACCAGGGTGTAGCTGCACAATGCTGTTTTCTTTCTGATGAAAAAAACTGGCATATACCCTCATTGCACTCCACCTCCACAAAGTAAGAGATTATGGGCAGCCTCCTGTAACTAGACCATTGTAATAATCTGGATTTAAACAAAAAAAAAAAAACCACCACCTGATTTTTTGCTTGCTTTAAATAAAAATATTAGCTATCCTTTATATAGCATGGCCTTACAGAGAGCTGTATCAGCACAACTATGGCTGGGCTTGTTCAGCCTAGGGAAGAGAAGGCTGCAGGGGGACCTCATTGCAGCCTTCCAATCCCTGAAGGGAGCAGAGAATCAGGAGGGGAATCAGCTTTTTCAAAGGGTAGACAATAGCAAGACAAGGGGGAATGGATTGAAGCTGAAGGAAGGAAGGTTTAGATTAGATATTAGGGGGAAGTTTTTTTATAGGGAGAGTGGTGAGGCGCTGGATGCCCTGCCCCTGGAGGTGCTCAAGGCCAGGTTGGATGGGGCCCTGGGCAACCTTGTGTAGATCCAGGCCTGGAGGTTGGTGGCCCTGCCTGTGGCAGGGGGGGATGGAACTCTGGGATCCTTGGGGTCCCTTCCAACCCAGACCATTCTATCATTCTATATGGGGCTGCAAACTGCACTGGTAGTAGGAAAGACGAAAAGCAGGAAACAGTGGGAAGAACTTTGCACCTCAAGGAAACATAAGATGTAGTTCTGCCTTCACCAGATTCCCTAAAGGAGTTCTACAGAAAGCTATGTGTCATGTTTTAAGTAAATAAAAGTTTAATACTGTTGCAACCAAGTTAAAATTAATTTAATTGTTGTAACCAAGTACTGCCAGGTGCAACAGTTGTCCTTACCATGGTGGAGTGGTACTGAACCCTCAACCATCAGGGTAATGATGTCATTTACAGCTTTTTCTTTACGAAGTTAAGTCAGCTGCAGGTTAGAGACACATCCGAGTTTTAATTTAAAGCCCATATTGCTAAACCAAATGCAGACACTTCATGCCTGACCAAGCCAAGGGCTTGTTCATTACTATTAAGGAAGTTCGCAAGCATTTTTTTCCTTATCAAAAACTTCTGTGAACAACCACTGCTGAAACACTGGGAACATCACTAAGCTATGTAATCAAACCAGTTCCATGAGATGTGGGGTTCATGAGATTCTCCACCCTCACCCCACCCCCAGTCTCAAGTCCTTGCTGCATACTCACAGACACCTACAAGGCACATTTCCTTCCATTAACAGCTTCAAGGGCAATTCCATAAAACTTAAACCACCTCAACAGGAACCTAAGGAGCCACACTTATCCTTTGGACTCCAAGGACACCACATCTTGCTCCACCTAGCAACACAGTGTATTTACTACAACAAACATTTCACACCAAAAGCTTCCTGGACAGAGATCTGCAGAGGTTCAGTACCTTGCCCCAGCCAGCACAGACTCATTTTGCTGGTTTGGACAGACTGCTTCCCCTTCCCAAACCCCAGGTTCAAAAGAGAATAATCTTTGCTGCGTCTATGCAAGGAAGGGGGAAGATAGAGCTATCGATGTTTCTGAGCTGCCCAGAGCCCAGCACTTAAATCTTGTTTACACCGATATAAAAGCAGTGCTACAATTACACACACATACTCAAATTCTTCTGCTGCATTTTCAGTCTGGGTTCTTGCTGTGTTGCAAAAAAAGAACATGACCAACTACAAATACAGTTGCATAAAAACGCCAACTTTAGTAACTCTGAGTACTTTGAATTTTATTCATTTTCTTCTGGTTTATTTTGGTCTCCTAGTCTGTCCCACACAATGTTTAGAAAGCAACACAACTCTCAAAAGTCTCCGTAAGCCCTACATTTTTAGAAGGCTCAAAGGAAAAAAACCAAAACAAAACTGGTATATGAACACAGTCACTGATAGGATGAAGCCAGAAGACATAATGTAAACATCTCAGTTGGTCCAAACCTATATACAACAGGCTTAGTACTTAAGCATTTTTTTTTCAGTTGCATAAAACATGTAACTCGGATGTAAAATAAAACTATTTCTGGGGGAAAAAAAAATTCCTTTTCTGCAATACAGCACTATAATTATCTATATACTGTGGGAAAACTAAAAGCACAGTACAGCTTTCTAGTGTCAAAATAGATTTCATGGCAGCACCTGGAATGGCCTTTATAAAACCAAGCATGCTTTTACAAAGCAATTTTCAAGGCATCTTCGAGTAGCTGACAAAGCATGAGCAGTTTTGATAAGACATAAAAACTTAGGGTTTAAGAATTCCTGATCAATTATTGCAGTTAGTACTTCAACAGGAGAGTAAATTTCCCTTGATGACAATTTAAGGATTAAAGTCTGCCTGAAGTCTTCCGAAGCTTCCCGCATGGCAACACTGACATACAACCCCTGCACTTCAGTCAGGAAGCTGTACCTTCAGCAGACAAGGGCTGCTGCCGATGGACAAGACATGTAGTAGCTAAATGCAAGAATGCAAACCGCTTCACCTGCTTTGTACAAGCTTCCCATCCTTTTGAGTTATACTCCGCTACATCCCTCATTCTGATTTATCTGCCGTCTATTTATCCTCTAAGTGGATGAAGACACAGGCTGAACATCCACTTTACCTTCCAGTTAACCTCAGACACAAATGCAAATGAAAGCCACACAAAATGTCTGCCAGGACACTCAGAGAAAAGCTACAGGTTCAACTTCTACTTCAACAGGACAAAACAAGAGACATCAAGAAAGTATCTGAATTCAATTATTTTTCTTCCTTATAAAACAAATGTTGGGAATTATCTTGTTCTTATCTGGCTTATCACAGAGCTAATTATTTCACTTTATGAAGCAAAACTTGATGTATTCTTTGCCTTGTGAAAAAATACAACTCTTTCCTTGGTCATCAAAGTTGTGCAGCTCTTACTCCAGCCCCAACCTGCATATGCTGTTGTCTTAAAGCAAGATTCACAGAATTGTAGGGGTTGGAATGGACCTCCAGAGATCATCGGGTCCAACCCGCAGGTGATAACACATACTTAGGACCTACAGTGACAGCAGGACCGGTGGTGTGCACATACATAACAGCAGGTTTTCACCCCGAAGTCTGCAGTAAAAAAAAAAAAAGCTTGTCATGAGCATTTGGAGGAGAAAGGCGAGCTAGGCATCCGCACCCAGGAGATGGTCGCCCTTATTGCCAGTACCTCTGGGTGTGCAGCCACAACTGCTGGCACTGCACTGGCAACGTGACAGCACAGCACACGCACACACCTTGTATGTTCTGGGGAACCTGGCAGTGCTACAGTCCTACCACTGACACAGATGACAAGTACCCACAGAGCCACATCTTTAGATGGTTCGAAGCGAGGCTGCCCCGCACCATGCTAAGTCCAAGGGGGGCACAACAAATTTCAATCACATCTGCAGGCAACAAGTCCTTCAGTGAAAAAAAACCACAACAAAAAACAAATCTGTAAAGGAAAATAATCAGTCTGGATGGAGAGAAACCCAATGGAAGGCACAAAACCTCCTCTTTATGTGCCAACAGATGAAGGTGGAACGTCCTCATAGCATTTCCACCCCTGAAATTCAGGTCAAAAGACAGCCTCTTTTCACTTGCAGCAGAAAGTCACATGAACACTGCCTTTTTTTTTTTTTTAAATACTTTTCAATACAAAATTTGCCCCAAACTGGAGGAGACTTCTCCAGAATACAGTCAGTGAATCTGGTTCTTCATCAGCTTAGTCTTGGGGTTTTTGTTGGTTGGGTTTTTTTCTAAAAACACAAACTGCAACAAGACACTCAAAGAAAATGTAGGGGCAAAGTAATACATTTTTAATTATAAAATCAAGAGTTGAACAGTTGGGGAATATACTTTATGATGTACTGGATCAACCAAGAAGAGATGGGAGAGAATGGGGGGAGGAAAGTTTTAGGAGCACAGGCACTTCCCGAGGGCCCTAATGGCATGCAGAGATTTATTTTGCCATTGTAGGACTTCTTGCTAACCTGCAGAGGTTGTCCCTCCATCACTACAGCACACAAAGCAGCCAGCCCAGCCTGGCCTGGCAGCTGTAAGAGGGTTAATGCATACAGCACACCAGTTAGAAGAACCCTATAGCTAAAATGAACTGCAATTTGGGGGGAAAAAAAAGAAAAAAGGAAAAAAGAAACCCAAAACCCCCTCACTCTCACAGGCCCAGAGTAAAAGCTGAGCATGCTGTTAGAGTGGAGAATCCAACCCTTTATACGTTCCCATTCCACGGTAGTTTTCAATAAACATCTACACAAGTCACTGGGGGCTGAGGGGAGGAAAAGGGGAAAAAAAATATCTGTTTTCTTTCATACAATTCCACAAAAATAACTGTCACCACAACCATCCTTGTGGCAGGAAAGTCCATATTTGCCTGCAGTGATATCTGCAGTCTGCAGCTGCCCTGTGGAAAACACAGCCAATAATTGGCTTCTTTCACCTCTGTTAACCACGAACAAAAGTGTCATTCAGCTCCCAAATGGACAGAAGGCACCAATGGATGGTCAGCTCGCCGAGCCAATGGGCTGGAATAACAATAACCCTGTAGCATTTTCTTTTTCCTTTTGTTTAGTCATTCAAAGCCCTTAATTAAGACCCTCACAAAGCACCCCTGCAGGCTTCTTTCAATGAGGCATTACACGCCTGTTTTCTTGTATTTAAGGAAGAAAAGTAACAGGGATTTCAAACATATTAAGCAGCACACACAATTTCTATGTATTCACAATTGAAATAGTGTTACATTTTAGCTTTTAAATATTATCGTCGATAAAAAGAAGTCCAAGCTCATTGTGCCTGCTCTTTGCTGGACGTGCCCTTGCTACGGCAATTAAAAAAAAAAAAGATAAATACATTCGGTCATAAATCTTGCCCAAACCCCTGGCAAGCCAGCAGCTCCCAAAAACCAAGGCATGTGGAACAGCACGTGTTGAAGAAACATCCCTGGGCACCCCAAAGCAGACAGCTGAGAAAGGACAAGGTAAGGCAGGGAACTGATTTGTTGAGGCTGCACATAGACACACTGGCATTGTCTGAAAATCGGAGCCTGCAGAAGCCAAGGTACATACCCTGCTGGGCTTAGTGGCCTCATGTGCAATTAAATAACTGTTTGCATTTAATATATGCAAAGGTAATCCATACTGCGTTATCTACAACCCAACTGATGTAATACTGCTGTTCAGAAAATAAACAGGACACGGGAGGGCTACCTCTGCTTTTCGGCAGCGCAGGCAGTATCCCCTGCACAGAAACGCTGGAGAAGCTTGCAATATCCCAGCAACCTACAGCAGCTCTCTTCCTGAAGGGCTTCTTTCCCCAGCCACAAACAGGAAACAAAGAACCATTGAAATATCATCCTCGTAGGTGTAGGCCAGTCTGGGGAAACCAGTCCCTTGGCCCCTTCCCATTCCAGACCAGGCTGAGCAGCAGGCTAATGGAGCTGCAGTTTTCTGGGAGGCTCCCAGTGTGTGCAAAGGGAGCAGGGGTGAGCAAGGAGCACTGGGTACAAGCACCACCAGACAAAGCTGTCACCCAGACCAGTCACTTGGACCAGTGATGGTCCAAACCCTCCAGAGTGCTGTTGTTTCTCTTTACAGTAAGTGCCATGATCATAGAATCAGAGAATGCTTTGGGTTGGAAGGTACCTCGAAGCTCATCTAGTTCCAACCCCCTGCCATGGGCAGGGACACCCCACACTAGCCCAGGCTGACCAAAGCCCTATCCAACCTGGCCTTGAGCACTGCTAGGGAGGGGGCTTCTGCAACCTCTCTGGGCAGTCTGTGACAGGGCCTCACCACCATCATAGTAAAGAATTTCTTCTTAACATCTAATCTATACCTACCCTCTTTCAGTTTGAAGCCATTACTGCTTCTCCTATCACTACACTCCCTGATGAACAGCCCCTCTCCCATTTTCCTGCAGGACCTCTTCAAGTATTGGTAGGCCAATCCCATGAAAGGCAGCATATGGGACAGGAGACCAGCCCAGCAATACAGGGCACAGCCAAAAATCATTAACAGAGGGTATTTTTCATGTCAAAGAACCACAGGCTTATGCTCTGGTAATCTCCAAAATGCTCTCACCCCTGCAAGAAAGTGGGAATAGACTTTTTGACTGACAGAAGCCCCGCACAATACTAACAGGGACCAGAACAAAGACTTTTTATTACTAGCACCAATCTGAGCAAACATAAAAAGCAATGATTTTAAATCCTCCTCTCTACACTACCTACGTATCCAGCAGGCATTCTTTCACAAGCACCACTGCTATAAAGACTTCATGCATGTAGGCAAAATGCAACTGGGTATAAATCAGCTTACGCTTTTTTTTAAATACACCAAACAGCTGTTGTGTCTGTATTGACACAGTCAAGAAAATAACTTGCCTTTCAGAAAGGAAAATCTAGCAGCTGTACTCAAGTGACTCTGCTTGACAAAAATCAGACTGCCTACTTGGCTATTATATATCAAAATTTCTTCTAGTCTTAACTGCTGAATTAAGGCCCCAACAAATAAGACATGACTATCACCTGTCCTACATGCTGTTAGTTTCTTCCTTCAGTGAGAAAATATGATGCAAGTGTACTAAAAAGAAGAAAAAAAAAAGGAAGAAAGAAGATGACTATGTCCCTATGGGTTTGTTTAAAAGGCCTGACTCCAAGCACACATTTTTTTGGAAGGCCTGTTCACAAGCCTTCATCAGAACATGTAGTATTGCTGACCCTCACAGAGCTTCGACATCAATCAAGCAGGAGTTTGCACTCAAACAGTTCATGTGATTATTTACCACAGCAGTTCAAGATGGGACTCCTCTCCAGCAGGAAAGAGCAAGAAAATTAATTTAAGTTCTGAAGGTGACCATGAAACATCAACCTAACACAACACACCAGCCGCAATCCAAAACCATACTATGCTGATGATAATCTCACAAGTGTATCTGATAAAACTGCAATATAACATGAAAGTGTGCCACTGAAAAACCCAAGGCAGACCCAGGGCCTTCCATGCCCCCAAAGCACCAGACACAGCTCCAAGTAGCAGACACAAAGGCTTCCCTCTCACTAGTTGCATGGCTCAGCATCCAGGAACAACAAAATAATCAATCCCTCCCCACCCCCAAAACACCCTATCCTGCCATCAGAGGTGCTTGCCAGCGTGACTGTGTTGGTTACGAATCATATCCCAAACTGGATTGTTGTGCTAACCAAATTTAGTAGTACAGCTCTGGAGTTTTGGATTCTGCCCTAACACGAATAAAACCAGTAATACTTAATATTGTTGAGTCAAGAATACAAACCAATTAAAAATTAGCATATTTTCTAATTTTGAAGGAAAACATACACAAGCAAGTGAAAACTTTCATGGAAATCTTCATCCAAAAAAAACCTGATAGTCATTGCTTGCCATTACAGATGAAGGGGGGGTCAAAGAAGCACTTATTACTAGTAATTTTCTTGAAAAGGCTAAATTCTCTCTTCAGTTTAACCCTGTTCTCAGTATTTACATGACTACACCTATTTAAAACTGAGAAGATTTTAATCACTAAACTGTCAAGAAAAAACCCAGCATACTTAATGCAAACAGAAGATTGCAAGTATTTATTTACATGAAAACAAAGACCTACCACATTAACTATCCAGCCCACACTCTTAGCAACTGAGATTAAGGCTTGTCAAGTTTAATCATGTACATAAGATCAATTTTTAAATTTTTTTATATAAACACATCTAATGCGCATGTGTGATGGAAAAGCAAGGCACCCACAAAAGGCAATCAAGTAATAAATCTACCTGTATTTCTAGCCTGCTTGTAGACAGAAGTAGCACATATATCTTTCTGGCAATACACATCTTACAGATGAGCTCCCAGAAGAAAATTGGGCTTTTGAACCCTTGTCTCCTTGACTTCCTCCAAACAACAAACATGGGATACTTTGACTTCAACATAGCTATTCTATAGGCAAGGAAATACACTCTAGCTCTTACCTTAAAGCCACTGGGTCAATGTAAAATCCTTTTTGATGTATAAACCCATGCTGCAGTGAAGACAAGTACAATGGTTGCAAGGTGGACAAAGGTTATCTTTCACAAGCTTCATTAATAAGAAGGATCTGGTTTTTCTTGTTCTCACCGATTTCGAAGTAGTCCAGTTTCTTTTGCCTTGAAAGCCTATGGTTTTTACTGAACCAGTACACCGGAGCCAGTAAAACTTACCCATGCAGCTTGAAACCAGCCCCTAATGTGCACACTTTAATGCTACTGACACCCTGTTTTACCCATTACAAATATCATCATTTAATACCCTCTACAACTTTTCCAATCTATCACCACCAAAACTGTGAAGATACTATGAAGAAAAAATTAACTCATTGAAAGGGTAAAAAGGTTTTTATTGAACTCAAAAACACCCATATCCCCTTTTGTTTTGAGTAACAATACATCTCTTAACATCAATATTTAAACTACCAGAAACGGAGTAGTGCTTTGCAATTATAGCGGCAGATCCCACAACAAACACCAACACACCTTATATTCACTACCAAATCAAAAAAGTATAAGCCAGATGTAGGAATTTGTTTTAGCTTTTATGGTCGAGGGACAGGTAATCCTGCAATGGATCAAAGATTAGAGCTTTAAGAGATTACCTTAAAATGAAAGGTGAGAAAACATTCAGAAAATGTTTTTAAACAAACATCAGAATATAATGAAAACAGCAGTGTAATGTAAAAACATATATAGCTCTGCCATGTTCAAAACAGTTTATTTCTTCCACATACATGAAAAAACAGTTGACTTTACAAATATTTTTACTTACTGAGTAATTAATAGTAGAGTTAAATAATTATTCCAAAAGCTAGGTATTCAGGGGTCCAATACAAATGGAACCTTTTGCTACTTTTCATGGTATCTACCACAAAAGGGTTGTTATAACCAGGTAAGGACTATTTACAGTAAACATGATAGAGAAGGAAGCATCCCCATCCTTTTGGCATACCAGACTGTATTTTGTACAACACACAGATTAATAGAAGTTGCGGCAGACAAAGCTTTTAGAACCAATTCTTTACCACTCATTCAAAGAAATGATCTATCATACCTCCTCTACCTGTGACTGAAAATAAAGGATGTCATGAAGAATTTATGCAGCTTATTCTTGTTGGGCTTTACCTTTGTTTTATTTTGTTTTTCTTTGCTCCATACTACGTATTATGAAGGACGGCATGAGGAGCAATCAGAAGGATATAATCCTGGGAAATGTCCACACAATTAAATATGTATTGCTTTGCCGTCCCAGGAGCAATCAGTCTGGCAGCACTGCATCCCATTCATCTCATAAGGAGTCATTCACTTTTGGCATTTAAATAGCATATGACTAAACAGCACCTGCTAGTAAAAAGAAATGGCTGAATGGATGTTATTTACTAATTTAAACGTCCTTTCCTTTTTACCTGTATTGCCCCACTACAGTACCAAAGCAGTGCTTTCCTCCTGATCGCCACCTTTACTTAAGGGAGGAATGTACTAAATTAGCATGCTCTGAAGATCCAGTAGCTGAGTTTCAGCAAACTGAAGCTAAACATGCTATGGAAAAGGTATAAATTACGTTTCCAAGACAGCTCCAGGCACTGCCTTATGTGGAGTTGCTTACCAAGCAACTATGTTTCTCCAAACAAACTCATGTGCAGAAGGCTAAAGGGCAGTGAAAGTAATTATTGGAAGAAAATCTCTCCCTAGGAAAGAAAAGAATAATTAAGCTTGTGCATGTTAAATCACACAGGGGAAGCAAACACCAAAGTAACCGAGCGTTAAGCGATAGCAAGACCCATCTACAGTCTTCATGAAAGGAAATTAAAGGCAGGGGGCAATCTGAAGTTTAGGCAACACGAAGGCAGCATCCCCAAACTTCTCTCAGGGTTCTCTGTATAAATGCATGCATTTCCCCTACACACACAGAGTGGAAAAAACGTTCACTAACCCAGTAATTAAATGAATGTGCTGAAACTTAATGCAGTTAAACTGCATTCTGCAAGCCAGGATCCAACATAGTTTACTTATTGCTCATCAATCTCTCCACAGACAGTATCTTTTTAACAGTTAAGATGCTTAAAATAGGAACGAAATTTTAAACGTTTAGTATGCCTCTTGTGCTTCAACCGCCACGCTGTTTTGGAAACTGCCTTGTCTAAATGAATGCAACATATGGGAATAAGCATGATGAGTTTCTAGTCTAGTCCTCCCCAATAGCCTTGGGCTATTGTGTGAAAACTTAATGAAAGTCATTTGCACAACCCTGAAAAGCTGGTGAAGAAAAGCTGTAACAGAATCTCCTGAGCTTCGGAGTTGCCTATCTGGGGCAAAGAGCCTTTCTAAGACTTCAGCAACGCAGTCGCTGCTGACAAGATGGCAGCAGAATAGTGGTGGTTAGTGGTTTTAATTGCACACACTCTTGGTTGTTATTCGCCAAAGTTTCTTGGATGATATGCCTACATTCTCTGAAAATAAACAATGTGCTAACTGCTTTTAAAATATAAAGCAAATTACAAAGCAATTTCTAACATCCTACATACTCCAGGGATATCTAAACCAAGGGCAGACTACTTCACAATGACAGGCTAAGAAGCAATCCCATTTAAAGCCATGCTTGTGTGTTTGAGCTCTGAAAGGAGAGAAGCAAAATACATACTGCAGACAGACCTTAAGGCTTTCCCAGTAATTTTGCAGATATGAATTGTGAAGAGATCTGCTACCAGCCTCAAAGGCAGTGCCTGTTAGCACTGCTCTGCTGCAAGAACTCTTCTGCCTCCTTTACCAAACTTTATTACCTGTCTCAATCTTTTTAGCAATGCCTTCAGATTAACCTCCAAAGCTGGATACCTCTACAAACCAATACATTTCATCCATGTACAACAGAGCTAAACAGAGAGGTGCCTAGGCAGGAATCCTCACCACTGTCACACAACAAGGCCTGCACTGCAATGCATACAGGCAGGCTCGAACCTTCCAAAGGCCATTTACAACACCGAAAACAGTCACATGTAAATGTATCTCTGCATTTTCACTGTCAATTCATGCTGTTTCACCTGCTTGCTTAACATCCGAAACTACTTTTCCATCTCCAGTGGTAGTTTAAGAATGGCACCAGCAATTAAAATTCACTTAGCACGTGGGATAATTGACTGTAGGCATTACACACTTGTCCTTTTTCCCTGTACCAGCACAACGCAACAAATGCAGTAGCTTTTAAAAGTAGCGTGGGCTGAGGTTTTTTTAATGTACATGTATCATGAACACCACGTAGAATCCTCAGTTTCCCCAGTACCTCTGAAAGTATGGAAAGCAAAGCAGGGACTGGTCATGCAGGAGTGAAATCCCGTGTTCACCCAGTGCCTGTTGAAGTACTCTGGAACAGGGGTAACTCCTCAGTGATGCTGTCAGTCCTGCATGCTGCAACATGCAAACAGGGCAGGAAAAAAGGCACAAAAATCTTATTTTAAAAAAAGCCAGAATAGTACCTGTTGCACATTTAGACATTCAGTGGGTCCATCTCCATGTAGGTGACTCCTTACCCATTTTTGCCCTGACTAACAGTTACTACTCCAAGATTGGGGGGGAATTCAAGTCCAGCTGTATTCTCAACATTTGGGGGAGGGGGGACGGACAGACAGGATTCTGAGTGAGTGTAAAGTGGTTTTATCAGACAGCAAAACAGAGGCATTCACAAATGTTTGCCGATTTGCACAGTATTCTGTAAAACAGACCCAAACCAGTGGGAACTTCTGGTATATGTATTCTGGCCAAGCAGGCTGTTGGACAGCACAGGCATGATGTCCAAGTCCAAATGGTCAAGTACGTCTCTCTCAGTCACCAGGAACAAAGCCCGTTACCCTTCTGTCTTGTGGGACATCTACATCTATGTATGCTCCACTGGCACAACTGAAGCTCATGGAGGAAAATTCCATAGTGCTATGACATGGCAGAATTTCACAACTTGGTGATTATATGCATATCACATTCCTCGTGGTTTGAAGCATTTGTTTCCATTGTAATTATCATGGTGACAAACCTTACGTGGGAAAAAAAATCATTAGTCTGGCACAGACATTAAGAGAGCAACAGTTAAGGATCGAACTGTACAAAGCTCTCCCAGACACCTTACACGCAAAAACCCAAAGGGGCTCAGTGGCTCCACACAAACTGCAAGCAAAGAGCAAGTCCTGAGCCACATCTCCTGCTGGGCACTTGCAGAAAAGAGGTGAAACAGAAGCTGTCAATTCCCACTGGAGGTGCCAAAGGACAAACTGGTGGGCAGAGCAATTTGCACAGCAAAGTGGCCTACAAAATCAATCCGATGCTTCTATAGTAAAATACATGAGACTGGACACCAAAGTCACTGAGCACCATTCACTCAAAAATTGCATATCCTTTTATGTTGTTATTTCACTACTCTATTCCTGATGGCAATGAATCAACTGAGACCAGGTGATGTGCTTTGCTTGAAGGAAACGGGGAATATATTTGGTAGGATAAATATCCAGGTTATGTGGAAACACACATGACTGATGAATGTTACAGAATTTCTCCCATTGGCACAGTGAAATATCAGAGGAAAAAAAACATTTATCTTATGGGAGCGAAGAGGCAATGACAGGGCAAACAGTTCTACTCTTAAACAGGATTTCAGATATATTATTGTTTAAACAACAGCCTCCTCTTTTGAGCACAGTGTAGATTTGTTTTACTGGCACAATTACTTAAGAGTTGAAGAGTGGTTTGCTTTGGGTTTTTTTTAAGGAGGAAAAACTGGCTTTGCTGCACAACTGCAGAGCCTTCTGCTTAAGCAATAAACAACTGTCATTTATGATCTTCAAAACAAGTCAAAGCCATGCTTTAAATGCCTAAATATCAAGATACTGGGGTTTTTTGGTCTGGAAACTAGAAACCTGTCTTTCCAGGAAGGTGTTTAAAAAGAAATTAAAATCAACAAATAAAGAAATTAGTTGAGATTTATGAAAATGAGATATCAAGAAAGAGCAAGTCAATTCTAAATGATTGATTGCCCTGGATATTGAAGAGATTTAGTGCCTCCACTAAAAACCTGGCACAGAGTCAGTAGATTTGCCCTTGGAAAGACATGGATTTTCTATACCTAGCAAGCGTCACACTACTTCTGTAAAATATTAACAGTTTGGTCAATATTAGGACGTACCTTTTTTTTTTTTAAACCCAAGCATTAAAACCAACAGCAGCAAAAAAGTACCAAAAGACAAAAGCCTGTCCAGGTCTAAATCATCAGCAAAGATGTTCTCAGAGAAGGGCCCCTTACACAGCGCCTTTTCTCTCCCAACTCAGCTTCCCCCCCAGCCCGAAATTTCCACGAAGACCATCAAGAATCCAAGGAGCCACCCAGAGGAAACGTACCAGGGAGAACACTTGGTACCTCAAGAGAGCAGTCACTTGAGAGAAAACTCCAACTAAGAGAGATGAGCAAGGAGCGAGTAGATGGCTATTGGCAGCAGCTCTGCAAAACTCACTTAAACAACAGGGAAATCTGAGCCTAAAAACATCAGTCTTTCAAATAGTGCAGGGCTCCCTGCTTTCTTGCCACAACCCCAAAGCCCCAGGGTTCAGGAAAAAACTCCCACTTTAGAGGCCAACACCCTGGGATGTCCTGCGTGGATGACAACTGACAGTTTAGTCCCCTTTTGTGCTCTGAAAGGAACTGGCATATGGGGCATGTTCCAGCAAGACACACACATCTGTGCTCACATCGTCTGCATCTGCCAAAAACCAAATACCAACCACTACAGTACCCAAAGAATTCAGAACTACCATTGCTTATTATCATATACTGGGAAGAATGAAATGTGACCACAGAGAATGCTACTGCGTGGTCAAATTATGAGCACCGCATTGCCAAAATGGCTTTGGTTGGCATGTGGGGTTATGGTCTCACAGCAAAACACAGCACCATGCAAAGGACACCACCTTCAGCAAGACCATTTTGATCGCGCACAGCAAACCTCATGGCTAGCTGTACCAACCTACCATAAAGCTCAAAGCACCCAGCCCTCTGCCCTTCTAGCCCCACACACCACTCACAGACAGGGATGAGAGATTCCATATGTTTCCTTTGTCAGTGACATGCCCATTGAAAGCACAGCCACGCTGCTCTCCCCACTGGGGCACTGGGTCAGCCTATTCATCTGTAACCATGTGGATGTCAAGAAGGTAATGGGAAAACTCCCAAACAAAAAACCACATTTTCACAGAACAAGGTTATAAATGCACAACTGCAGTTGCAGCACTATTGAGCTAAATTAAACAGGTTTAGGCCTCCTCTGCATACCTTGGGAGTTGCACATCTATGATTCACTGCTAATTGTGTACCATTTGAAAGTCCAAACACTCCAAAGTTTTAGGGCTAAGAAAGACCTTGCAAGACCTAGCATTCTCCCAGCATCTGCCAGTGGGAGAAAAAGCAGAGGTCCATCACTGAGGAGGGGCAGGGGGGTGAAGAAGTCTTTATAC
The DNA here is from genome assembly GCA_013400835.1 of Zapornia atra. Taxonomy (NCBI): domain Eukaryota; kingdom Metazoa; phylum Chordata; class Aves; order Gruiformes; family Rallidae; genus Zapornia; species Zapornia atra. The sequence continues at coordinate 41,505 of VZTU01014195.1, read as the reverse complement.
TTTAGTAAAAAAATGCAACTGAGAGCTGCAAAGACAGCTGTCTACCCTCTGAGGGCCTGACTTCTTACCATGCTCTTCAGAACGTTCAACAGCTTCAAGTGACTTAGGGTTTTTCTCCATCTTTTTCTCACAATGCAGAATTAGCACTTGGTCTCTTGTAGAGAAATTAGTTTCCTCCTGCCCCAAAGTCAGCACCTTCAGTGTAACTTCTATCCTTTCTCCCAGTCTATGTTGATGGTTTGAGGGTCTTCTTACATTCTTAATGCAATCCTTACCACTGTTACTGTACTTTTTTTTAGTTTATAGAATTCTTAGGCTTTGTAATAGCTTTTCTAGCCCAGAAGAAAATAAACAACTTTAGTATTTTCTTAAATTCTGATCAAAAAAAGCAAGAAAAAAAATGTTCTTAACTTCACTGTGCAAAAGTCTTTAGGTTGAGTTGCCAAAAATCACCAATTTTCTGAATTATATACAGGTAACCAAGTTAGAAATCAACATTTAAAATTACATGTGTATTTATCAATGTTAGGTTTTAAGAACATCAACAAAAACAACCCAACCCTCAACACTGATGCACACTGAGCATCAAATTTCAGCAACAGACCTAACTGTAAAACGTCATCTCACCTTTTACCGACAAACATCTGGCTGCATTCAAAACTGCTGTCACTTGAAAAGCACAAGAAACTTTTTCCAATAGTGAAAAATAAGTTGCTCATATCTACCACGTGGCTCATTACAAGTTTCCTCCCTGAATTATATTCATCAAGCAGAAGTGTAAAAAGCACACAAAGGAAGCCTAAGGAATTCATTTTTCTCTCTGCCATGCTATGAAGACTGTTCCTCCTTTGAGAAGGCATCAAATTAAATGAGATACATTGAATAATATGCTTTTTAATATGTTTAAAAACATTAATTCCAAAACTTAGCCAACAATTTTACTAACTCCAAAACACACAGAGAAGAATATGACTTCCCTGTAACTAAGTCTAAGCAGGAAATATAAAAACCACACAAGGAAAACAAGGCGGTCAAAAACTCATTAACTGAGATTCTTACTTCCCAAAACTAAGCGTGTCCCTCACAGATACTGGACCTCAGTCTGCCAGGGAATACACATTGGTAACACCTGTTGAAAAATAGCCATCCACATGTTTTTAAAAAACATGTTACCATATTGACTGACATCACACATAACACCATCAGTTAACTGTCATGTATTCAAATTCAACAAGCTTCAACACCTCCTTTAAAGCTTTGAGATCACTCAAACGGTCTTCACTGTTATTTTGTAGAAGATGTATATCACTAAGAATATAAGTTGACTGGCTGTATGCAGAATGTGCCTCAAATTCAGGGTGAAGCTGAAAGAAAAGATTTTCCCTAATCTTTCAGTGAGAATAACGCTTCTGGGAAGCAGAAAGTTCTGACCTGTCTGTCCTGTAACAGTTATATCATTCAACGGTAACATAAAATGCATTCTGCTATTTCAACTACACATTTTCAAATAAAGGACATGTGATTTGGAAATACTGGAAACTTTCAACTTCAGTACAACTCACTGACGGCTGCAGTAACTCAGCACTTGCAAAAAGGTCATGTGTTTTGCCAGGTAGATCATATGATGCTTGGGCATGATTTAATTACACTTTCCAGGCACCCATATATCTAATGCTAGATGTTTCCAATTTGGACATCCCAGCTGCATTTGCAAAACAAAATTGAATAAATCTGGGCCTGATTCTAAAGCAAAGGCCTTCAAACACGTTTACAGTGAGGACAGTATTGATATAGTAATGCCAGGGTCTCCCTCTCCTCTGTGTGAGCTGCTGTGACACCCAGCTCTGTGTGCAATTTTACATCGACTGAACCACTTCCCGTCCATCGGCAAAGGTAGTATCAACAGGTACCTCCACATTTCCCAAAAAGGTTGTGCAGGGCAACCTGGCGGTGGGAGACCATTCAGGACCAACAACACATGACCAGAAATCTCTTTTCAGACCAAAGTTTGAAAACATCTTATCAGAAAACTGCAGCAATACCTGAAAGGCAGGTATGAAAAGAGTATTTCCCTGTAGCAAAATCCTAGGCCACCAGAGCAGCAGACAGTGAGTCCACCAGGTTGGTGAGGATGGATGGCCAGGGACCTCTAACCCATGAAAGGCTGTTGGTACCTCTGTTAACAAAGATCTCGTAACATTTAAATCTCCGTTGCCTCAATTTAAAAGTTTCTTCAAACAACGATGGCTTCTTTTCCTCTTGCCTTCTCCCACCTCTGTCTCCTATTTCTAGGATCGCATAGACCTCTCATTTATTTTTGACTTTCTGCTTCTTCTATAAAGAACCCCAAAACCACAACTTGGCAGCAGAGAGCTGCTGCCTGAAACAGATTCATCCCTTAATAGACTCACTGCAGGCGATGGAGTCCCACACGGCCATGCTGAAGCAAACCAGCCCCGTCGAACTTCATTCCCTTCCTTATTTGCAAAACAAGCAGGCAAACCTCAGTCCTTGGCGAATCCTCCAGAACATCAACACCACACTAGCTCATGCCCATTCCCAGCGAGGGGACGATCTTTAGGAACAGGCTTTTAGGAAAGTGCAAGGGTGGCCAAGAGGGAAGGGACAAGAGGGTCCCTGATGTTCAGAGAAGGTCCCAGAGCACTGCAGCTCCCATGCTCTCTAAAATGAGATATGGATGCTCAGCCGCTTTGAAATATAGGCCAGTAATTTTCTCTGGGTAAATAAGGGCTTGTGTTCTGCAAAAATTGCTGGCTTACATGTAGAATGCAAAACAAATAAAGATCCTTGCGGAGGAGGTTTCTTTGGGGTTTGTTTTGTTTTTCAGTCCTTATATTACAGCTTCCATATTTTCCATCTCAAGCAGACAGTTACTAGTAAATTCCTCTAAAGAACTCAAAAGGTAATTATTTACTAGCATAAACTTGCTTACACTAACCTTCAACTTCTTTCCATGCTACAGACTTATCTTCGTATTCATTCCCCAAAGTCACATTCGCAAGACACTGCCAGTAAGAATCAAACAAGAAACAACATATTGCTGATACAAACGAGCTCAACATACAAACTAAATGCCAAATACCTGACAAATTACATGCTATGGCAGGGCACTGGTTTGTTTGGGGTGGTTTTTTTTCCCCAGGGAAGACAAAAAGGAAAAGAGGAAAACACCAAATTTGCTGCCAACAGAGAACACAAAAAGGTATAAAATATTTAACAAACTTTGAAACAACAGCTTTGCTTCTGCGTGCTACATAAGAGTGTGTATTTTATTTTTTTTCCACACGACTGAGAAGTCAGCCAGTTTAAAATGAACCATAAAGACGACTCCAAGCCTTGGGTAAAATCTGCTGGAGACTGCCTACTGGAGCCACTGGGCTCTGGTCCAGTCGCTGGGGTCTGGATGCAGCACCAGCAAACTCAAATCCCTCTCCTGCCCATGGGATTTCCAAACATGACCACACTTCTGCAGACTAACAGGAATACCCATATCAAAGTGACACGATGGTGTCTTTCCAGGAGGAGGGAGGAAGGCATGTTTTTAAAGCAACAGAATAAGCCGTTTATGACTTGCCATCCCATCACCAGCATATGACCCGGGCAAGTGAAAAACTTAACACTGTAACTGTAAAACCTTCAAACCTCTAATTAGATATGGCTTTTCTATCTCAGGAGGACTGCAATTATGCTACATTTTCCAGACTCAAGGTCATGTCTTGACATCTTTTACTTTTCAACATAACTCTGCAAGACAGCACACTCTCCAAACCTCAGCCAGGCCCTTCCTGCGCTTATCTAACCGTAGCACGATGCTAAATATCTGCGTGTCAGTACTGGACATGTTGGAAGGCATCTCACATCTACCTACTGTGTTTCATCATCATTCTATAAAAATGCGCCAGGTTGAAAGACAAAAACCCAACCCCCCCCCAAAAAACCCAAAACATGCAAGCTCTGCTGACATATCATTTTGCTGTTTATATATAGGTGGGAGCAGGAAATAAACGTGAGACAGTGTAGGTACTTCCAGATAGCCTGCATACTGAAAAGATAACTGCAAATACTGAAGCAACCTGTGGTATGAAACAAGTAAAAAAAACGATCCTTCTCAATGACCACTAGCTTACAAAGCTGGCGCATAACCCAGAAATTTGGACAGAGTAAGGTTAAAAGAGTAATAAAAACCAAAATATCAAGACCACCTTTTTATGCTGAAGGTCTGCTCTCGATGGCAGCCAGGGCTCAATAGCCACTCCCTTCACAACTCCAAGAAAGTAAAATTAAAGCATTCCCTGAAAATACAAGCAAGAAGCATTAGAGGGAATTACCTGTATTTCATGTTTCAAGTGCCCAAAATATAACAGCAGGCAGTGAGAAGAGACTAGGTACCTAACGGTTGCCAGGCAAGCCCCTAAAATGACCAGGCCCATATTAGATGTCTCCAAAGTAATTATCTAGAATTATCTGCTTTTCATCTCCTGGACAAGACTCATAGAGGTATTAAACCTCCAACACTGGAATTTCAGCTCTCAAACTGACACCCACGGGAAGCACAAGTATGCCATACTGTAACTAACATGCATGTTTTCTAGCCCATGGCACGTGAAATGTCATCACAAGGATCAGGGGCACACTGCATAGATTAAAAAACCCAAACAAACATTTTCACATTCTTGCACAGGCATCTCAACTTGCTAGACAAGTTATTTTGCAACACAGCAAAATCACAACCTTCATAAACAGGCAGCTGGTAATTAAGACTTACATAAACACCTACCTAAATTATACAGAGCAAATGGCTGCCTACAGTGAAAGTATCAAGTAATTATCTCTGGTCGTGTCCTCCTGACTCCCTCTGCATTCCTTCCCATTCATCCCCTCCCCTTCAGCCCTTCAGAGTCTGGACCTAGTGCTGCCAACTCTTCTCTTTTCCGAGCACTTGTGTATCTCCCAAAAATCTCTTCACCAAGACAACTGTGTTTGGGATGCTGTACTCACCTTTCTTTATTCAAATTCCATCTCTCAAAGCTCACCGATGACTCATAATGAGCAGATACTCCATCCTTCCCAGCTGCTCGGTCTGATGCAACTATCCTCATGTGACCACACAGTACTTCAGTAACCACATAACCCCCCTGCTATGACCCCAGTCTTCCTCTCCCTATGTCCCAGCGTTATGGTTACACTGCATTGAGCCAGGTATGAATGAAGCAGTGTCTATTCAATGCGCACTACACAAAAAACCAACCCTACTGTGTTTGGAAGAGCTTTCTAACCACCAGGGTAAGCAAGGAATGAGCAGTCCATCAGTCAAGATGCTCAAGAAAGAGGAACAAGGAAAGAGAAGGGGAAGGATACACTTTTGAGACTCTACACAAATCACTGCCTGACCATTCATGGCAGCCCATGAAACATGGCGGTACTTTAAAAATACACCTGGGAATTTATGCTAAATAATTAACGCAAAGAAAATAAGACTTTGGAAAAACAGAAGTACCAAAATTAAATATCAACCCCCCTTCCATGGTTCTCAGCTGCCTTGAAACTCATTCACTGCTGATCTTGGGTTAATTGTGAGCAAATTCTCCTCAGTTGCTCTCTCCTGGCCAAAGCCATAGAGTAGGCATGGCTTTGCTTTAGTACTGCAGAACATCGCTTGTAACACTCTCTCAGCCACCTCTACAATATGGACTCTCTGCTGCTATGGCTGTTAACACCAAAAAAAAAGGCCCGCAGCAATGCCAAGGGGATTTCCTGGCATCGTTATGCCGCCTGACACGAAGCACAGCACAGCTTTCCTCTCTTCACAGAGCTAAGACGCTATGCCACGACACAAACATAACAGCTGGGGATGATGTTAGTTATTAATTGTGAACTAAACACAAATGAGGACCAAGAGTGTCTCCTTTTCCTTTGCTGCCACAGAAAGAGATAGAAGCTTCTGCTAAAGTTTAAAGAACGCAAAGCTGATAGCAACAAAAACTCATCCCCAAACACACTGAAGTACACATCCAGGTCTCCTCTCGCTTTTGCTTCTAGAAATTCACCCACACAGTAAGTAGGAACTTACAAACTGAAACTCTTTGGCAGCCTTATCTCTAATGGGTGTTGGCTATCACAACTTGTACCTACTGGAAAACGAATGCCAGGTTGCAGACACACAGGGATGTGCCGAGCCCATTTTACAAGACAGCCAGACAACGTAGTACCCATAAAAACTTGCGCTTAAATATAGCTTTAACCAGACAGGTTTCAAGTACTTTATGAAATTGGGCAACATCCCTGTTTTACCTGTGAAGGAGAGAAAAGACAGTTGACCAGTGAGTCCAAGGCTTCACAACTCTGCCCCTATCCCAGGTGCTCACAAAACACTGCTTCTGCCACAGGAAAACCAGCACAAAGTCAGCTCCTGCTAATGCTGTACCAGCACAAAAAGGAACAATATATTTAAGCACGGGTAACAACTGAGACCTGTAACTTTTCACTATTCACTGAGTAGTATGCAAGCAAAAGGCCCAGTAATCTTTCTCCACACAGTTTGAACAATTAAGAGGAAAAAACCCAAAAGGTCCAAACAGGTAAGGAAAGCTTGGAAGCCTGCTCAGTAAACAAAACCTCCAGTAACTAAGACTCCTTCTGCATATTAAACGTAGGCAAACAAAGAGGGAAAGAAGCATGACATTTTCGAGGGCTTACACTACCACTGTATTTTTGACAACGCAGCAGTTCAGTACCGACCTGAAACCATGTGCCGTAGTTTGGTGTAGTATGCTCTGTATTATACATTGCAAAGGCAGCGAAGCTTTAGTAATAGCAAACCTGACCAGTGGCCCATGCAAGACCTCACTCCAGCGTGTGAAATCTGATGAGAAGTGGGGCAAGACTGACAGGTTTTATTGTGAAACTTAACTGGTTTGTGGATTAGCAAAACTACCACACTGAAAGCTGCAAATCCTTCTTGGGTTGTGTCTCTACAGAACTGTCCGTTCCTCAATTAGAATTTTATTCCTAAAGTTACCAAAACTCAATGTGAGATCCACCAGCCTTGCGACTAGGTTATAATACGAGGCCAGAAAAGCTGTTGTACGGGGTTGTATTTTTCCCCCTCCATCTGCCAGCAAAAGTCAAAGTTCCCGAGCCTTATTTGTGCCGGTTTTCAAGGTCCAGCTGCTCATCCCATACCGAGAGATGCTGGAAAAGTGAAGGCACCTCTATTTAACCGGATCCCCGCATGCTGCGAACTGAAAACGCCTTAACTTTTGGGAGAAGAAGGGGGTAGCCTGGGAAGCGGTGTGCAAAGAAAACCGAAAAGAAAGGCGCTCCGGTGCGAGGACATGGCGCAGACACACACGCCACACACACGAACAGCGATTTCCCTGCCTCAGGACGGCACCAGGACCCACTCGGGCCCCACACTGGGATCTCCCCTCTCGCTCCCACAGGTCGCCAGCAGCTCCCCCGCCTCACTCCGCTACCCCTCCCGGCCGCTTACGTTTCTCTGGCCGCCCCTCCCGAGGCTTTCTGAGTGCTTTCCCCAGCCCGCTCACCTCCGCCTGCTAGAACCCCGGGGCACCGGCCGGGCCGGGGGCCCCCCGCAGGACTCCGCAGAGGGGGACGGCGGCCACGGCCGGAGCCGGGACCAGATGCCGCCTCGAGCCCCG